>PVKB01002491.1:153367-276338 GCA_004027205.1 Ctenodactylus gundi | reverse complement strand
GCCTTCCATTGCCCGGCCAAGAAATATTGTCTAGTTTACTAACAGTGCTTTAAACAATGGGTCACAAAAAACACAACACAATGTATCAGTGTGGCCACACACAGGACACTTCTTCTTCCTAGGACAGCATGTTTGAATTAGAACAGCCTGACCTGCCTCTGTTCTCTTACAAGACACATCATTGTGGTGACTTACCAGGCTCACCTGTGTCTTACTTCAAGCACATTCCACCTAAATCACGTCACATTGCTACCAACATCAGACAATGCCTCTGGGCACTTGATGGATCTGGTTTGGGTAATCACGTGTGGTTACATTCAACAGGGTTAAATATAGTAGTAGTAAACTCTTCTTGAAGGAAATATGACTGCATTTGTATTTATACTGCCTTCGTGGAAAGATCTGATACCCACAAGGACACAAGTTCTCACAAGGCAGTAACCACACCTTCTGCATGCCCTATGTCCTAACTACACTGCATAGGAAAAAATGACTCTCATCATATAAAATAGCCTGACCTAAAGCACAGAACAAGAGTCAAAATCTCTGGGGCCTGGTATCCATCTGCCACCAACTGTTTGTCTGCTTCCTGTCTCAGCTGCTTTCTTCTCACTAGACACAGTATCCAACACTTATGACCTAAAGAAGAGGCTTATTTTTAGCTCATAGTTTCAGAGGTCTGAATCCTTGTCCAGTCAGCCATCCAGTGAAGGCAGGAGGGCCGGGTGTGCAGCAAAGCAGCTCAAGCCATGGCAGTCAAGAAGCATAGCAAAGGAGAGCGGAGGAGCCAGGAACAAAAATACAACCTGTAGGCCCATCCCCAGTGGCTCAGCGCTCTAACCAGACCCCGTCTCCCAACAGCACGTGAGATCAGCAGATGAATCCATTGATGAATATAGCACCCTCATAATCCAGCCACCTTCCACAAACACAAGACTTTTGGAGACACTTTAGATCTAAACCATGATACACCATGATGATAGGAGGGCCAAGGGCAGAGGGTGCAGCTCAGTAATTAACACATCTGCCTACCATGCAAAGGACCCTGAGTTCAACTCCCCAGTGCCACATAAAAATTAGCCTGGGTATGAGCGCATGCATCTTACAGTAGCAGCCCTTAGAGCCTGTGGCGCGAGAGTTGTGCTGAATTTGAGGCCAGCTTGGGTTACAGAGAGAAACTCAGTCTCAAAAAAAAAAAAAAGATAGGAGGGTCCTGTATTTTCTTCCTTTGCTTCCTCAACTGCAACGTGAGAACCACAACACCAGAAGTTACTTAACATTCTGTTTGTTTCTTAACATTTTTATTACACTTTAAAATATTCTTTCATATAACAGAATATTAAATTAACTCTTGGCTAAAGCTTTCTATAGAATTTCACCAAAATTAGGGCAGCTTTACATAAAATTATCTCAAAAGAAGGAAGTAAATAGTACTTTCACAAACTGGAAAGTTCCTATGTCCAGTGGATTTTTAAAAATATGCTCATTAGGTAAACAATGTAAGTCTGACTGGGACTTCTGGAATCTTTCCTCTGATAAAATAACAGTGCTGAATAGGTGAGCCAATTACTGAGCTCCACGGGGGTGAGAGGAATAAATGTCATAATATGATATCATCACTTTCCTATAATTCAAATGTCTTCTTAAAATGTCTTTAATTAACTGTACAGAAGGAACCTTTAGGTTGAAAAGATCTAGTTTCTCTCCCATTTTTAACTACAGCCATGACAACAGCATTGCCTGACGTCTCTCAGCAACTCTCACAATGAGAATACTGTTCTCACCGTGGGCTGGAGGGGTGGAAACACAGTACACGGTCCTAGCAACGGAATGCCAGCTCGTCCGAAGACCCTGATTTGGAGCAAAATGCACCACATGATGAGATTCTAAGACACGTCCAACCCCCCTAACGTTAACCTGACAATATAACAGTTGATCTTTTCACTAAGTATGTTATTAGACTATGCAATTTTTCTAAGATCAAAAGAACTAAAAATAAAAATTGGAAAGGTGGGTTTCACATCTTGGCCCACGCTTCTCTCCACAGGGCCCTGCACTGTTGTGGCTTAAACATACACCTCTGGAAAACAAGGTGTTTGCTGAGCGTGCAGGCTCTAGAAGCTCTGCTGTGCGTCAGAAGGGAGCCAGCTAGATTTTGGAAGGGGGAGCATTAAGACAACTTTATTTCAGCATATATGAAATATGATCAAAACATCTGATGAATCGCTTTAAAAATGGATTAAATTCCAGAACTTTGGGAAGTTGAAGGCAAGAGGTCACAATTTCAAGCCCAGCGTGGGTGACTTAGTGACATGGTGAGACCTTGTCTCAAAACCAAAAATAGGAGCTGAGGAAGCATGCTTTTTTTCTGTCATTGTCCAATGGGATGAAGATACACGTAGCAATGAAGCGGAAGATTTGGTTGGAAGTCATGCAGAAGCAGCAGGAACGTCCTGGGCTCAGGATATTGGTAGAAACAAGAACACTAGGAAGAGTGGTTGTTCACTGTCTAAAGTCCGTCCCCATGCTCATTCAGTTTTTTGGGAATCCTGATCCAAAGAGATTTGTGGTAGATTGTTTTCTGAAGACAAGTGTTGGTACAGATGCAAAGTCCTGAAGATAGTCAGTGATGAGAGTCTGTGGAGGTACGTTAACCAAGGAAGCACCGAAACTATGAATACACATGATGAAGTAGAAGCTCCTTTGAAGCTTTAGTTTCCTGATGTTGCCAAAAGAGTAGAAAATTTGGGGACTACACACTCCTTCTGGACAAAAGTCTTTCATTTTGATCAGAATATGTTATGGTTTGGATGTGGAGTGTCCCCCAAAAGCCTCATGTTCCTATGGATACTATGTTGTGTTGGGAGGCAGGGCCTGGCTGGAAGGGGCAGTTGCTTCAGCTTGACCTGGAGGGGCGTGTGCTGGTTCCCCCTCTTCCTCTCAGTCTCTCTCTACACACTCATATTGTGTGGGTCTCTGCCGCTGGAGCTCTGGCTCTGGCCCTGACCCTGCTCCAGCCCTGCCATGTGCTTCCATCATTTTCCGCCACTCAACTGTAAGCTAAAATAAATCACTGAAACTGTAAGCTAAAATAAATCTTTCCTCCCTACGTTGTGGATGTTGGGTATTGAGTCACAGTGATGAAAAAGCAACTAACACAGGGCAGAAACTTTTCTTGATTTTTGGAAAGGACATAAAAATGAGAATTCAAGAGATCAATACAGATGGAACAGAGAGATGCTGCACAGGCTGAATATGACATTGTGGATATAAAGGAAGAGGTGACTAAGAAAGGACTTGCAGAAAAACGCAGTCACTTCAGCACTACGTCTGTGAGAGAAAAAAAAGTCGGATTCAAGTCTGCTTGCTCTCAGGCCCCTCAAAAAAAACCCTATTCTATCACGGAGCCAAAAATCAAACAAGGTAAACTTTAATAGGCCAAAAAAAAAAATGCTTATGTGGAAGAATGGTTGTTCACTTGAAGAATGAAAATTATTTGGGAAATCATACGAGGTTTCTAAAGGAAAGTCTGGCTGTTGGTGACTTAAATTTAGGGTTTAACATCAGCCTGGCTGAAATTAAGCAGTATCAGAAAACAACTGAACAGAATGAAAAATTTAAAACAGAGAAAGAAGCTTTTTCCCATAGTTTCAAGGTACTAGAATTGAAAGTACAGCAGACTTTCCAGGAGCTGTAGCAAGAGGAAGTGGCAGCCATGGACCCGAGTAAACATTTACAAAGCCATCTCAAGATTCATATAGGTACCAGAAGGTGAGATTTGGCTGCTAAGATGAAAATACTGGAAGATATTAAAATGTCAACGCCAATGGTCAGCTTGGGAATGACCTTTCAGAAGGTGTACAGGTGTTGAATGAAGAGTGCATTACTACTGTAAGCTTCTTTGAAAGAATTAGAAAAATTGAGACAGAATACAATCTGGCTGAGGAGACCCAAACTTGTCACAATTTGAATGAAGAAAATATTCTGATTGCAAAAAAAAAAAAAAAAAAAAAAAAAAATTAAATGAAGGGCAACAGAGGCTAGAGACAGCAGTACAAGTTTTTATTCTGGAAGTAGGTAAGTTAGCACTTTAATAAGCACGTTAAGACTTTATAGGATTTATCAACTCCTTTAGAAAGATGGTATAGATAGGCTGAAGAAGGAACAAATTCTGAAGACATGCTTAGAAGATCTGGTGGCTGGGAGTGGGATGAAGGAGAGGACCTCACCAGTGACAGGAGAGAAACAGAGGCTTCTTTGCAGCTTCCTGCAACATCAGTTCAGAGAACGTCAGGGTTTGGAAAAATCTTCTGAAGACACAATTGGTAATATCACGTGTTGGCAAAGGGCTAGCTATTTCTCTGATTGAGCAAGGTGACACCGATGAGGAGATCATTTTAAATACTTACAGTCAAGTACTGCAGAAGATCTGATCAGAAGACAGACTTATTGCTGGAGTACGATCTAAGTAAAAGGACAGGATTGAGTTTTGAAAGCAGGTTAACGAATGTTTAAATAACAGCCTCAGCTTGGATCCCTTACTGTCCATTAAGAAGAAACTGAAAGGCTTAAGCATTGAACTGGATGGAAATTGGCTAAAAAGAGTACTTTGGAAGACTCTACTGACCATGATGGATCTGAAATTGAGGAAATGAAATAAGAAATAGCTCAGTTGAGCAACATTGTCTTTGAGGAAATTTATCATGAGAGAGAGGAATACGAGAAGTTGAATAATTTGGCACAGAAATGGCTTGCTGAGCTGCCGCTGCCTCATCCTGAAATAGGATTACACAAATACATGAACTCTGGTGGGCTTCTTACTTTGAGGGTTTGAAATGAGGTCTTGATGTTAAGCTCACGAAGGACTCACTGAGCATCCTTTGGTGTTCTCTGAAATGAATGGTCAGACAATTCTTTTAGAGAAGTATTCTGTGGATGCAGATGCTGAGGTCAGGGTGATTCAGAGACAGAAGCTAAAAAAGGGTCTGGGTTACTGCTGTTGCTATTCCTGTTTTTGTGTAAGCCTGATCTTGTGGCTTATCTGATGGTCCCACACTATCCTACGGCAAGACTGAGTGTGACTCAAGCCAGAATGCTTTTATCTTCACTAGAAATTTAAAAGGTCATGAGAGACGTTGCCTAGGGCCTGCATACATTGCACAAGGCTAACATAATTGATGGAACATTTCATCAGAACAATTTATTTGCCTTAAATTGAAAACAATGAATTGCTGGAGATTTTGACTTCACCAAATCTGTGAGTCAGAGAACCTCAGGGAATGTAATGGTTTGTGACACCAGTTTGATATCTCCCGAGTTAAAAATGAGAAAATCTACTTCTCCACATTCAGACTTACATGTACCTGGCTGCCTTTAATTGTGGCTTTCTGTTGAAAATCAGGAATTTGAGACAAATGAAAATGGAATCCTGAAAGTGGATCAGTTTCATTCAAATATATGTCAAATCCCTTCTCTGTAGCTTGATATATTTTAGAAATTCAGTGACTGCTGAGCAAATTTTGAACATGAAAAATTTCTTATTTCTGAAGGGAAAAACAATCCCAAACCCAGAAAAATAGAATGAAGATATTCAATATAAAAAGTTAAATAACTTGGATATGTATAAAGACAAAAAGTGGCAAAGACAGTATCAACTGATAAATTAACATTCTGTTGTTGCGGATGTTCCTTTTAAAAACCTTGTTTAGTTTGGTTATAGACAGAAGATCTAGAAATGTTCTGGAACTAGCTGGGTCATGTATTTGGTGTTCATTTTGTAAAAAGAAAAAAAGACATCTTACAAATGATAATAAATAAATAATGTTCTGGGGATGCAGCTCAGTGTGAAGACCCTGAACTAGACCCCTGTATCTCCAAAAGAATTACAGTAAAGATCACATTACCATTCATCCTTCAAAATACTCCTATAGTCCCCTCACTTTGAACCCATTTATCCCATCATTTTTTCCACGTCCTGAGGCATTTCTGGAAGTCCTCTTTCCTGAGCGATTTTTCTGAGGTGTGGCTACTGCTGCTCAGTGCCATCCAACAGGAAAGCAGGTTCACAAAAATGTTGCAGGGTACTCTCATTCACCTTATTTACGGGGTTTGGCACCATGTGACTTCTGGCTCTCCTCCTAGGGCCAAGATGAGCATGAAAGTTAAATGATCAGAAGCGACTTCAGACACTAAAGCAACCATGACAGCACAACTCAAGACACTCATGAAAAAAGGATTTTCAGAATTGTTTCAGAAAGTGACAGGAAATATAGAATAAATGTGTTTGAAGTGTGTTTAAAGGGGGTGGATATTTTGAGAGCGACAAATGGCAATGTGTCATTTACTGCAATGAAAGCTTTATGCTATTTCAACTGTCACCATGCTTTGGATCACACCTCATGAATTATCTGTATTATTGCATGTTCTGTTGCTGTGACAAACTACCTGGCATGAAGTACTTTATAAAATAAAGAGAAGAATTTGGTTCACAGTTACAACAGCTGGAGGTTCCAAACATCACAATGCCTTTGTCCTGAGGAGGGAAACCTTGTTGTGTCACAATATGTTAGAGAAACAGAATGAGACACTAGCAGAAGGGGCCACACACCTGGCACGGCCTAGATTTTGTTAACAGTCCCCTCTTATGAGAACTTCCTCACTCTTGGAGACCAGCATCAACCTCTTCCACGGGTTGTGTCCCACTGGCCTCACCTCCTCACATGAGATTGCGCCACCTGGAGGTTCACTTCTCAACATTGCTAGAGGATCAAACTTCCGGACACAAACCATATTCACACCATAGCCCCATCCAAGCTGTAAGCAGAGATTCACAAGCAGAACTTTCTCCTAATTTCTACCATTTTTAGAAGCACTCAATGCAGAGCCCCGTCTACAATAATAGTGTCTCCATCTCACATCCCTGTCTGGGGGCCAGGACAAGACATTTTACAATAGACCCGTTGGCTTGAGCAATGCCATGTGGTACTCCCACCAGCCTGAACAGACACCAGAGAAATACTACACATATGTGAACCCAACAGAGCCTGTTAAGTACCCAAGGATGTTTTTTGACATTTGGGAAAATACTTAGCAAATTAAGCAACAATTGTTACAGAAGTGTCTAATGGTGTTTGATGGTATTTGATATTGACAAAGTTGTAAACAACTGCTTTTGACACTAATGTAATAGAAACCTTGAAAGACAATTAACACAAATGACTACATCTCTATTCAAGTACAGAGGCAGACTTTTAAAGGAAATTATAAAATCACTGAAATAGCTATATTCAGGATGCCAAATGCCTGTAGATATATCACTGGCTGCTAAAGGAGTGCAATGTCCTTGAGGAATACAGGCAGCAGGCATACGCCCAAGGCTTGCAGTTACACTGAGCACCTTGTGGCTGCACAGTCTGTCTGCATTCAGGGGCCTTTTCCAAGTCCCCCAAGGTCAGTACTGGAGTGTCATAATGTCTATAGGAACTCAAAGATACGGAGAGGAAGAAGAGTGGGAGGGCCACAAAGACAAGAGATGTACATTGTTTTCTTCCCTTTGCCTCAAAGTGTAGTTTATAACCCATCCCATAAGATCAAAGAATTAATTAGACTTTGGAGAAAAAAGTTCTGAAACATAAGAGTTTGAGTAATTTTTGAAAGAAGTGTCTTATGGCTCAAAGATCAATTTTTTAATGGAAATAAGTCACCACAGAGTAAACACAAAAACCGTATACACACATGCACACTAATTTTATATAGGTATAGGTGTGTGTGTGTTTTATAAAGATTATAAAGCTATAAAAATATACATTTATACAAATACATGAAATCATAAGCATATAGAAGAGTCACATAAGTATATCACCTAAGTACAAGGTAATAATATATAAGTATTGATTTGTCTGGAAAGTCATGATATATTTTTCTGGTTTTCAAAGGTCATTTGTTTATAAAAGAACAAAATCAATTAATGATATATTGCCTGTTTTGCTTGATAACCTTTTGCCATCTTTCAATGAGCTTTATAATTTCTCATTCATCTGAACCTGTCCTCGTTCAGTGAGAAACTAAACAAGATGCTGATTTACAGCTTCATCTGAATTGAACTTCATACCACGCAGCACATTTTACAGAGAGGGAAACAAATAGAAGCCTGATAACCCAAGTTCAGACAAGTATGGTGGTGCAGCAACACATCCTAGCCAAACTCCAAAATTTCTGACAGGTGATCAAATTCGTGTGTGATCTCATGTTGTCATTATGAAACACAACTTTCTGGCAATTAATGAACTCTGTTTGTTTCTGGATGATGGATTCATTCAAACTATCCAACCGCCAACAGTACACATTCCAGTTGATTGTTTTTCTGCTAGGAGCTCAAAAAACACAACACCTTTAAAATCCCTCCACACTGAGAGCATAAACTTCCTCTGATGAGCGTCTGCTTTCAATGATATCTAAGGCAAACTGTCATGTCTGGACCAAAACTATTTGCACACCTTATTGTTGTAAACAATCCACTTCTTACCACCAATTATCAATTACTTTCAAATAGGATTTCCTCATGTTTAAAGAGCATATTGGAGATGTTTATATGCGCCATCAAATGAACTTTTTGAGTTCATGAAGAATCCAAATGTGGAGCTTGCGTTCATATCCCAGGTTTGTCAGGTGATCATGCACGCCTGCATGATGGATGTTCAGTGTTTCTGCACTATCTCATATTGTTTAACATGGGCTTGACTCGATCACTACCTTTATTTTCCATCATCAACTTTAGTGGCCACCCCTACAAAACAGCATCACTGAGATCAAAATGGCTGACACAGAATCTCATGAGGTATCATTGGCACTATATTCTTATACAGCATTGTCACTGTAAACTGTATGCAACTTTTCTCAAGCTTGGCATATGTACAGAAATAAAATAGTAAAATATGGCAATAATGCACACTTTGCTCTTCCATCTTCAACTTGTAAAATCTCCCAAAACCAACCAAATCATTCACTATTTTTTTTTAGAATGAAGCTAGAACTGTCAGTTGTCAAATGACATAGCAATAACATAGATGTGACTGACTCTAATTTCCCAAAAATGAGCTAGCACCATCAATTGCAAAAATTCATCATGTCTTTTCTGATAATCTAATATCATAGACCATTTTCTTTAACAGTTTGCTTTTATGATTCATTATATTCAAAAGACAGAGATTTGTTGTTACTAATAATATATAAAAGGGTATCTTTTGTAGAATATCAAAAACTTGACAAATATTCCAATATATTGGACAGACCAAGATAACCGGGGCACTTCCTACTGACTACTTTGCAAGGAGAAATATTTACTGTATGAGTATAATTAGAAAGTCAAAATTCTCAATTTCTTAAGGCTGTCACAGACATGTCTACCGTCACTAAGCAGATTATGTGGTGTAGAAAATGTGAAAACTCATGGAAAGAATAATTTCTATAGTATTGGACATTGAGTTATTACCTGATAGGCAGTGCTCTGAGCCTCCCACTCTTACTGAATTAAGCACTGTTTTTAACCTCATTTTGTAGAAAAGGAAACTGTAGCAACACAGAACTTAAGTAACTTGACCAAGGCCACACAGCCAATAAATATGGAGCCAGGCTGCAGAGCTCCTGCCCTAGAGTCCATTAATTTGGCTCCCCTCTCTTCCTTCTTTCTTCTCTTTTCCCACCTGACTCAAGGTCCCAAGCCAAACGAAAGACCCCTCTTGGGTCTGCTCAGGCCATTTCAGCTTATTATGGAAACAACAAACTACAAAAATACAGGGAAGAAAATATCACATTCCCAATGACATGTTTACACTCATGAGAACTGTTCAAACAACATCACACACACTTGCAAAGAAAATTAAAACAGGGCACAGAAGTTGACAGGTTCACTCCTATCTCTGAGACAGAGACTAGAAAATAAATGCCAACATGTACGTCGATATGTGGGGCTGATCTGTGATGGCTGGAGAGGCACAGCCCTCAGAAGGGGTAAGTGCAGCCCAGGGGAGGCAGATGAGCCCAACCAGTCAACTGACGACAGCCTGCATATATTAAAAGCAAGACTTTATGATATGAAGTCAGGCTTTCAAAGGAGCTTCAGAAACATTTCTATCTCATTTCTATTACTATCCTGTTAGTGCATTTTAATTTTCATATTTTTACACATGAGGAAACTGAGATCCACAGAAAAATTTTAAAACGTTTACAACTGACTAGTCATGGTACTTCCCTTGCTCCATTTCACTCTAGAGCTTTGACCCTCATGCTAGGATTCCAGTCCTAGTACAACAGATTCAGTTCAAAGCAACATCTAAATCAAGTCAGATATCTGCGCAGACAAGAGGGTCAAACTCCAGCAATCTGGGTCGCCAGAAATGGCACCATAGAGGTGCACTGGGCAGGTAGTGTCACACACCAGAGGCTGTTTGGCCTTGTTATGGGCATCAACTTGTGACCGCTGAAAAGTTCTATTACCCCTAAGTGGGTGGGACTGGGTTGGCCTGGATCATCTCATAGCCAAAAAATAGCAGCTGCAGAGCCATATGGGAATGAATCAGTGTAAATAAACACATGATCCTATATCAAGAGCCTTGATGCTAGCAGAAGTAAGGGAACTTAAAGGCTCTAAGAGGAAAGACCAAGAAGTAAACGAGAAACAAAAAAGAACTGGGGAAAATTGTGCAACAGGGCTACAAATGTGATGAATACACTTAACGAGCTGCTTGGAAAACAATGTTGAATTCTGGAAAACATTTTTAAAATGTCTATGAGGTAGAAGAAACACCTGTTTTATGTAAAAGACCCAACAATGAAATCACAGTGGAAAACCATTCAAATAACACCTCTAGAATTCAGAGGATTACTGAGAATAACTCAATTCACAAGGAACCAAAGGCCATCGGTACTTGATAGCCCATCAGGGAAAACTGAATGATAATTACAGAAAAGAATCTTGTCCTTAGAAAAACAAAGATTAATCAGACTAAGTTTGTAAAATCTGCCTTACAGACACATAGTCTGGACTCAGGCTCTCAAAAACGCTCCTTTTTTCTGCCAATTTATTTTAGTTAATTCAGTGACTTGTTACTGTTACTTCAAAATTGGATATACTTTATGAGTCATAGCATCTGATTTTCTTAAGAATCTTAAGGAAGCCATCATCACAAAGGAGAGAATTCTTTTTTCAAAAATTAAATCATGATGTAATGATTCAGTGTCTGTAGTAGAAAAAAACCACCTTATGACAGTTGTATTAAAAACAACTAATTTACTCCAATCAACTTGAGGTAATATTTAATGAAACACAAAGCTAATGATAAGCAAACTTAGCTAAGTAGCACTGAATTTAAATTAAGAAAAAAACTTTCATACAATAAAAAACTTAATATTTCAATACAACTTTTTTTAAAAGTTTGGAAGTGTTAGATATACACAAACTATGACGATATTATATAATAGAATCCCCAGTTTTTCATAGGATTACTATTCCACATTTGTCCCAATTAATGATTAATCCATACAGTAGCACCTAAAACCTATTCCTTATTTGAATTGCCTTTGTTTGTCTTTTTTTTTTCTGTTTGCTTGGTTTTGGTGTGGGGGTTGTTATCTATTTGTTTGTTTTGGTGGTGGCACTGGGGGTTGAGCCTAGGACTCTCACTTGAGCTACAACCCCAGCCCATTATTTTAGTTTCTAGAGTTTGAGACAGATTCTAGCTAAGTTGCTAAGTGGCCCAGGTTGGGCTGGAAATTGCAATCCTTTCACCCCTACCTCTCAGGTGGTTGGTCTTTTTTCTGTCCCAAGATCCCATTCCTGGCATCTCTCATAAGTCAGAGCTTCTCTAACATTCTTAGTTTTGTTGACGTTGGCAGCTCGGCAGTCCTGTTATCTTGCAGAAAGTTGTAGAATTAGTTTGTCTGATGCTTCTCCTGGGGATTGTCTGGGGTCTGGAGTCACGGGTCTTGAGACAAACACAGAGGTGACATGCCCTTCTCACCTCACCCCTTACACTGCTGATGTGGACCGCGTCGCACTCCTGCTGCTCAAGCTACACTGCCCCTCACTCTCCTTCCCGTATTGTGCTCCTGGAAGAAGTCACTGTGTGTAGCCTACACTTACGGGGTGAAGCTTGTGCTCCATGCCCATGTGGTCAAAATAATACCTGCATAAATTGGTTTGAACTCTTGTGTAGAAAAATTATCTCTTTTCTCCACTTATTTAATCGGTTTCCTATCAGTATGAACTCATGGATATTTATTTTATACTATGGCTTTGTAATTTAATATTACTACTGTTGAGTCACTTTTAATAGAAGTACATTGAAATTCATAGCTGATGCCTTTGACTCTCGGCCAGCCAAAGGATCTGAGGACACAGCAAAGTGCTTGGATGTGACTCAGACCTGGAATGTAGAAAGCAGAGGTTTGAAGGAGGACACTTGGGGATCGATGCCCCAGCTCCAGGCAATTTCCTTCCTGTGTCTCTAACACAACCAGGATAAAATTCAATATATATAAAGTCCTACTTCAAAGTTAAGAACAGGTAGGTTATTGAAACTCTTATGACAGATGCTGACTCAATACCTCACTCTTTTACAAATAACTTTGGTAAAACAAACAAGCATCATGTGCTTTGATGGGCCGACTGCAAATATTTCAAATACAGTTGTGAAAACACTTGCCATTTTTAAGTTATTTAAAATAGAAATAGTGTGATATTTGGAGGTATACGAGCATAGATGGGAGTGAGAATATATAAACATTTTAGGTTCTTACTGCGCGTTATTCAGTAGCACAAAATAACTCTGGGGATAAAATGCACATCAATGATACATAATTAAGAAAAAGTACATGAAAAGAGTGGGACAGAAAGACACAGAAAATTATATAGAATTAAATAAAAAAACCAATAGAAATATTTCATTTATTTATTCAATCATTCAAGGAATGCAGAGCATCTTTTGTGTTTCAGTTGCCATGTTAAAGGCTAGGTACACCACGCTGAGGCAAAATGTTCACAACCACTGCTCCAGTGTGGTCTGTGGGAAGTGAGACACTTGTCAAGTGAGTAGCACTGGTGATACTCCTGCAGGAACAGACTTCCCCAGCAGGCGGAGGATGTTTAACCCCCAGGTCCCGAGATCTCAGGCCCGATCTTGGCCTGGCTCTTCCCAGGGGACTCTTGAGCCCTGGGCTGAGATAAGCATCTCAGTGTACCTGAAGCCTTGCCTCCTGTCATGTTTCACCCAGCCAAGAGCTACACAGGGATCATCACCTGTTTATATACCCCAGTGGTCTTGGGCAGGCTGGGTCATCTCTGGGTGGTGGGGGTGACTGAGGATGCCAGCATGCCTGGTCTCCAATAAGAAGAGTCTCAAATGAGCTTTCTGAATCAGATGCCAGTGCGTCCAACCCACTAGCACATCACTTAGGCTGAGAATGGTCTAGAAAACTCTAAACATACATAAACACACACACACACACACACACACACACACACACACACACACACCCTAATGAAAATTCTAAGGATATACTCTGAAGGGGGAGAGCACAGTTCATGCAGCTTATCACATTACTACCTGAAACAGACCAGGAAACCAAGAAGGCTTACCTGAAGATGTGAGCTTTGAGCTGGGATGTAATGACACGGAAGAATGTGCTGGTCGGCTAGGCAGGGACGTCAGGGAGAACTTTCCACAGTGGTGAGCTACAGGACAACGGTGCTTTTGTAGCAGAGCAAAGAACATGTGTAAGTGGTTTGAATGACAAGGCCTGGCTGAAGGAGGGGGGCGGGTAGCAGGAGGTGTGCTGGGAGGCGGACTGGGGTCCTCAGAGGGTGGAACTGGAAGACCAGTTTGCCAAATTATTCTAAGAGGGACAGGAAGCCGTGGAAAGGAATGAAGCAAAGAGGTGATCAGCTTGGCTTCTGAAATGAGCATTCTGCCTGGTGTGGTGGTAAACACCGCAGGCAACTTACCGACACTTTGCCTCATAAATGGGTGAGGAAGACATAGTGCAAATACCCTAGCTGATGAGTACACAGGATGAGACAGAGATCTCACTTTACAGAACACAAGAGAAAAATGATGGAGTCTTCTGACTGGTGTGGTCACAGTAGCAATGACGAGAAATTGATGATTTTCATAGAAATTTAGTGAATTGAGTTGATAGCATTTGGTGACAAATCAGAAATGAGAGAATAACATGATTCTAGTGTTGGGGGGGGGTGACATCTACCTTGTGGATTGTGCAAAGGACAGGACAGTGTACTATCCCTGGAGATGGGAAATGCTAGAAGAAGCTAGAGGGGTTTGTGTTTTCTTTTTCTGAAGACGCAGCACCAAAATACTACAGATTGGGTTTTAGGTACTTTGAGATTGGTGCATCTCCAAAGTCAACATTGGACACACTTGCAGGTTGCTGTGGAGACACGTAGCTGATATAAACGCAGGCTTTTACTCGCACATGCCACTGTACATTCAAGGGTCACCTGACATACGAAGCATATCAAACTCATTTTAGCCTTTCAATAACTAGATCAGGCTGATGTTATGATCATTCTCACTTTATGTTCAACTAGATGTTCGAGGTGAGAGCCTAAGTTTGTGTTGACGGAATGACATGGGTAGGAGCTAAACTGGAGAGGGGTGGATGGGAAGAAAGAAAAATGAAGACAGAGACATGATTTCAATAAATTTTGCCCTGAAGGAGAGGAGAGAAATTAGTATCTTCTGGGATACATGGAGTTTAGGAAGAAAGTTTTTTGTTTGTTTGTTTTTATGCGTTTATTTTTGGTGGAGTGTCTGTTTTATGTCATCCTGGGGATGAGGGCGGAACCCAGGCCCAATGTGTGCTTGGCAAGTGCTCCACCACTGAGCTCCACACCCCACCCTGTAATCAAGTGTAAAAGCCAATGACAAGGATCAACAGAGGGAGCTGTGAACATGGGCGAGAAAAGAGTGCATGGATAGTGTAAGCTCTTTGTGCAGCCACCGGACAAGTGGGAAATAGATACCTTCACCTAGAATCAGGCAAGCCGCCAAGTACCAAGGTACTGTTCCTTACTCACATCCTAGAAACTACTGGCAGATCCAAGCCCTGCTCCCTTCTCTAGTTTGCTCTCAGACCATTCTTGCCTCGGC
The DNA here is from genome assembly GCA_004027205.1 of Ctenodactylus gundi. Lineage (NCBI taxonomy): Eukaryota > Metazoa > Chordata > Mammalia > Rodentia > Ctenodactylidae > Ctenodactylus > Ctenodactylus gundi. Next base: position 261,174 of record PVKB01002491.1, on the reverse strand, counting down.
TTCCTTATTTTTGGGCTATCCTTTGTCTCATAACTCCCCATGACATGTCCCTAAGTTCAGACGCAATGCTCAATTTCACATCCTGCTCAGTGTCCCACCTCTTGTACTTCCCAGCCTGCTAAAGTTGTTAAACAAGTTGTGTTCGAAATGCTCACTTGTCAAGATAATGCCTTCAAAGTCCAAATCATTGGTGTTCACTTGTTTTGATACATGTTTGTTTTTGGTCATCAACAGATTCAATATAAATTTAAATTGTATTTTTAAAAGATGTTGAATGCGATAATCATTTTTGAATCCCAACCATATTAGCCACACCCACAAATACAGAAACACATATTGACCACATTTTATTGTTTTATAAAAAAATAACTATTTTCAACCAGGCAGGTACTGTACTTAGCATGCCAATCAATTCTCTCCTCCTGAGCAAATACAGGGAGCGAGATTCTAATCAGAATGTCAATCTATTAACTTATAATAAGATGTGCAATTGTTAATTCATCCAGATGTTCCTAACCTAGTCTTATTTTCACTTAGATAAGCCATAGCTACTGATTGGTGAGCTCTACATAAAAAAAATAAAGATATAAGATAAAATAGATGAAAGGCTTTCATGGTCTTCGGGTATATCTGATGTATTCCAAGTGACAGGAAGGATTTGGAGGTATGAGGTTCTCTTCTATAACCTGGTTAACCCCTAACAAGCCACCTTATATCCACATTATTAGGGTATGCATTCTCATCAAGACCATAGATAAATAACATTGCTTAAATACTTTCAAATGACTATTATGGGACCAGGTGTTAGGACATCTGAATGACCTATAAGAATTGAGAGCCAGAAAAAAATTCTTGCAAAGATAGTGCTACGAGTAGCAAGCTGTAGTCTACTGGGAGTGTCTTTGCTGAACCAAGGTATAAAGCCAGCAGAAAAATAGACAACTTGTGTATACACTGTCCCTTCTGCAATGCAGCAAGCAGCATCGGGGCCACCTGTATTATAACTGACAGCATCATGAAGAGAAAAAAGATACAATGCAGAAAGTTTAGAGGAGAGTTATGAGTAGAAACCCAAAATGTAATCAAGAATCAGAGTGGAAAAAGGGAACAGGACATTGGACGCAGAGGAGAGGACACACTCAATTTTGAGGGCAGTCACAGAATGAACTTGATCCACTTGCTCCATGAGGAAGCAATCTTTAAAGGAGTTGTCTCAACAGTTGGTGCCCCAACAACCTCTTATATATGCTAATTAGTCTTTGCAATGAGAGAATCAATGAATTATTATAAAACACACTCTCACCTATGGCATCAGACGCTCCATGAACAAGGACATGTGGTGTTTCTGGGACATGGTCAGATATCTTGAGACATCCCCACACACTCCAGGAAATGTCTCAAGCTCTCAGATATCCTTCCAGGAAACAAAAACCATAGCTTCTAGCCTTACAGCATTTAGAAAACTTTTACAAGAGAAAATACAAAACTAAGTCGAATCGGTCTCAGAGAATAAAGCATAGACCCAGGACAAGATCAAGCTGTGGTTGAGCAAGCACAGAGGCAGAATTTTGACTTGCATAATTCACAACAGGTTTCTTCCTAGGGTGAAGGGAGGTTTACTCAAAGGTTCCAGGCAAATGAAAGTGGCTTAGAGGTAAACTTTCTACTCAAAGCCAAGTATTAAGGCACATAAAACTAAAAAATAAATCCTAAGTATTCCAAAAGGGTGACAATCTTTAATAAACAACAACAAAAACAGAATCTCACAGATAACCATTTAGTTCCTTTCACCTTTTAAGAATGTTCAGAAGGAAAAATACAGTTATAAGAAGAAAAAAAAATCATTCTTTCTATTACTCCTATTTCTTACTTACACTTTTTCTTCTGCAAATTTTTTCATAAAAATTTGAAGAAGAAACTCTGGGATTTTTTCCCTATATTAAATGTAGAGAGAAAAAGGAAACATTGATGGTGTCTCAATGGCTGAGAGGGTGACTAAGTATCTGTTTCTTTGGCTTCTCGGTCTCTAGAAACCCACCAGGTTGATGTAAGATCAGATATTCTATTGAGTTCTAAAATTAATTTTTCAGAAAAAAATTGCTGTAACTTTTAATGATTCACACTTATAGGTCTCTGTGACCCAGTTTTCTCATTAGCAAAAAAATGCTACTAAGCTAGTGATAGAAGAAAAAAAAATCTGTTTCCTTAGAGCAGGCTGTATCAGTAAATTACCTAACATTTCTAACAAGCTCTCAGGAAACAGAGAACAAGCTATCATCTTCATTAAAGTGTGACTCTGTAAAATTTGATGCACAAATGTCAATTACTCTGGTCTGATGTTGTCTTAGCCATGGTCGAATCATACATAGTCAACGAGAATAGAACCAAGGAGGAGAGGAATGGAGATCTCTCCTGGCAGAACATGCAAAGATGCTGGGACATGTCAAAATACAGGGCTGTCTTAGTTACTTACTCATTGTTGGGGTAAAATATCCAACTTGCACAACTCAAGGAAGGAAGGGTTTCTTTAGCTCACAGTTTCAGAAGGTCTCATACAGCCCATTCATCAGGCAGCTAGCTGCAGAGAAGGCACACAGCAGAGGCTGGAGAGCTGCTCACCGCATTGCAGACAGAAGCCAAGTGGGACAGGAGCAAGACAAAGGCTGGAGACTCGGGCAAGGCAGAGCCTTCCCAGGAAGCAATAGCAACAGTGTTTCTTCTTCCTTCCTTTACTTGGTTCAATCTGCCAGTTGAGTCCCCCACACCTAAGGCAGGTGTCCCTCCTCACTTCCTGGCTCACAGACCCATAACACAAACCTGAAAGCTCTGCCCTGGACAATCTCCAATCTCAACAAGTTGACACAATCCTTTCAGATCAAACCGTAAGCATCTGCCCCTTCCAGCCAAGCCCTTCCTCCCGATAGCACAATGTCCCACAGTTCCCCTCTGCATCCAAATATGTGAGGCTTGGGGGGCACACACACCAAATCCAAACCATTGCAAGGGCCAAATTACAAATTAAATGGCAAAGACAGCCTCATGGCATTTGCCAACCTACTCGGAATTTACATTCTTTTAAACAGTATATCACAGACGACACGCCATGTGCTTCTCTAGGCTGTTCATTTTGTTGCAAATAGACCCAGCTCTTAGCCTCTTATGTAACATAATCTGTAACATCACAAATTACATGTGATGGACACGTGTGCAGGATGTACCATACGGGAAATCCAGAGATGATAATTGTAGTTTTAATTATAGCACTTGGAGCTTCACTCAAAAGGGGAACCTAAAAAGGCTGATCTGTCTGCTTGATCCAAGCAATTTCCACGGTGATTTTCATATCTCACTGAATGTCCATTTGAAGCTGGAAGCACGTGTTTCCAACAATAGCGCCTGAAGCACTCAGCACGATAAGCAACTCTGGGTCTGACTTAGTGACCTCTCACATGGCTGGGGAGAAAGATTTGGACATCAAAGCTAAGACACAGAGTGGGCATCACTGCAACAACAGATGACGTAGGACAGCAGCGGAACCGAGCTGGCCCCTCCCTGGGGCCAAGGAAGACTTCTCTGACAGGGCAGTGGGTAAGCTGTGACCCAGAGGAGATGTAGTGAGAGGGGCATCCTTCAGGAAGAGAAATGCAGCAATGTAACACACGCAGAGGCCTGCAAAGTGTCTGCAGCATTCTTAAGTCGAGGAGAGTCACAGCGCTGAGGGGAATTCTACTTAAGGCTTTGATAAGCCAAGCAGTTTCTCACTTGGAACTTAACCTGGATGGGAGAAGGGAAGGGATGCACTGAAGAATTTTAATGTAGAGAATGTGCTAGGAGCAGGTTTTAAACTTACAGAAACTATCAAAAGATATTTCTGGACATACTATGTAGGTTAGAACAGGATGGTGAGAAATGGCTGACAGGGGATGTGAGATAAAATTGTGACCGGCCATTTATATTTGTGAATTGTCACTGGAAGATTTGGCACGTCCCACTTAGAGAAGAAGATACAGGCAGGTGCTCTAAGAACCTAGGTCAAGAGCAAAGCTTTGGCCTGAGCAGGAGGAATACAGCACAGGCGTGGGAGGACTTGGCAGCAGGGTGCTATGGAGGGGGAAGCCATCATGCAGGAAGTGAGGTTTTAACCAGACTGTAGACTTAGTAGTCTCGAGCATGATGTGAAAGTCACATAAAGGCCATAAACCCTTTTCTCAGGAAAAAAAAAATGTATATGGCCACAGCTACACCATATATGTAGCATATAATACCAGGGCATTCCTGGCCAATTTTTCTTTCAAGAAGGTCTCAATACCAAGTCAGTATGAAAGAAAACCAAAAGTCAGGGCTGGAGGCACACACTTTGTAAACCCAATGACCCAGGAAAATTGAAGTTCAAGCCTCACTGGGCAATTTAGTGAGAACCTATCTCAAAATAAAAAATCGAAGAGGGCTGGAGATGTATCCTAGGGATGCAAAGGAAAGGTAGCAGTAAGGTCATCATAGATTCAAGCAAGTTGCTAGTTGCCAGAAGTAAAACGGAAGCAACACCCAGCACGAGGAGGCGATTAGGTGGAGGGAAGAGCTAGCTTTCAATCACTGAGGCACAGGTCTGTGGATTTACCAGCCCTGGGGAGACTGCTGGACACAATAAGAAAAGAATCTCCGCAGACTCGAGTTCAAGGAACTAGCAAGTAGAAAGCTTAAATGAAGAACAGAGGTAAGCCATGACAGTCGCACTTATTACTCACAGATGGGTAAGCGCCACTCGAGCATGCTTGGTGATGAAGGAAAGAGCTAGCCAGCGAGAAAGATTACGATGAAGGCGAGAGGAAGGGAAGTTTACTCAATAACTGAAAATGAATCAGTGTGATTTTATCGAGGAGACAGAACAAAAAGACAAAAACCTTCCAGTGGTAGATAAGAGTCGACATGGAGGAGAGGGGCAGAGGAGATGATACTAGACAGTGTTAACTTCTCTGCTAAGGTCACACATGCTGAAAGAGGACAGGCGCTGCCTGACAGGGAGGTAGGATAGACCTGTTATTATGGAGACTGGCCATGTGTCCTCCATTCTACTCCACTCTATGCCCAAAGCCTAGCACAACTTGTGACACATAATAAAAACTCAGTAGATATATGTAAATATATGTCAAGCAAACAACTGCAATGCGAGGAATACAGGCACAAAGAAAAACGTGGCCTCACCAACTAGTCACACAGAATGAGACCTAACTAGAGAAAAGTAAAACGTGTTGTTAAGATGTCCAGGAAAAGAAAGCCCAGAAGTGCTGCAATTTATTCACGTGCCCGATTGGAGTGCTCTGGATGACCTGCAGTGACCTTAGGAGGAAAAGATACAGAGTCTCCTCAGGAGCTATTCAACCCTGCAGGCCTCATCCATCCCGAGAAAACAGGTATCCATTCCATGAATAAGTCATTACTGACAGTTGGCAGATAAGCCATGTAAGTTCCTCACCCAACACCCAATACTCTTCGCAGAGATGGACAACGTGGAAAAAATTAGTTAATGACACTGTCAGCTGGTCACCTGGACTCTGAGGACCACACAAAAGACAAAACAGGACGACAGCTAGGACTGGCAGGCTGCTGGCAGCAGGCTCAACGTAGACAAATGAGAGAGCTCGCTAATCTGTGCTTTGTATTCCGCAGATGCCTTTCTCATGTCCGCCACCATTCAAATCTACAAACAAAAATCCCTCTCAAATCCCAAATAGCAGTCACCGAACAATGGGAAGTACAAGGCATGTCATTAAACCTCCCCGACGAACGGCTGCGGAGCCGGATTCCCGGTGACTTGGGCGACATGATGGGTCACAGATGCTGCGTTCAGGTGTCTTCTGAACGCACATTCGTTCTAATAAATCACAGTATGTTCACTTGTCCTATTAAAACTGTATTCTACCTTACCAGAGCTGAATAATTTGTATAAAATTGATTGCTACAGTTCTCACCAGAAGCTCTAATTGCATTCCTGGTATAACTTAAAATGATAACCTTATCTTAATTAGTAACATGATGCAGAAATACTTTTGAAAGCCTTTGAGAATTAACCTGCATTTTTAAACAGAAGCCCTGGGGCTAACAGAGAGAGAGAGAGAGAGAGAGAGAGAGAAGGAGGGAGGGAGAGATTCCTGTTGAATGCCTCAGCCAGTCTTAATTCATCAAAACTACCAAAGAAAGGAATCCCATAGCCAAGAGAGACTGAGAAACATACCTAATGCCTCCTCTGATGGAGGCATGCACAGTTCTCCTTAAGGGGTCACACATGACCCAACCCAGTGCTTGAACAGCTGGGGCAGCCACTCATACTGGCACCTGTAGAAAAGTCTCGTCTGGTTTGGGGATGACACGTGCTCACTGTAAGAAACAGGGAGCAGCAGTGGTGGAGGAGGGACATACTGGACAGCATGGATTGTTTTCACCAGTATTGATTACCGCTCAGATCTCCCTGGTAGTCCCATAGGCTCCTAGACTGCCTTCTCCCCCGGCAGTGGTAGACAAGTCCCACCTGGCCCACCTTGTTCACTAAGCAGAGAGTAGCCCTGTGAAAATTCAGCCAGAAAAACCCCAGTGTAAGAGGTATTTTTAATCAATAGATATTTCAAATGAAGCGACCCCAAATCTATTCTACACAAGAAAAGCCCTCTTTTTTATGTTTTATATACATGAACTCCAAATTCTATAACACATTAGAAACTCGAGTACTGAGGATTTAATGACCATCGACACCAATTTTGGCCTCTTTTTTCTTCCTTCTTACCCTGTCCCTACAGCTCCCCCCCCCCCCAGCCCATTCTCAGAGATTGCTCGCTTTTCTACCAGCTCATTGTCCCTCTTTCTAATTTAACCCACTTCCAGTCTCCGTGCTGCGACAGCCACATACTGATATAGCATCTTCAGACTGCAAACCCTGTCTTTTTACCTTTGCAGCTATGATCTCTTTTACAACACTGATGTGCTAAATAGGAATTACATGAAAATCTTCAATTATTTCCAGGCAATCTTTGTAACTCTGCTGCTAATTTTAAAGCCCAGGAAGCACAATCATCATAACCTCTGCTGTGATCTCAACCAGGATCCTTGGTGCTCCTTACAAATGCATTAATCACCCCTAGGAAAGTCGCTTCTTGCTTTTAACGAAGATAATATATATGCTAGGATTATACCACTGCATACAGAATCATTAAAGAAAGATAGATCAGAATTTATGATTAAGCCTGTGGACAGCAGGGCACTGTTTTAACCATAAAAATCACAATCTGCAGAGATAGTGGCCGAGGCTGAGGAAACATTAAAGACTTATAATTAGCATCAATCAAGGTGACACTATTGTTGACATCTTTATTACTTCAAATATTTTAATCAGACACTTCTGCATTGACATGGAAGCCTTGATGGGCAGCTAAACATAGAAAACACCCCAAGAGAAAACAATTGAAAATTACCTATTCGAAAGGTTCAACAACACAGAAGTGTAGGTGTTAATCAAGGGAGCCCCAAACACGGCTCTGGAACGGAGGCACTTGAAGTGGACCTGGAAGGCAATCAAAAGCCTCACTTGACTGCTTATTCATCAAGTCTCCTCGAAATCAACGCACATCTACAGAGTCCTATGCAACCAGGGGACTGGCTTCACTTGGCTGAAAAACCTACTTCAGCAAAATATGGGCTTCAGGCTACCCTGTCCCACAAATTAGCACCCAAATACTGTAGGCTTCACTCATTTTCTAGACCTCTTCCTACCGCGCACATGCGAGCAAATGAGGATGACCGGAGAACTGGAGTAGGTGCTCCTTCCATGGCTACGACAAGGGCTGTCTGTCGTATTACCTAATCACATCAGTGCTCCATCCCGTCCCTCACAGACTCTGAAAGATGCTGTTACTACTACTGCTCCTATAAATATTCCAGTCCTAATGAACAAGAAGTCACTCAGCATTTGTGCCACCCCTTGAGCCCATATGGCGCTGTGCTTTAATGACTGTCATTTTTAAAAAGTCACTCTTCTCCAAACAGGTTCTGGATGTTCAGTGTTCCCAAACTCTTGAGGCAGAGGGCGCGGGCCATAAGGAAGGAATGAGAAGTCATTTCCACATGGCAAAATCTGTCTTGGAATCAATTCAGAATCACGGATGAGGATTTGGCAAGGCCCCTCCCCAGGGTGCAACTGCATCTTTGCCAAATGCGATTATAATAGCAAAGACTTTCATTATGAAGATGGGGAGTCCCAGCAATCACTCCGGCTCCAAAGTTCAGCCTTATTTATGGCTTTCTTAATGGGTGTGCCCATCAGTAGATCCCAGAAAATATGCCACATTCTCTCTGAGACACCTGCTTCTTAAAAAAAAAAAAAGTTTGTGTGCGTGTGTCCATCAAAAACTTAGCAGAGTCAAAGGAAATTTCTTATTGCGGCCTTGTAAGCAGTGAAGGACTAGGAGCATGAAAACGGAAACGATGCACAGGAAGGACTTGTGCAAAGGCAACACCCACCATTCACGGACATGCAAGCAGCTGACTCAAGGTTGCTTCATTCTTACGTTCATCATCAGGAAATGAAGATTTTCTAATACAGTTCAAGAAAAATGTAATACTTGGGATACTGTTGTGGTTTGGGTCTAGGGTGTCCCCAAAGAACCTCAAGTACCTGAGGATACTGTGTACTGTTCAGAGGTGGGGCCTGGCTGGAAGGGGCAGAGGATGCTTGGAATTGACCTGAAGGGGCATGTCCCAAACTTGGCTGTGTTTGGCCATGCCATGAGGAACTTTTCCCTGAGTCCAGCCAGGGTACTACCATGTGGTTCCACCATTTCCAGTTGCCTGCATGTGAATGCACTGTGATCTTCTGAAGCTGTGAGCTAAATTAAATCGTTGCTCCCTGAGGTTGTGGATGTCAGGTATTCTGTCCCAGCAATGAAAAAAGTACCTAAGACAGCTACTGAAAATTCTGTAAGTCAAAGACAACTTTACCAAATCCTCCCTTCTAAAACATTGTCCTCTAGTTTTTAAGAGAAGGTCTTATCTTAAATAATAACAGTCAACTGTTTTGGCTCTTTGAAGAGGAGGACTCTTTTTCCTCAGGATAGGGATTCACACTCTATCTAGTTATTTTATACACATGAAAATTCGCATCAGCCTTGTGAGACAGAGATGATGATTCCACTTTTCAGATGCAGTCATAGACTAAGAAAATGAATTGTTCTTTCCATGGGCACCTGGGTGATACTTGGTGACTCAATACCTTCACCACTACTAGGCTAATTTTCACTTACTTTCAAATGTTTCCTTGCCTTATGAATTTATGAAGAGACATCACAAATTGTTGATGTTGGTTACATATCATAAAGATAAATGTAAAGAGTCTGTTTCTTGTCAAGAGAAAGCTACATGGGGGCAACCCCTTAATTTGCCTAATTCAGGGACTGGTTATTGTGCTATCTCAGGCCAAGAATTTGTTTTTCACTTGATTTATTTGATTCTCATTGACGCACGAGGACCAGGGGAGATTGTAAAATGTTGTATGAGTGTGACTTACCACCAATGGAAGCCCTGCCAGCCAGACACCAAGTGTCAGCTAATAATGAGTCAAGAATCAGAGACCTTTCTGTTGAATCCTTAACAAAGGCACTGAATGTAAACAAGGCTTCGGGGATGGGAAATGACACAAGAAAGGGACTGTCACTTCCTCATCAGAAGACATGTGTTTGCCAAAATTTGCTGAAACAGGGACACAATACTTCCAACAAAAAGACATGAATTACACGATTCACATCAACAAGTACTACTCTTCAGTTCTAGGTGCAGAAATATTTGAAATCTGGCACATTACGCACCCTACTTAAATAGCTCAGAGCTTATTGGTTTATATTTTTTACAAACGATATAAGTCCATATCATTTTTGAATCAAAAAGTGGAAGAAAATAATGCTAACACTGCAGGAGCCAAGTGGAAATAGGAGAGCCAGAGGGGGAGTAACTGTGTGGAAAATACATAATACATAAAAGGGAGAAGAGAAAATTCTCATCTAACAGTAATGGCAGAACATTCATTACAAGAACATCACTGCCTGTCCCCTGCATTCGCTTTTACAATGTTTTGCTATGACTTTTATTTTCCATGCCAGCAATAATTCAAGTTACCTAACTTTAATTCTGAGTTGACTACATAATACTATCTGTGCAATTATTATACATGGAAGCTTTTTTGAGAAAAAATTTAACAAAGGCAATGATATATATTATTTATATGTTTCACAATATCAGCAGAAGATAAAAATAGCTGTGGACGTTGCGGACATTGAGTTAATGAGCAAATAACATGGGAAACTCTGGTCAACCAAACAGGATTCTCATTTTCTCAGAATCTAGCAATAAATATTCCAATATTCTGGATACTATGTTGTGTTCTCATCTTCCAAACTCGGTGGATAAGTTAATGTAATATCTTTAACTTCAGTGTTTTTTAAATGTTGTATTTGCAGCAATTAAGTGGCAAATACAAAGTGTATAACAAAAGGATGGCCATTGTAGGCCCACAGAACGTGGGTTTTTCTCATCTCGTACCCTCTTAGTGGTGGTGGTGATGATGAGTGGAAATGGGCTGGAAAACTTCTGCCTGGCTGTAAACACTCTAAAAACACAAATTAAAAATAATTGCAAAATAATTTAACATGAAAAATTTTAATACTCTACTGATAAGTTCAGTAGGACTTTAAAAAGTTGTGTTAAAGAGCCAAACTAATCTCTTAGCATCCCGAAGGAAATGACTTAAATGTAAGTTGCATGACTGGTGTAGGTACGGTAGAGTCTGCTGGCCCTAATAAAATAAAAATAAAATTCACGAAAGAAAAACCTTCTCTGATCTATACACCATTCAGAGAACATACAAACTGGATTATCTGTGAACATGGCTGTCTTAAAACTTTTTCATCACTGTGACTCAATATCCAACATCCACAACTTTAGGGAAGAAAGATTTATTTTAGCTTACAGTTCAGAAATTCACAGTCCGTTCACAGGTGAGCAGCTGGAAAATGGTGGAATCACATGGTGGGGCCATAGCTAGAGTCAGAGCTGGGGCTAGTGCTCCAGAGACAGAGATCCTCACAGCAGCATGGCAGAATTGAGACAACAGTGGGAGAAAGAGAACGAGCGCACACCCCTCCGGGTCAAGCCCCAAGCACTTGCCTCTTCTAGCCAGGCCCCATCTCCTGCAAGTACACAGTATTCATAGGAACGTGCGGCTTTTGGGGGACACTCCAGATCCAAACCACACCAATGGCTGAATACAAGACACATTAGCAATGGAAAACCCTATAAATCTATTTCTATAATCATGACAAATATTCCAACTAAATTAGGCTCAATATTATAAATAGTTTTCTATGAAAGGTGATGAATAATATAAAAACATAGATAAAGGAGGAATTCTCTGAAGAGAAAATGACAGCCTCTCTTCTTTTATAACAACATCCGTTGAAGATGTGGATAATAGATACACCGTGGACTCACTCTTCCCCAAGGCACTTGATGAAGCACAGATACCCCACACAAGCTGTCAGGCCTCTAGGTCAAGAATACAAGCCACAAATTCACCAATGCTATAAAGACAGATGACTACCTAGAGATGAGATGGTGTCTACTGCTTTGTATTGAATCTCATTAAGTGATTTACAATTATCTTACAAAATATGATTGTCCTCCAGTCTTTATACCCTGATTTTTTTTCTATCTATTGTATGGCCAGATCGAGTATAAGTAAAATAAAAGTGGATCATTTCTAATTTAATAGTAACATAAATCCTTTGGCGCTCATCCACAGTTGACATTGACATAGAATACTGACCTTGAATTTATAAAATATTGGCTGGATTTTATTGCTCTCTGCATTTTTCATAGGATGTGTAATGATCAGAATGCATCTTCCATGGGCCAATTTTTTGTATGTGCTTCCAGGTGTATTCATAAACTATCGCCTTCCCAGATTCTTCTGGTGAGGCCTCCACTAACCAAACCAAATTGGAAGAAGCAGTTGCGCATCAGGCAACAAAGATATATTTTTGTTTTAAATACATCTTCATAAAACTTTGTGGCAATACGTCTTTACATAAAGAAAGACATGTGTAAGAGGACCCACAAGCAACCAGAGGCACGCTGCTGCAAACGTGGCACACAGGTGTTTTCAAGAGGGAGCCAGGACGAGGCCCAACGTTTGTAACAACTCTTGAACAAGGAAAGCGGATCTGAGGGGAGAGTTGTTCTTTTTATTTCCTGTCTCGTCAGCCCTCTGTCCATAGACCAATCTGCAGTTTGCTCACCTGCAACAGAAGTGTGATGATGCTGACACCACCTCCCTGTGTCACAGTCACGCACCAGCAAGAAGGGGGAAGGGGAAGCATAGAGTGTCACAAACACATGCATTATAAATGAGAATGCCACACATATGCAAGCTATGAACAAAGAGGGAGGCAGAGTATTGTGAGCTGATTTAAAATTTATTCATTCTAACACAGATGTGCAAAAAGTAATTTTCTAAAACTTGTTTTTCTCATCACATAATTGTCTTCTCGTTGCTCCAAAGTCTTCAGTCTCACATGCTGGCTAAAAAAATATAAAACAAAACAAGTCTTAAGCTTATTCCTTGGATATAGCTTGAGTTCTTCAGAAAATAGTCAATCCGGGGCAATGCTTCCGTTTGAGGGCTTGTCCTCCCCCTTTCTCTTGTTGTACTGCCGCCTCCTTAAGAAGAAGCTCATGTAATACTGTGGTGGAGAGAGGAGCATCTGCTCCTGCCACCGTCCCTCCTGGGTGGGCTGCTAATGTCTGAGAGAGGCATAGCTAGCTCTACCTGGTCACCATGTGGGGGTGACTACCTTCATTCATCTGAGATCTGAATGTCTGCAATGGTCCTCTCTGCCCAGCCCTGGGCAATGTTCACTTCTGGCCATCTCCCTCAGTTTACTTGATTTCCTATCTCAGCTCTCCCAGACACTCTGGGTCGTGGTGTCATCCCTTGACAGAACTTCAGCTTGGAGGGAGCACCCTGAAACTCCTGTCACATAGTTCCCTTATCTGGTGCCCTGGCACTCCGTAGTGTGTGCTGACCACTGCTTATACTCTCAGCTCATTCTCTTTACTCCACTAGAAGGGCTGCGATTCCAAGATACAAGCTATGTGGTGGAGAGGTGGCTACTGTGACTTTTTCTTTTCCAAGGCTGCAGAGGGGAACAGAGAGAACATCCTCGACTTGTATCTCCTTCTCAGTCTTGATTACAGTTTGGATCTGGAGTATCACCCTGAGACCCACCTGTTCAAGACATGGTCCCCAGGCTCTTGGCACCACTGGCAGCCCAGTGAAAGAAAGATGGAGCACTGGAAGAGGACAGTGAGACATTGGTCTCTTCTTGTCTCTCTTTGCTTCTCATCAGTCCTCAGGTGAGCAGCTTTGTTTTACATGTACTTCTAACCACAATATCCTAGCATCACAGGCCATAAAGCCACAGAACCAAGCTGAACACAGGCTGAAACCCATTATAAACTGTTCCCTCTTGTAAGTTGAACTTCTCAAGCATTTTATCACAGCAAGAGGAAACTGACCAACACAACCTTCTTACATGTTTTGTTTTGCTTAATCACCTTTTTGCCATTCCTACCCTCCAAGCTGCCTCCAGGGTCACTCTGCACCCCGCAGGTGCCACCCCTTCCGATGTGGTCTGGTCTGAATGAATGTAAGCTCCAGTCCCAGGTCCTTAGTCTTTCCTGATTAATATGTAGATGAAAGTTTTAGAATTTTCAACAAGATCCAGATTTTTAAGTACTTCTCTGACAACTTAAATGACAGATGTGTTCTAGAATCTGTACTGCATCAGCCTGACTCCCAAGGCAATAAAGCTCTTAGTAATAGCCATGACTATGGTAGCTGACTAGTAACTGTACAGTATCCAAATTCCAAATTAAAGCAACATAAATGTGTTGAATTTTGTTTCTCCAAATTCTGAGATTCACACACCTTTCCTGAAATATTAAATAAATTCCTTGGTATAAAAATGGAACCTTACCAGCTGCTGCATCACATAAGCAATTAATCCCAATTAGAAAGGAAAACTACATTTATTCCCTAAATACTCAATAATTTTGAAATATTTTAAGAAATGAAATAAAAACCCATAACCATTTTTTCTCTTGAGGAGGTAGAGCATTTAAATATCCCACTATGGAATTATATATATGCTAATCACATGCTAATATAAACATAAAAATGTTATATGGAAATTGCAAGTTGAAGAACTACCAAAAACATGCAAAGGCAAAAAAAAAAAGTAGGTCTGCTTGAAAACACCGTCTGCCATCTTGCTTATTCATGTGTGAACATCCAATATGCTCAAGGCTTTGACATCTCTATTCATTGTGGGGTTTGAATCAGCTATAAATATATGACCTTTAATTGTGTGATTGATTTGTCAAAAAATCTGAACTCTTTTACATGTGAGGCTAACTTCGTATGAATACAAATAGCTTCATAGTTTCCCATTTTAAGTGAAAAGTTCTCCAGGAAAATTGAGAGGCTCTGAATAAAGACTGTATGTGTTAATTGGCTCATTTGTCCAGCCACTCCGACAATGAACTATGGTTTTCACAGCAAAAAAATTTTAAAAAGATTTTTCATTTTCCTTTTATTTTTTTATTTACATTTTCCCCATAGTGTTCCCAAAACTGCTCCACGAGAGCATTCTGCAAAGTCCTAGAGCTGACAGAGGATAAAGGGAAGTCCTCTGTCCCATTCATATTCTATCCGTACAGTCAGATCTCTCTAGTCAAACACCAGGAGAAAAGAAGAGACCTCGCAGTTAAGTGACACAAATTCCAAGTCTTTGTTCCAGGTTTCCTTGCCCTCCAGCAAAAAACTGGCTTTTGCATCTGGCAAACATATGCAGAAAACTAGGCCAAACACGGCCAATAAATGGGGCCAAGTTCTTCTGTGTGACCGACAGGGACAGCCAACCCACAGTTCCCAAAGTCAATTCCATTTGCAATCAAAACTTCACTTTTTCAAGAGATGTGTTAAGATTTAACACATAGGTTTAAATAAAATCAACCCACCTGCTTGTAGTAAAAAAAAAAAAAAAAAAGTATTTAAAAAATAACAAATGCAGTGTGCTTGTGTCTGTGCACAGACTGAATATTAGGAATGTGATGGATCTTGTGGAAACAGAAGTGAGGATACAATTCTACCCACACTGTCAAGGCCTCAGAAGCATCGGGGAAAACCAGAATCTTCCAGAGCTACTGCCTGGCACAAAGAGTCGGTGGAGAAATTACCCTATAGGATGTTCCAAAACTTTGCTAATTCTTGTAATAACAGATTTTGGGACATCTTACACAATGAACTTAGGACTAGCATAATTTTCCTCATAGCATTAGTTTTACCTCAAATATTATGACAAATTATTCCCAAGCAAGTAAATTTTGCATTAGTTTTCACGTGTATGGAGACCTTGGGAACACCCTAATAGATTGGCCAGAGTAAATGGCCATCATCGCTAAAAGTCTAATGTCGGCTGCAACTTTGTGGGTACAGTAGCAACTCCAGCACCCCTGGAGGTACTACGAGTTCTCAATACAAGTATTTTTGAATAGTCACACATTTTAAAATGTTGATAATAAACTTAAAGAGAGGTACACTCTTTTCCACTCCCCTGATACTTCCAGGCCTCGGCTACACTAGGCAATAGTGACAGGCGCATAAAAGCTCATTGTCTTCGCCACAAAGATATCACTATAACATATCCGGAGATTTAGTGGAAACTCTAACTCACACTGCCTTGAATTTCAGCCTGGTTCCTAGGGTCTCTTCTTCAAACTTTTCTGCATTATGACACACAGAATGGAGGGACTGAGGTATTCTGTCTGTCACCTGGTAGAGTGACACTGGCTTATTGCAGCATTACCAAAAGGTTGTATCCTGACAGGGTGCTTGTCAACACAAATCAGAAAACATGAAAACCTTTCTTTTTTCTGGATAATTTGAAAAAGTTTGTACATAAAGATGTGAACATGATAACTGTGTCTCTATGTGTAGGTATGTTTTAATTCAGATAAAGAATATATTAAAATGAGCAGATTTTATATGGCTTCAAGTTCAAGGGATATACAAAAATCTGGTGTGGTTTACATTTTTAAAAATGTATTATAGTAAAAGACACACTGTCGTTAATCCTTCTGCCAACACCCTTATCCCGTTGCTCTTGCCACGTTCTGAACTGGCTTGGAAGTCCTCTTTGGCATCTTTATGAGGTGTGATCAGAAGTACAGTGCATGCTGCCGCTGCCAAGTGCCAGCCAATGGAAGGGCGGATTTGTAAAACCACAACAGTGTGTCCTTATCCACCTCACTCTATTCACCAGAGCTGGCACCACGTGACTTCTGGTTTCGCTCAAAATGACCATGAAAAGTAAAGGTTTTGAATCAATTCAGGACACTGAGGCAGCCTATAGCATGAGTAAGGACACTCATCAAATGGGACAGGCGTTCTCATTCTCCTGACTATTCCCCCTTCTCTTATAAATGAGTCCAGGCAAACCTAGTCCTGCCCCACGTTACCCCTGCCTTAGGCTCTGATGTTTCTCTTCTTGCCCAGGCTCCTGGGGAAAGCAAGGCGATGTTGGCTGACCCACCATCTTCACTCCATACTCACCTCTGTATCCAGGGGATTCTGGTTTTCACTTTTACAAGCAGCTCAGTAGGACTGTTTCCTGCTAAAGCTACACATACTTTTCTAAATCCAATGGACACCGCTCCTTCCTCACCTGGTTTGACGGCTCTGTTAAGTTTGATCTTGATCACATCCTTTATCTAAATCACACACACCCATGGGTCTTCCCAACAATTTCACGCCAGTTTCACTCTTCAGACTTGCTTTGGTCGTCCCTGCGTCCCCACCCCACTGCCTCTGCAGAACTGCACACAGATGATGAGGACTGGGGTGCCAGGTTCTCTGGGCTCAAATCTCAGGCATCCACTGACAGGCAGTGAGAATTTGGACCACTCCTTTCATTTCTCTTTTCTTAGTATTTGACCTTGAAGCTAGAATCTAAATTATTATCCGTTATTACTTGTTGGCCAAGGGTCAGATTTGGGAAACAGATTTGGTTTTCTGCTGTGATGATTACCTGGACAGACACTGAGTCTTGCAAATGGGACCCTCTCAGGGGTCTTGCTCCATCCCCACCTGTGGGTCTGGGTCTAAGACTTATCTCTGCCCCTACCCCAAGGAATAGAGAAAGTTTTCCACACCTGGCTCTAGCTGCAAGGAGCTTTCACTGGTGCCATGGGAACCACAGGTTTGCAGGTTCTCCTGATGTGATTTAATGACTTTATTCCATGGGAGAGAGGGAACAATGACAGAAATAGGACCCTGAACCTTTCTCTCAACAGCTGCTCCATTCCCTCAGGACTGTACCCTAGGAAGAGGCTCTCGCCTGTCTTTCAGAGCACAGACTGTGCTCCAGAGCGAAGGTGACAGCGAGCTCACATCTCTCTTGTCTCTGCACCCTCAGGGGATTACTTTTTACTTTCCATTGCTAAACAATGCCTGGCCTTTATCAATTTCTTAAACACTTCTGTGGTGTCTTTTTAAACAGTGTTTTCACATCTTCGCCAGGTAAGAGTTAGAATCTCATCTTCTCATGGAGGCCGCTCTCCTTGATGAGATTTTGGGTTAGCTGGTTTCTACTTTCCTGTGGGTTCATATCATCAAGAACTTGCAAATTTTGTACCATTTTCTTCTTATTGTAAGAATAGATACTTTGCTTTCTCCAGCTTCTAAAAAGGAGCCCAAAATACTGATTTTTTTTTTCAGCCATGGCCCACAGAACACTTTAACAGATATGGAATGTCTTCTGAACTAGAGTTGCTGGCATAAATGGCCATTTTTAGAGGAAATGAACACATCTCACACACTATAAAAATGTATCTTGCATTATCAAAAATCTAAACTTAGAAGATTATGAAACTTTGGGAGGAGAATATCAATGAATAACTTTGTGATCTCAATGAAGGCAAAAGGAGCTTAGGCAGTGCAAGGAAACACTGACAATACAAGAAAAATGTTACGCAGAGGACTTTACCAAAATTAAAACTTTTGCTCTTTGAGAGAGGAAAATGGCTACATAAAGACACAAATAGGGATGAAACATGCAATGTGCAATACCTCTATCTAACAAAGGGCTTCTATCTAACTTCTACCATTGAATAATAAAGAAACAATCAACTCAATTTAAAATATGGGCAAAAAGCTGGATAGGCATTTTACAAAGGACTAGAGATGAATGGCCAATGAGCACATGGAATAGGGCTCATTGTTGCTCATTATGGACATGCAAATCAAAACCACATGAGATACCATTACTCACCCACACAAGTGGCTAAAACTTCATAGACTGACGACATCCAATGTTGATGACGATGCACAAACCAGATGGCTTCTACTTTACTGGTGGGTGAGTGAAATGATACAATCCCTTTGAAAGCTGATGTGGAAGTTTCTTATAAAGTGAAACATCTACCCTTTGCTGTTTACCAAGAGGAACATGAGTATGTGTACATTATGTAAATCTTGTGCAAAAGTGTTCCTAATAACTTCATTAATAATGACTAAAGACTAAGAACAGACCAAATGCCCACCAGCAGGGGAATGGATAAAAAAAAAAGAGTGGTGTGTTCAAACAACAACAAAAAGGAAGGACTGCGGTAGAGGAAAGCAAAGAAAGGCCATCTGAAAACCTGAAGAGAAACCAAAGAACCCAGCCACACAAGCAGGCAAACTGTATGATTTCACTTATACACAGATCTAAAATAAGCAAAATGAATCTATGGTTAAAAAATAAAAACAAAAACAAGCAAACAAACAAAAAAAACCCACCATACAACCAACAATCAAACCAACAAAACAACCCAGAACAGCAGGTGTTCCTGGGTCAGGGGCCAGGACAACAGGAGCAGGGAGCAGAGCAGGGTGAGCTCTCCTATGTGGCAGAAAGGCTCTACAGAATGAAACATGTGCGGGCAGCAATGGCATATATTTTCATCAAAGCCCATCAAGCTGTATGCTTAATGTTTGTCCAATTCACAACTTGTAAATCCACAACAGTATCCAGTGCAAAGACTAGATGTGGAAAACATATTTATTTGCATACACCTGAAGTGCTTTCTCAGAGGAATATATGTAAAAAGGGCACCTCCTTTTCCCTCTGTCTTCCTTTCTCACACCAAGCCTGCCTTAGTCTTCATCATAACATGGGCTAGACTGGATGTTCTAGTTTGCGACTACTTGTTGCCTATATTGTAAGAATAGGAACTTCTCAAGGGTAAGGGCTTATCTTTTAGTCTGGCATTATATTTCCCATGGTAATGACTGTGAATAAAGCTTAGTAATTAAGCTTACTGGATGCTAAACTTTGATTTGTCTTCTTGGTTGTATAAATTTCTTCTCAACTTGCCCAATAACAGGTTGAAAACTCAAAGAGAGAGAAAGCATAGGTAAGGCACTTTGTGATCTATAAAACAATCCATAATCTAAAAAATGGTAAAATGTAAGACATGATCTGTTTGTGGAAGATATTCAATGAACAACAGTTTAAATTTTGTTGTAGAATGGCTCCATGTGGTTGTAAACGTTCTTCTAGGCACTGCCTCCCAGAAGCAAGACAAGGACTTTGAAGATCAGAGAGCCCATCTGAACAGTGGAGCTGAACCTAAGAGGCTAGGTCACAGGGATTGCTTCATGTCCTCGGGTTTATGACTTTCCCTGAACTCCATGGCTAATGGGACTTCATTTTAAGGCGGCTTTCTGGGATTAGAATGCTTCAACAGCCCCCGTCAGATGGGGAATTTCAAGCTAGCCCTTGCCCAAGCACCTACAGACTTATAACTAATTAGATTCTGTCCACATCTCACCTGAAATCATGTTAGCAAGATCCATGTGAAAGTACATTTACAGCTGGCAGGGGTGTAACACACACCCCTTTGGGCCATCCTGGGCAGCACTGTAACAAGATTTTTTTCTATTTCTAGATTCCTTTAAGAGGAAAGTATAAATGAGTTGGCTTCAAGGAAGCCACAGATGTAATGTCAGGACTCCAAGACAAAGATACCTCGGTCACCATTAGATACACGAAATGCTAGATAATTACAGAGACAGCCAAGAGCACACACCTGTTGTCTCACCTGAGGATACAAGCACAATTTACAACTTTTAAATATACGAAATTACAAAAAAGAAAATTGAATAGAATACTTGGTGAAACATGAAAAAATTGTATATTCATTTTTAAATGTAGAGATTACTCAAGGTTCAGAAAAAGTTGCCTGAGGATCAGTTGTAATAATCAAAAGTACCTTATTGCAGTCACCTGCACAGCAGGCACCTATATTAGATTGAAGGAATCTCCTGAACTACAAAACATTATTTAAATAGAATAATTCAATGATGTTCACCTAATTTGGAGCTTTATAATTCATTATACATTTTTAGAAGCAGCCTCTGACTCCCAGGACACAAAGAAAATATTTAAATGTGAACCATTCATATTGTAATAAACTATAATATCATCATCTACTTATTTTATGAAAAGAAATACCATTAGCCACCACAGCACAGAAGTTGAATTGAGTGAAGAGCTCAGGGAGAAATGGAATGATCAAAGATCTCACTTAGTTCCAGGGGATAAGATATGAGTGGTGGAGGTGTGACACTTTTCCATAATCATGGTGGGCATTCATGGACACATATTCCTTGCAAAATTCTCTTATGCGTGATAAGCCAAAACTGGGACTCAGATCCACAGAGAAAGTTGCACAATCTGATCTCTGTGAAGCTCAGAGCCGGAAGAAACCAGACAAATCTGAAAAGGAAAAACAAAGCTGAGCCTCCAGTCTGACTCATCACTGCGTCTTAGTCACAGTCCGTGCCACCAGGAGGATGTACCCAGCCTCACCTGCGTACTCCAACTGGGTTCCTATCTGATATGAAGGCTCCCTTGTCTTGAGCAAATTTATGCTCATATTAAAAAATAAAAAAGTGCGATGATTGCTCGGAATGCCTTTTTTCATAGTCTCTTTTCCCACCGAAGGCTTAGCAATCTCTGCACTTTTTTATTAATATAAATACAAAACTTTCATTCTCTATACAATTATAACGGGATTTGGATCAAACCACTAGTATTTTAAAAACAAAGTAAATGATATAAGAACTGCAAGGTCTGAATCTAAAGTTTTTCCTCTAATAAGTACCAGATAAAACAAGGTACAGGTTATTATACAAATGTGCACAAATCTTAAATACATACACCACAGAGCTGGGTTCCGAAGGGGGAGGGGAACAGGCAAAAGGCAAGTTTTCCTTGAAACTGCATTAATGGACACAAACGACAATAGCAGAACTGACATCTCCCTGTTCTCTCCAGGTCGCCCCGGCCCCGCCCAGAAGGCCTGTCACCGACACACTTACCTCAGCTCAGGTGAAGCATGTTCACATTCCAGAACAGACAATCAAACTAACATTTTTGCTCTTCTTGATGTTAGTTCTCTAACACTCCTGCTTATTTAACTGAATCTCGAAACTGCTGAGTTGAGCAGTGGGTGCAGTAGCCAGACGCCATTACGGCAGACACAGTCATAGCTGTTGTTTGCCCACCTCTGCTTCTAACTTACTGCCTTGGGCAATTCTGTTCCAAAGCAAAGACTTTTGGGAAACCGAGTCAGGCTTGGAATGAGGCAAACACCTGTGCAACAACTGTATCTCTCTAACTGCAACTTCAGTCCTGAGCATGAGCTGACCATGAAGTCGAAAGGACATTTTCCAAGTTATTTTGCGGACCCACTAGGTATCCCTACCCCTCACTGTCACTCAGTAACATTAACTGGTCACAATGACCAGTGGCAGGTCTGGCTCTGCATTAGTTCAGACCAGCATTTATGCAGCAAGCACAGCCCTGGGGCCCACAGGCGTAGATGACAAACTGACAGTCTCTGACAGCTCGTGCCTCAGCCAAGATCTGAGCCACGAGGCAGGGCAAAACTCCCATCTGCTGTCCATCTGCCACCCTGCCCCTATCAGGAAGGGTCAGAGCAGGAGCCACAGACAGATGGGCATTGCAGAGATCTATTAGGGCAGGGAAAAAGAGCCTGAGACGATTAAAATAATGACCTCTGATTCAGTGTGGAAATCCCAGT
Source organism: Ctenodactylus gundi (assembly GCA_004027205.1). NCBI lineage: Eukaryota > Metazoa > Chordata > Mammalia > Rodentia > Ctenodactylidae > Ctenodactylus > Ctenodactylus gundi. The sequence continues at coordinate 238,929 of PVKB01002491.1, read as the reverse complement.
AGGAATGAAAATCATGCATAATTTCAAGGTCTTTTAATTGTATAATGCAGACACTCTCTCTTTTGCCAATAATAGAAGTATACAAATAAAGTGATGTTTGCATTCGATATACAAAGTATATACTGTTTTAAGTACAATATACCCTAAGAAAAAAGATGAATTAAGTTTGTGTGTGTGTGAATGTGTGCACATATTGTCTGCATTTGATATTGTTTTCCTCAATGACATGTCAGTGAATCTTAACACTTTGAAACTAATAACACAAATCCTTTAGAATTTCTGGTAGTGTGCATTTTCATCAAGAGCCTGTTCTACATAAACAGGAAACTAGGATAAGCCAGCTCAGGTATTAAACAAAAGCCTTAAGACACAAAGGGAACAACAAACTCCTGAACTAAAGCAAAGTGTATGTTAGGTTTCCATAGCAAAAAACAACTTTTGTAAGGCTGATGCATACCTGAGACACAAGGCAGTTATTCATTTCATTCAACATGCAATAGATATGGAACATGCGCTGGGCACAGAGCTAGACTCTAGGGACAGGAAGACGGATAGACACAGGTGGTCTCTGTGTCTAAGGAGATCAGAGCTTGTGGGGGTTGGAGTGGACAATCCATTGCTTCATGAAGTAATATGGTAAAGAAGGGATATAAAACCAAATGGCTGGTCCTTAAGGAGTGAAATGATCACCTCAGTTATTCGGAAAAAGTTAGAATTTCACATGTGCGCTATATACTTTAATTCTCATATGTTTTTAAGTGTGCATGATTTAACTTTCCCGTACAGTTAATGTAGAAGAATCAAATATGAATAGTCCATGTCTTACAGAAGGAAAAATCATCTTCTGAAAATGTGGGCAATTCTTAGGGTAACTTTTACACCTTGGAACCATTGTTTTCTGAATAGTAAAGTATCTCAAACAAGTTGACACGAAACAGAAATTCAACTGACAAATTGCTGCATTTATCTTATATAAAAATGAGAACTCTTGTCAAAAAAGATTTATACAGGAAAGTTCTAAGTACCTTTAGTCATCATAGCCCCCAACGAAGGCAAGTCAAATGTCCAGCAAGAGAAAAATCGATAATAAACTGGGGGCATATCGACACAATTGAACACTTCTCAACAAGAGACAGAAAAGAACACATAACACAGAGAGAATCTCAAAACCAGAATGTGAAAGTCTTCACATGTGCCCTTGAGGACCCGACAATGAATCCGTAATGACAAAGCAACTGTGGGTGGAAGATGAGGGATATTGGAAGGAAGATGGTATAAGAGACGTTTTGGGAATCAGGGAGACATTTTTATACCTCGAATCGGTGCAGATTATGTCTTTTTTTTTAAATGTAAAACACTGAGTTCATATGGTACAATAAATTAAACAGTAATCAGATACATACCTTAAACCCCTGGAACAAGATAATAAATTATCTAACTAGTGCATCCTTTTAGAAATAATAAGTTCAGATAATTGTTATTTTTGTGCTCATAATTTCGAAGGACAAACAAGAATAACACATGTTTGGAAAGTGCCCACTAGGTAATTCTTTCATCTGCACTACAATGCGCTCCTTATCTGAGCCCTACTTAAACAACTTCATCAGCTCAGGGTCAGAAGGGTATCTTCGGCATATGGAAAACCTTACGCTTTATCACATGCCCATACATCCTTTATTTTTTACAGAACAATTAAACTTCACTGTTACATAAAATGGCCTTGCTGTTCCCATTCTTCATTTCCTTAAGAATCACAGTCGCTACCAACAAAAGAGGAGAACTCCATAGTATCTGGTTCACATCGGCCCTTGATTATTCTGAGGGGAAAAAATACTGTACTGTTTCCAAAATGCCCATCATTCAAGCATAGCAATTTATTCTTTGCTGTTTATGTTTTATCCTTATGTAAGCTGAACTTCAGAGAGAAGTTGTCGCTGACCAACCATTTGTAGTTGACATGAAAGGAAATATTGTCACCAATGTTAATTTTCAATTATTTTCCCTTCGCCCAGACTTACTGGAGCACTGTGTGAGTAGCTCTATGATGGAGAGCTTACCTAGCACGTATGAAGTCTGGAGTTAAATCCAGTGCAATAAAAATCTAATAGAGAAGGATAATTTATAATCATCTTCCACACCTGTGAAATGAGAAGTGCAAAAAACAGCTGAAATGTAAAACCTAAAGTGAAATAACACACAGCAACTTTCTTAGACACTCAGAGTGTGTGTGGATGTGTGAGAAACAAACACAACCAGCAAACACTTTTCCTCTTCCCTGGACAACACACTCATAGGGGTTTCGCCCCCTACCCCCACCCCGCTACAATGGCTTGAGGTATTTTGAGGTATTTTAGGAGACTTGGTCTGTCCCTTGACCTACACTTAAATTTTTTTCTGGGGAAATAATTCAATCATTGTAGAATAAGCCTACTATTGTCTCTTTCTCATACCGTTTATAACAAAAATGCTAAGCAAAAATTTGGTGTGTGTGTGTGTGTGTACATTATGTGAGTCTTCTCAAAAGCAAACAGGTCATGAAAGAATCAAAACTTAGGAAAATGACCATCACATTTGATCATCTGAAACAATTTCAGGGGCAATTCAACAGGCAGACAACTGTCAATGTTAACACACTGAGTTAGTGGAATCTAAAAACATACAAAGACAGACACCATTACGGCAAGTAATAACACCTTTTCTCTTTTAGTAACCCTCCTTGAAAGTTCACAAAAAGATCGAAAAATTCTCCAAAAAATCGGCAAGGATACAGAAGATCTCAATAACATTATTGGCTACCTCTAATCAATATTTTAAAAACTCTCAGGTAACATCTTCAGAATAATGTTAAGTATACGTGATACATCCACCACAACAGCATAATACAAGCCATTGACAAAGTCACAATGTTCAAAAATAGCCAAAATCATACAGAGTAAATTCTCTAAAAATAACTAAATGACAAAATAACAATAACAATGAAAACTTTAGTGATGTGTAAATAAAAAAATTAAGAGCCACTTCAAAATGACTCAGGGGTGAAAGACAATGTACCAGATAATTATATTTAAATATTTGCTTCAATTTGCTAAAGATTTAAATATTATTCTTTGAATACTGCTAAATATTTGAATATTATACTTCAATCACACCTCAGTTAGGTTGCAAAAAACTTAAAGTCTACAAAACACAAATACAACCCCAAATTGAAAAGCTACCAATGCACATTTGGTTTAAATAAATTTCATTTAACTCGTTTTACTTTCAATTGCTCTTGGCTTTTTAAGGATAAAAAAAAAGTAATCCTAATGTATTTGACAAGATGCCCCAGTGTTTAGTTACAGTATTGCAAAAGTCTTGCTATTTCAAAATGCAATACTGTACAATATTGCTGAGTATACATTCATAGAACTAGGCCGCAGTAGGACATCTGCAACTAGAATACTTAATCTCATAATTTGTTAATGTGCTGAATATTATTCTTGAGAATAATCTATTAAAGAACCAAGCATAGTGGTCAAAGTGTTAACAAAAACTGATAAATTTTACCAAAGGGGCCACTTTCCCACACGTAGATTGGTATGCACACATCACCACACAGTTATGGACTTAACATAAAATCTAATAATTCAATATTATAATCCAAAAGACCCATATTCTCTAAGGAAAATTATTCACAAGGTATTTACATGTAGACTGACTTGAGAAACATCAGCTAACACTTTGCATTCCTGCAGCGTGTTAATTCTTGATGCTTTTTTCTAAGCGCCAAAGGAAGTAGAGGCGTTGGAACACACTGCTACCTGGGAAGTCCCTTCTCCTTCTCTTTTTCTTTCTTTCTTTTTTTTTAAATATTCACACCAATGAGGAAGGCAGGTTCAAAGGATTGGGCTGCAATTTCTTTCAGGGAGTGAGGTACAGAGTCATAATAACAGTTACACATCAGGCCTACGATCAGAATCCTAATCCTTGCACATCTGGCCCCAAACTCTCTCCACTGTCATCCCGCTCACTAAGCTGGCCTCCTGAGAGTTTACGAGAGGCCACATGCTTGTCACTAGCAAGACTTTTGTGAATTTTTGCTAGAGCAAGGAAAGATTTAAAAAACAAAGACATAAGACACACAGGCGTATGATTCCAAGACATAAAGTCTTCTTACTTTTGCATCTGCAAATTTCCACTGCATGGGCTTAGGAGGAAACATGATTCTTTGAGGAACTAGATTTATTTTATAACTCATTTTATCTGTGTTTCATTTATGGACAGTTAATAAATATGTGCTCAATAACCTGACACTTTGCATGGCCTCCGTCAGGAATAATTTTTTAAAGAAAAGATTAGTTTATTAAGCAGAGGAAATTTAAGCTCAGTCTCTAATCTACCAGGTGAGTCTGGAAGGTTGGGTTTAGAAAGTTGTACAATACAGGAGAGATGGGGACAGTGGGCCTAGAGTCACTTGGATTTTAAGACCAGCTCTGTTACTTAACAACTTTGAATTTTAAGAAATAGGATTTCAATATCTTCACATATAAAACAAAATAATTTCTACCTTTGAAACTTAGGAAATATAAATAACCACCTTCCCCTGCAATATTGTGAACATTTTCAAACAGCGAAAACTTGAATTAGCCAAGGAAAATCCATTTTCCCTCTACCTAGAGTCTGCAATTAACACTTGATTATATTTGTTTTTTTTTAGGCGCACGTCCTTACACTTTCTATTGTTGTTGTTTTTTGGTTCATTGTAAAGTTAGTTGCCAATGTCAGTACATTTTACTACTAAATGTCAAATTATCTAGTGTTTATAAGCAGTGAAATAAACACTGGAAAAGCTCTGATAATTGTGCACACTCACAGAACCCAAGCCTCCACTGGGATGCAGAGCACAGTCCAGAATCCCCAGAATCCCCTCGTGCTGCTCCTGGCCCCTCCCAGCCCCATTGCTCCTGCTCTGTTATATTCATCTAAGTTAGTTTGACTATTAAGAGCCTCATATAAATGGAACCACTTCCAGATAATACTCAATGTGCAAGGGTTTTTCTGGGGAGGGGGTCTGTATGTTGTTCCATGAATCAGTAGTTTGCTCCATTTCATGACATACAAATATTTCCTTGTGATCCCACAGCTGGTCTACTTTTATCTTGAAGAAAACTTGCGATATTTTTACCTTTTTCTATTCTAAATGATGCTGTTATGACAATTCTTATATTTTTGTGGACCACCAGCCTTTATTCTTTCATGGAAAATGTCTAAAAATGAAATTGTAGGGTCTTAGTATAAACTTTTTAGCAAAGTAGCTACATACTCACGAAAAACTGAAATATTCCAGTTACTGCAAATATATATATATATATATATATATATATATATATATATATATATTTTTTTTTTTTTTTTTTTTTTTGAGACAGGATCTCTCTTTGTAGTTCAGGCTGATCCTAGACTCACTAGGTAGCCAAGGCTGGCCTTGAACTCACAACAACCCTCCTGCCTCAGCCTCCTGAGTGCTGGGATTACTGGTGTGGTGGGAATGGTATGTGGTACTAGGGAATCAAACTGAGGGTGTTGCACTTGCCAGTTCAACACTCTAATTACTGTGCCATTCCTCCAGCCCTGCTATTAGGTTTTGAAATTTGGCTACTTTGATGGCGGTCTTTCTCTGTGGTCTAATTTGCATTTTCTCTATAGTTGATGTTGCTGAGCACTTTAGCATGAGTTTATTGCTCATTTGGGTATCTTCCTTTGGAAAGTGCCTGATGCTTTTGCCCATTTTTATTGTTTGTTTCTACATTATTGAGTTACACAAATTCTTTATATATTTTAGATACCAATCTTTTGTCAATACCTTAACAATGTCTCTAGGTTAGTTCAAGTTTTCAAATTTGATAAAGTTCAATTTGCCTATTTTCTGTCTTTCAGGGGTGTAAAGAACTCATGACAACTCCCACATTGCATAGTGTATCCTTTCTTTTTCTTGAAGCCCTTCTAATTTTCGCTTTTACTTTCAGGTCTGTGGCATCTCAAATTAACTTTTACAAATAGTGTGAGGGAGGGATTAGCATTCCAGCTACTCCAGCAACATTTCCTGAAAATATTTTTTCCTTTTGTAGCTGCCAAATGTATAAGTAAGAATTTATTTTTAAGCTTTAAATTGTGATCCTTTAAACTGTTTGTCTTTTTTATGCAAATATCAAAGTTTTTATTACCATAGCTTTATAATAAATCATCATGTCAGACAATGTGAACCCTCTACCTTTGTTTTTCTTTCTTTCTTTTTTAATGTTGCTTGGATATTTTAGCACTAGACCATTTTAAAAATAAAATTTAAAACCAGCTTTCCTATTCATGAATAAACAAAAAAGCCTGGTGGAACTTCCAGTAGGAATTACATACAATCAACGAATCATTTTAGAAGTAACTGATATCTCAACGTTACTGACACAGCTAATCACTAAACAAGGCATCTCTTTCTATACATGTAGTTTCCTTTTAATTACTATCAGCGACTGAGCCCAACTCCCGGGGTGTGGACCAATACTGGTCCATAGACTTAGAAAAACCAGGCCACTAGGAAAAGAGCAGTGAGCAGTGGCTGAAGCCCCACCTCCTGTCAGTGCGCTCCTATTAGGTTCTAATACTACTGCTGACTGACAGGAGGTAGGGCTTTGCTCCCCCACCCCCTCCTATTGCTGCACAATGTATCAAAGCTATCTCCCAACACCTACTACACATCAAGCACCACTCCCACACCCCATCCTTGGGAGAAGGGCTCCAACTAAATTGGTCCCTGGTGTCAGAAAGGTTGGGGTCACGGCTTTACAGTGTTCCAAGTAGAGGTTTTGTATGTATTTTGATAAAGCCATTCCTAGATAATTCTTGTTTCATCACGCTACTCCAAGTGAAATTTTAAAAATCATTTCACCATTTTTTGTTCTAGCATATTAAAATAAGGGCTTTCTACTTTGATAGTACATCCTACAAACTGAATAAATTCATTTATTAAGTCTTATAGTTGTCCTATAGATTCTTAAGATACTGACAGGTCTCAACCACATCACCTGTAAACAGTTTTATTGACACCTTTCTAATCCATATTTATTTTTTTCTCTTCTTGCTTTAGCTACAATCTATAATAAAATGATTGTTAAAGGAGATGAGAGTAGATATCTTTGCATCACTATTAATCTTATTTTCCACTAACTATGATGTTAGCTGTACATTTTATGGGATATTCCATATTCCCCACTAAGACATTATAGGCCATTCTATATTCTCCATTAAGTGTTGTGTTAGCTGTAGGTTTTTCATAGATTCACTTTATCAAATTAAAATTTTTTTTCATTCTGGCCATTGCTTCAAGTTTTTGCTATACATGGTCTTTCACTTTTTCCAAGGATTTTTCTACGTTTTTGAAATCACCATATTATTTTTCTTCTCTTTTATTATGTGGTACAAGTAAGTTATGTGGATTAATTTTTAAGTGTTTAACTTTGCCTTCTAGGATGTAGACCCAATTTGGTTATGATGCATTATCAAATTTATGTATTGCTGAACTCCACTTTATAACATTTTGTTAACATATATAAATTCATTTTTCTTCATTATTTCTGGATTATGATACCTACATAAAATATGTTCCTATCTCTTATATCTCTGACAAACTTTTCTTGAAACCAGTATCAAGTCTGCCTTAATTTTTCATAGAATTCACCAGTGAAAACAGCTGGGCCATAGCTATTTTTTTTTTTGGAAGGGAGAAGGTTGCAACAATTTATTTGACATCAAAATCACAAGCAACAAAGAAAGATAAGTTAAACTCCAAAATTAAAACCTGCTGTGAATCAGTGGGCATTCTCAACAAAGTAGAAATCTGACCCAACAAAAGGGAGAGATGCCTAAAAATCATGGATCTCAACAGAGATTAATATACAGAATACATATTTTTAAAAATTCTACAACTCCAAAACAAAAGCAGATTTCAAAGTGGGCAAAGCAGAATAGACATTTCTACAAAAAAAGAAACACATATGGTGGATAAACACATAAAAAGATGCTCAGCCATCAGAGACATGCAAAATCCAAACCACAATGAAATACTACTTTATACCCACCAAGATAGCTATCAAGAGGAAAGAAACAGCCAGAAAAAAGCAAGCATTGGTGAAGACAGGAAGAACTAGGAAGATGCTGCTAGCAGGAACGTGAAACAATGGAGCTGTTGTAAAAGATGGTTGGAGGATCCCGGAAGAAAATCAAACATAGAATTACCATATGACCTGATGATTTCATGTGTGGCTACATAGTCAAAAGTGAAAGCAAGGACTAGGACAGATATCTGCACAGAGACACTGGGGGCAGCAGTATTCACAATGGAGAAAAGGTAGAAGCAATGCAAGTGTTCACTGAAGGAGAAATGGATAAATGAAATGTAATATGTCTGTATAATTATAACCACCCTTTAATAATCGCTCATCCCATGCATCGTGTAACTATTAATCTTGTATTAGGCCTCTTACTCCAAATAATGCTTCTCATGAAATGAAATTCTACAATATACATCTAAAATTTGGCACTGGCAGAAATTAAATAACTTACCCAAGCAGCTAATATATCAATTATAAACATTCAGGTAAAGTTTTTGCTATACCAACAAAAATCATAGTGGTTTTCAATGCGTACACATAATTTTCACTTAACAAACCACTGTCATTTACGGCACTCATAACATAACATAGGCAAGTGCCTTCACTGGTCAACTGTTGGTTTTTAAAAATGAGAAAGGTCATTTCTCCAAGATATATTAGATTCAAGGTCCAATCTTAGATATTACACTCACATAATTATTAAAAAGAAGTCACACAGGACATTAGATGATGAAGTTCATGACAATGAATATCAACCAGACCGGGAAACTTGAGCTTAATTTTAACATTTGATTTATGCAACAGTGTTTACCTTAAAGACTAAAAAACTAATCCTGAAAAAATTATAAAATATGCTTAATCTTTCACCAGTAGTTCTCAATAATATACAAGCATGACAAGCTTATAATAAATTTCAGTGGAGAGTCAAATAACTACCAGAATTCCACAGAGAAAACCTCATTTGTGCATCCTAAATTGCCAAAATACTGAACACTTTACTAGATGTGATACAGAAAACAAATACTGCAGTCCTTTAGTTTGTTTATGGTTCCCTAGAACCCTAGAAGAGGCAGGCCGTATTTGTTTGTCAGGATGAGCTATTTCGTTGTGTAATGGGTTTAGATCATGAGTCAAAAATAACATAAAAACAAACACCAATGGAATCATGTCAGGCCCACAGGCAAAGCGATTTAGCTACGTGTGAGCACAGGATGAGGGAGCAAATTTGGTCCCAACACATGACCCAAACATGTATTTTTCTAATATCATCCTTTTCATTTGAATTTACCAAATGAATAAAAAGGAGCCAGCCAGCTATCCACTTTTCCCTTTAGGAAATAAACTCCAATCTGCGTTCCTCACTTATCTTATAAACGTGAGTTGAGAATGCTCCAAGGTTGTCTGCACACAGGGCGAGGGGAAAAAATAGGCAGACAGGGTTCAGTTCTGACAGTGTATCCAGCTGTTTACAGGCTTTTTTTTTTTTTCATTTTTTCCCATAAACCTAACTGGTATCAGTACATGTAAAGTTACTAACCCTTCCAGCTAGGGAATACTTCACAGCAGAAAAATGCTTTCCTTGGAGTTTTCAAATGCTATTTAGTCTAATTTTTCGGTGAGAGTTTGTCTACTTAGATTAGGCGATTTTTTCCTGGAGAACGACAGCAAGAGAATGTCTCCCATGCTGTCAGAAAGAGAGAGTTATATGTTTTCGTTCTTTGGAAAAAACATATAATGTGATGGGCAAAATGTCAAGTGGGTGGAGAGCCATCAGCCCACATAGAGCCTCCAGAGAGCTCTCCAAGAAAAACGCATTCTGAAGAAGACACTGCACTAGCCCATTTGGCTGTGTGTGTGTGTGTGTGTGTGTGTGTGTGTGTGTGTGTGTGTGTGTGTGTGTGTGTGTGTGTGTGTTGAAGGCAGCAGATGAGGCTGAGGCGCTGAGTTTTAGTGGGGCAGGACTCACACAAATCATTCCTATCCAGGTAGCAATGACTTTGAACTTCCTAGAATCCAGGGTTGAGCCAAGACAAGAGTTATTTAGGAAGTACTGAGTTTTCAAACCCTGGGAAGACACAATGTGAAAACTGAGCACAGAAGGTCAGTGGCAGAATTACCACTTAGAGTAAGATGCAAGTTAGGATAGAGTTTTGAAGAAGAAAACAGGAACAGAGGAGCACCTAGGAAGACCTGTGCAGGTCCCTATAGGTCTGAATTTTTCATCGACCCATCAAGTGTGTCCAAAAGTGACACACAGGACTAGGTTTGTTTATTTATTTATTTATTTATTTATTTATTTATTTATTTATTTTGAAGCAGGGTCTCACTCACTCCATAGCACAGACTGGTCCTCAACTCACTATGTAGCTCAGGCAAGTCTTCGACTTACAGCAATGCTCTTGCCTCAGCCTCCTGAGTGCTGAGATCACAGGTGTGCACCATGTCCAGCTTTACGTAGTGCTGGGAAAACAAACTCAGGGCCTTACTCTTCCAGGTAAGAGCTTTAACCGCTGTGCCATTTCTCCAGCCCTAAGGCTTGATTCTTAACTATCAACTCTATATATTCTATTCCTTTATTAATTTATTCAGTACACACTTATGGAGCAATACAACAGAGGAATTTTCTTTTTACTTTTCCTACAGACGATTTTTAGGTGAATCTGACAACTAATAAATTACTATTTTAAAAACTACTGACTTAAGGCTCCAAATGTCCCAACATGTGTCACAGGAATTTTCATTAAAAGACTACTGTGTATTTCAAATTCACAAAGAGTTTAATATAAATTCACTTGTAAAATTCTTTTCAGAAATCAGTTCACCACGCGCATGGATATTTGCTCAGCATGGTGATTAAGGGAAAGAACTCTCCAGTCAGCCCACACGGGCTCAAATCCCAGCTTCGCCAGTCATTAGCCGCATGACCCTGGGCAGATTATGCAATCTTTTTGGAACCAGTTTTCTCCACAGTTTAATGAGGAAGAGAGCAACGACTAACTCACATGGTTTTGAGTATCAAATAAACTCTACTTGCAACAATGAAAAAAGTGCCTAACCAAAGGAGGTGGTATCTGAGTTATTTCTTGTTGCTGCTGAACTATGTGATATAAATAATACTGATTTTCCCCCTTTTTACTGGATTCAAAAGTGTTCTATTTCAAGGGATTCCATAAAAGAGTTGCCCTTTTTCTCTTTACAGCTGCCAAACTACCTCCTTAAAGAAATTGAAATTACTTGGCTTGGGGTCAAATGTAATGACTAACACTATATCTACAAATCTACAAAAGCCTAGGAGAGAGAAGGCCCTTCTGTAACCTAGTTACTCCTTCGATTTCCTGGCTGTGTCTGAAAGTAATTATCTAAGCAAGATCTAAGTGCTCAATGACGCCTGCTCCTGATCCCTCGTGGACTCAGCACGGTGGCAGGAACTCTGATGTCACATTTGACTAGCCTTACCATAACCTCCTCCAGCAGATTCTATGGGCAATTTTCAGTGGGGATCCTTGTGTGCCCCACTAACCTCTCCTACAAAGATATGAGAACAACCCTCAAAGCAGGAGGCCAAAATGGCAATCAAGCAAGTACAGGAAGAAAGCTAGTTCTCCTGGTGTGACAGGCCACACATAGGAGGAGCCCATCGTGGCACTGCAAGTACCTGAATATTTCAAGTTTCTCGGAATTTTTAGTCCAACAGTTAAGTTTTTCTACATAGTCCTGCTTTCCCCCAACTCCCAAATTCTATATTTTCATAAGTACAATAAAAGTAACTTTAAAATTAAGACTTTTTTCAGTTTATATAAGCTATTTCTTGTGCAAATTCCAGATAGATCTGTCCTGGGAATACTAGTTACAGAGAAGCAAATGTGTGTACATTTAAATTGTGCAGGTGAACACCAGAAAGCTGTGTCTACAGGATGGGCGCTTTGCCGCCACCTGCAAGTTCTGTTTCCCACTGGATACACAAAAGACTCAGCCTGAAGAAGGTGAAGGTGCCACCTATGTGGTCCTAAAGTCTGCTGGAGAGCAGGGGACTGAGAAGGGTAGGCTACCAGGCAAAGCTAGTTTTGCCAATTTTATACATGAAGCCAGTTTTCTAGTAATCACGTGAGAAACTTAAGATTCAAGAAAAGAAAAAACACACCAAATATTGAAGTACTTCTCATAATTGGCTATTAATCAGTGTAGGTGTGCTGAAGGAGGGTATTAAGGAGCTGCATTCCAGCCCTTCTAAAGTGCAACACACCTATAAATAATCTTGTTTAAAGGTAAATTAACTTCACAGATTATTTTAAGGTAATAACTAGGTTATCAGTGCTGGTATTGCTTTTCTACAAGGGCATCTATCAGCCTGAAGGCTGAAGGCTGAGCCTTCTCTCACCTATATCCCTGTGTTGTCTAAGACAGCAACCCTGACTGGAGTGCTTACCATGCGAAATATCTACTAGCACTCACAGTATGGACAAAAAACGCAAAGCATCTCATCAAATGTGTGCTGTGTATTCAAGTGGTAATATCTTAGACATTTGTTTCAATACATTATCAAATTAATCTTTTCCTTAGCATATTTTACATGGCTACTGCACATTTTAATTTTATTTATTTTTTCATTCGCTTATTCATTCATTCATTCATTTATACTAAGGACTGAGCCCAGGGTCTTTCACACTGGGCTACTTCCCCAGTTTTTTTTTTTTTTTTTTCCCCCTTCTGGGACAGGATCTCACCGGGTTGCTGAATTGTCCATCCTGGCTCAAACTTAAGATCTTCCTGCCTCAGTTGGGATTACAGGTCTGCACCACTACATTCAATGTTTAAATTTCTTTTTTTCCCTCATTTTATTGACATGTATATATGCAATACATAATGTTTACATTGAACTTGAGTATTCTGTGTACATATATACCATGACAAAATTATAAATCCTTCCCTTTTCCTTTTCGGCCCTCCCACACCTTTATCCCCTCCCCACTAGTTCCCATTATTCAATTTCTTCGTGATGGTTTGCATATTGATAATGGACAGCACTGGCCTAACCTAGTCAAAAGAGTCAGAAGTTCTCTTTGTTAGCCAGCTCTTCCTGATTGTAACAAATACCTGAGAGACAAAAGACTAGAAATAAATATCCCCTTCGATCCAGTGACTCCCCTCCTGGGAATATATTCAAAAGAGGCCAAAACAACACATAATAGAGACATATGTATACCCATGTTCATAGCAGCACACCTAACAATAGCTAAAATTTGGAAGTCACCAAAATACCCATCAACAGACCAATCGATACACCAATTGTGGTATTTATACACAATGGGATACTATGCTTCTATAAAATCCAACAGCATGGAGGCCTTTGCGGGCAAATGGAAGAAATTTGAGAACATCACGCTTAGTGAAATGAGTCAGAAGCAGAAGGTGAAACATCGAATGGTCTCTCTGATATAAGAGTCCCAGATCACAACTCTTATGGAACTTAAAATGAAAAACAATGTGAAGCGGGAGTAGGGCGGGGAGGGAGGGAGGGATGGGTAGGGGGAGGGACAGAAGGAAAGTGGGAACGTCTTTGTCACCCTGACAAGATAGGTATGTGCACAAAATCCTCAACTTCGTTGTAAACCTTAAATCTTGCACTAATACATATTAATAAAATGGGGAAAAAAATACCTGAGAGAATCACGTGATGAAGGGGTTTATTTTAGCTCAGTTTTGGAGGCTTCAGTCCATGGCTGGTTGGTTCCGTTACTCTGCGCCAGCAGTGAAGCAGCACATACTGGTGGGCACATGAAAAGAAGCTTCCTCGTTGCTTACTTCCTGGTGGGAAAGAGACAGATAGGAAGAAAGTAGGGTCCTGCAATACCCTCACAGCATGTCCCTGATGTCTCAAGGTCTCCAGCTGGCTTCACCTCTTACATTTCCACTACCTCTAAGATCCAAGCTACAGCTGCCCCAGAGGCAGCAAGGCTCACACTTAGTGGTATGAGTTCTCATCCAGGAAATTTCATTTCCCAAAGTGGCAGAGACCTTGGTACTGAGAATTTCTGAAATGCTAACTTTCATTGTAGGCAAAGTCTTTTAAAACACACAGTAAATATTTCTTAAATTATATATATTGCTTTGGGGGAATAAAGAATGAGTTGCATAGATAGGGGCTATGGGTAAAAACTATCCACAGACGGTAGCCGTTAGGCAGAAGTAAATACCACTCCTTCAAGCAAGACTAAACCATTTAGCAAGCAGTATAAGTAGTCTAGTTCCGTGTTTGGCCTACCGTTAAGGTGCCTGAATCTGAAATGCTGCCCAAAAGCCTCATGCAGTTGGGTAGTGGGAAGCACTCAAAGACCATGGGCCTGGTCAGAAGGAGAGGAACACCAGGGCTTGACCTGGGAGGGGTAGATCACTGGAAAAGGACCCGGAGGGGTATACGCTAGCTCCACTCTGTCTTACTTCTTTGGTTTCCTGTCTGCTATGCCATGAAGAGTTCTTCCTCCGGCGATGCCTCTGCCATGTGTTGCCACCGTTGCCAGTTGTCCATGAATGGACTGAGACCTTCTGAAACTGTGAGCTAAAATAAACTTTTCTTTCCTCAAGTTGTGGGTCTCAGGTGCTATGTCTCAGCAATGAAAACGTAATTAAGACACCCACTATGGCATCTGAGCCCAGGATGCCCAATATGCTGTCCTCTGCCACTTCATTTCCTAAAAAATGAAGTTTTATTAGAATGCAGCCAGAGCCATTCATTTTACCTCTGGCTACTTTTGCACTAAAAGTAGCAGAGTTGATCTTTATGTCAGAGACCATATGGTCTGGCAAGCATGAAATATTTACTATTGGACCTTTACAGAAAACTTCTCCTGACCCTTGTTCTATCAAAGTGGATAGTTTGTCAGATCATATGTTTCCTCTGCTCAAAATCACCCTGTTTTTCCAATTTATTTATAACATGTGTAAATGAAAGTCAGACATTTTCCTACCTCCTTGATCTTAGGCTAATCGGTTTCTCTCTCTCTCTTTATTCTGTGTTTCATCAGACTCCATGTTGTTTATAAAATATTTCCCTACAGGTCTCTTCAAAGCCTCTGCTCTTCATGTCTCCTCTACATAGAAGGGTCTTAGCCTAAACTTACTAGGTCCCCTGTTCACTTACACCAGGTCCTGTCCGAGTGTCAGTGACCAGTGGGTACAAAATGGCTGCCTCCTCCCCTTTCCTGCTTCGAATTGCTTCTTATCGTGGACTGTTAACTGACACATTATATATTTCACTTCGTTGTTTACTGTTTTTCCCCAAATGAAAAAGAAACTCCATGCGGGCAAGCAGTTTTGTCTATTGCTTGACTGCTATATTCCTAGCACCTAGAATTAAGTCTGGTCTCCAAGCTACAGAGAAAGCTGACTCAGGGGTATATTACTCATTGAGTTTTCTAACTGCACATGAAATTGAGAAAAGTGGGCACGACAGAGTTCCTGCTACAATTGGTAAGAAACATAATCAAATTAACATGTGCCCAGCAGACAAAGAAAGGTAAATATATGTCCACTCTGCATGGTCTTCCTTTCCTCCCATCCAGCCTTCCTTCCCATCTATGTTTGCATCTGCCCATCAATCCAACCATCCAGCTCTCCAGTAGCAGAACTTCTATAGTATCGGGAGAATATGACAGTCGAAGAAAAGTCAACAATTCAGGTCATAGCTAATGTCAAAATGCCCTTGAAAATGTATTATAAAAATAGGAAGAAACTAATAAGTGGAGCTGGGATACTGAAGAAAAATGTTTCGGGATTCATGATGGCCTAGACCACTGGTTTTTAAACTTTCTGTAGGTCTCCTTCTATAAGATATCAAGCAGAATGCTAACATATTAATACAAGCCTTACCTGGTCATTGTCTTACCACTGTACCCCACAGCACTAGTAGCATCTTTATACTTTACACTCCTTAGAACTTAATGTGGGGGCTGGAGGAATGGCTCAGTGGTTAAAGCGCTTGCTTAGCAAGCGCTAAGTCAAGTGCTAAGTACCCGAGCTGGATTCCCCAGCACCACATAAGCTGGGCACGGTGGCACACGTCTGTAATCCCAGCACTCGGGGGGCCGAGGCAGGAGGACTGCCCCAAGTCCAAGGCCAGTCTGGACTACAGAGTGAGACCCTGTCTCAAAAAAAAGGAACTTAATGTGAAAATGAAAAACTTCTAAAGTGGCACCTGCAGGTTCATAACTTCAAAAAATATTAAAAGATGGAAGAAATGAGGAAAATAAGAATTGGAAATCTAGCTTGGCATAATTAAGAAGTTCTGCCCCATCCTAGATATCACAGATGTGATAGGCTCACCGACAACATTAAGGAGACATCCACTCCCAGCTGCACTCCTGGCTCACTCTAGTCATTTGTCTTTTTTATTTATTATTATTAAATGGCAGCCAAGGTAAATAAAAATGCAGACATTAGCAATAGCAGCTTGATAAAGATCAAGAGACTAAGGCAGGTGACAGAGCAGACAGAGAGCCAGGCATGGACCCGTGCTCCTCCTACAGGTCTGATCTTAAGGAATCTTTTGGGACAGGATCTCACCAGAATCTTCAGTTTCCTCCCCTTCTTCATATCCTGTCCCTACTATCTGCACAGATGCACCTGAAGAACTGAAAGACCTACTTTCTTGTTGGACAGAGCTGGCCAAAAAAACTAAGAGATAACTCATTTATTACCATCAATCAGGGAAAAAGAGCACTCCTGCAATGTGTTGACATGATCTTACACATACTGACACACCAAGTTTCATGTACTATAGTAACACGGGTATGCAAAATGTTGGAGCCTGTGCTCCACTAATCGCTTTAATCAAATAAACCCAACATTCTTACACGCATATATAAAATGTATTTGTCTTTATATGGTATGTGAGCAAGTATAGTTTTCTTAAAGTTAAAGCAAACTTAATTTGTTTCCATGTCTATTATTGTCTGCATCACACAACTCCTATCAGGTGGCCCAGGAAGAGACACCACCATTATATCCAAGATGATGCCTTTATCTCAGGCTTTGATCATCAGCAAAGTGTTTAAAGGTTATTTACTTATAATTTTAAGGTATTTTTTTTTCAGTTACATAGAAAATGCTATCTTTGTCTCTTAACTATAAAATCTAAGTAAGACAAAGTGTAAATCTTATAGCAAAATTTGCATCTGCCAATTCTCAACAAGGTGCCCTGTACTCCATCTGCTGCTGAGGCTCAATCCTGAAACCTCCATCCAATCAGCTTTCCTCTAAGAAGCAAATACTGTACATTTATATTTTCAGAATTAGCTCATCCAAGAAATAACACTTTCCACTGATGAAAAATTGATCACCATAATGCCCAATCCTAAATGAAACAATGTTTTTTCTTGAGTTCTCTTGAGCCACATTTCAAAACTGCAGACCAGTTTCAGTTGGAATTTTAGTTACTGTAAGTACGGCCAGTTTTTGCTCTCTTTAAACTAAGTTGTATATTTTTTATGGAACATTTTCACAACAGAAGTAACACAGTGATGAGTTAACTCTGTTAAAACCTGTGCTGGTGCCAGGTTAACAATTCCAAATCCTCAGACTTCAGATGGGTTCTCCCATTTCTCTTCGTGATAGCTTTTAAACCAAAATTACCATTCAAGAAAAAAATAAAAGAGTAAAAATAAATGTGCTCTTTACTTTCAATTCATGTTGTAACCCAGGAAGAGCCTCATTTATATTTCCTAACATCTACCAAGTGGAGCCTTTAATTAATTCATTAATTAAGTAATAAACAGTATTCTGCATCTAACCAATGCTATTTACAAATGGCCCCTAGCCTAAGAAGGCTGGATTTGGACTTGTTTTGAGATGATGTGAAGGCACTGCACACTAAGTAGAAACCAGCTTCAACCTTTGAACTGTGATTTTTACCAGGATAGAAATATTCACTACGAAACCAAAGCTCCCACTCAGCCACCTGGTCATGAGGGGAGACCACTGCTAAGTTGTGACATGGAGTAATTAGATGTTTTAAGTGCATCTCTGTCTAACCACATTTTCAACTTACAATAAGTTATCACGATGTAATCCCATGGTAACTTGAGGAGCATCTGTATAAGTCACATTAAATCATATTCTAGAAAAAAATCTCATGGGATTATAACACTAAATAGATGAATAGAAGTAGAAAATATCCAGACTTAAGTTGAACTTAGAATATTCATACAGCTGTATTATCAGAGAATAAGACTGAAGTAGAAAGAGAAAGAGAAGAAGGGAAAAAATAAGAGAAGGAGGAAACGGCATCCTGTGCACAGCGTATACCAAAATTCATGTGTAAATCTCCCTGAGTGACGAATGGCAGCGTACTAGTAACTAAATAATCCAACCTAAAATAATGAAATGCTACTTACCATCCATACGCTACCACAGTATTTTACTGAAACATCGACTGCTAGATACACACAACCCTGTGATAGACGAAGAAAGGTAAATGGCACTTTGAAAGGAACATGGCATCTGCGGCAACAGTCACCTACCAGTTTGACTTCTCGAATCTCTCAGCATTAGGTTGTGGATGCAGTTTGTTTCCCTTCCCAGGACTCGTGTGCTGGAAACTTCGTTTGTAGGATGACATTTAGGCAGTGAACCTTCAGGACAGGGATTGGGGTTAGATCTTGCAAAAGTGAGCCAGTTCTCAAGTGACTGGGTCATCATATGGCAAGGTCACTCCGGGTACTTGGTCTCTTTTGCATGCTGGTGTTTCCTCACTTCACTATATCACAACAATGCCTAGAAGACCCTTGCCATGACACTACTAGAATTCAGGTTGAAGCTTCTGCCTACCAGAATCAAGAGGCCAAGTAAGCTTCTTTACTTACAAAGTACCCAACCTCAGGTAACCTGTTATAGCATCACAAAATGGACTAATATCTCAATCAGTATAAAATGTAAAAGATAAAGATAGATATTTTGTAAAAAGAGTTTATTTTAGTTAACAACAGGTGTAATATTTAAAAAGTCCTTTCGTTAAGACATTGTAATGCATCCAACTTTTTCTTTCAACTCAACCATAAACTCCTTGGGGGCATCAGCTGTATACTCTTTATGTCTCTGAATATTGTCACTGTTCATCACTCACCATTACTAAGGTGAAAGTTGAATCAGAAGGCCAACGCGTGATGGTGTGATTTCTCTAACTGGGCAGATTATGAAATGAGAGGGTAATTCCAGATGTGTCTCCAGGGAATTTTGACTTTATCATATAGGTAGATCTTTATAATATTTTTGGCAAAGTGCTAAGGTGAAAGTATTGATATCATCGGGATGAACTTGAGCACAAGAGACCTGAGAATGAGCTCTTAGAAGTTGAGAGTTTTGGCTGCTACTAACACTAATGAGAAGATTAGAATTTAAGAGTCAAAATCTCCTGGAACATGAGGACAATTATGAAAAATAAGAAAATAAGAGATGTGGAGAGTCACGTGAAGAAACCCAACATCTGACTGACAGGAATCCACTAAGAAAAATTAGAGAAAATTCTAGGGAAATGATATCAAAACAAAATGTCCCTGAGGCCAAAGAGAGATGTCATTTCCAGATTATCCCAAGTAGCACTCAGGATTAATAAAACCCAAACATTATTATGAAATGTAAGAATACCAGATTAAAAGAGATTCTAAAATTTAATGAGAGAAAACAACAGTAAACCTAGACAGAGAATTCGGTTTTTGAAGGCTTCTATTTCTTCTCCAAGCAAGAAAAAACAAAGATCAAAACTTTCCGGGTTACGATAGTGTACAATGAGGTTGTCGGTCAAGTTTGAAGCAAACTGAGTGTTGTATGGTTTCAATCAATGATAAAATTAAATAAGAAGGCTACACTGGTCTCTCTTTGCATTTGACCCCTTTCCTAGACACAGGAGTCTGGAAATTAGAAGAGTATAATCAGAGCATCTTAATTGGCCCTGTGCCAACAGGACTTGCTTAGATATAATATAAACACTGCTTACTGGCTTTCAATTTGTAGCATCAATCTGAATGAGTAACATGAAGAGATCTCATATTAATTAGACAGCAGAGATGTTAACAACCTTAGCTTAAAGACACTACATGCACAGTTACAGATGTTGGGAAATAAAAGGACACAGAGATCTAGAGAAAAGGATAAGATGCCTTTTCTTCTTGAAAAGTTGATTTTTAAGTACATTAATATCAAGTTATACAAGTTAACCAGAATAAATTTTTTCTACAAAAAGATACAATCATAAAAAATGTATATTGTAAAAATTATAGAACACAAGTACATCATTAACAACTAGAGATGGTGCTGAAATTGTGTTTGATTCTGTTTTCTATTTGATTCAAAGTCACTATATTAGTCTTTGACAATTAAAATTCCAGAAGAAAGAAAAAAAATCACATGCTGTGTATTAGTTAAATTTATAGAAGCCATTTCTAAAAACAAATATGAAACTCCACTTTTGGACATGTTATACAAGGAAAAACTTTTGAAGTGTAATTTTAGTAAAGAAATCACGAACAATAAAAATAACTTCACTCAAACTTTAGAATTTACTGAATGTTTGCCCTTCTAAGGACTCTGAGGGTCATGAAAAATTCTTTCAAGGGAAAACAACAAAACCCAAATAAATACCGGATTTTTCCTCTAGGGGAAAACGTTTATTGTAAACAGAATGTAGAGAAGGAAAGAAAAAGAGGGGCGGGGCCAAGTGTCTGTGACAACACTCTGATGCTGGCAGACAGTAAAGGCATGAGGTCACCTTCAGGGCGGCTTCTCTGGCGGCCTTGCCTCTCTGGGAGTCAGGAGAGCCCAGAAACGAGGGTACTCCCTGGGATTAGCCACCACACCCAAGATGAAGGCCAAGTCTGGGGCCCTCCCCCAGAGCCACAGGCTTCCGTGACACTTCCTACCAGCGAGCAGACCGGAAGCATTCTCACTGTGACAAAGAGGCCAGCACAAGCCAGGGCTAAAAGTGGACTGCATTTCTGAGGTCCTAACTTTGAAAGACCGGAAACCATATGGGAATTGCTTTACTATTCAGCCTAAGTCTTCAAGTGGCTTTAAATGAAAAGAAATATTGTCACCATACCCCTCGGCCTTATTTTCCCCTCTTGTCCAACCCCCCTCCTTTTTTTTTCTTTTTAAAGTTTACAAGCTCTGATTTAGGAGTGGAAATTCCCTGAATATAAATGAAGCATTATGTCCTCCAAAGAAGTTCTTCCTGGCACTAAACCAGCAGTTTGGTATTAAACTCTATCCCATAACTCTCGGGAGAGTAAGTTCACATGTGTGTGTATCTATAATTTGTCCCTGCTTTTGCCCTTATTAGAATTATTTCCTACTATGTAGAGATGTTTGCTGCTTATGACGTTAGGAGAGAGGCCATCATCTCAAGAAACTGAACAGCTCTACAGAAATAAAGGTCGCATATATAACAAACGATGCCCAGTATTTGTGCAGCTGCCGCTACCATGCACACAGATTTTCCACTCCTGCCACCATCACAACTGTGAATGCCCTTCTTCCAACCAAACACCCAGACCTTACACTCACTAAATGAGGACACCTTGGCTAACACTACCCAACACATTACTCAGAGTCCTGGTGACAAAATGAATGAAGCTCACTTCTTGTATACATGACTTGTGCCACCCAGGTCAGGAGGTCTTTCATGAGAACCCCTCATGGACCAGACTCTCGTCCCCCACCCCCCAAACATGTGTTTTAGCCAAGGTAGGTGGGAGCGGAGGAATCAAACTACAGTGACTCTCACAGCTTTATCTGAAAGGTGACACGTGTCTAAGCCAGCCATGTGATCATGCCTAAACTCAACTGTACTGTGTTTCCCAAAGGAAGTCATCAAAGCATATCGAGGGTGCCCTCTGGGATGAGCCACAGGAGTCCTAAGAAGGCACAAAAGAACAAAAATCCTCCAAGAGCCCATGGAGAAGGCTATTATTTGATCCCTAGGACACAAAGAGTTCATCTTATTGCTACTTATGTTCCTAGTTCCATTGCAGAGAGTTGGTGATCTGTCTGACTAAAGAATTAAAACAGCCAGGCTCGGTGGCACGCACCTATAATCCAGCACTCTAAGAGGGTGAAGTAAGAGGATCACAAGTTTGAACCCAGCCTAGCCAACACAGAGAGACCCCATCTCAAAAATTAAAAAGATGAATCAGGGCCCTGGGTTGAATCTCCAGCCCAAACAAGTGATAAGAGACAGAGAGAGAAAAGGAGAGAGAGATATTGAAAACCAGGAAAAAGTGATAGTTCTTAGCTCTCCTTAGGACCTTAAGACTAAGCAGAAGAACAATAACAGAAGAAATAAATGAAGATTATCTGTGCTCTTTGAGCATGGCCTTGGTTCTCCAAAGGGAAGCAAAGGGATCTTGGTGTGTAGGAAGCTGGTTCAATTAGAAATTCATTGATAAATATGGAAAGCTTTTCTTGCTGGCCATTTAAGGAGGACCAAGAGAATATTTCCTTACCTACCCTTCAATGCAAAGGCAAATTTTCTCCCCACTATGCACTCAGAGAGAGAGAGAGAGAGAGAGAGAGAGAGAGAGAGAGAGAGAGCACAGGAATAAGACTCCCTCCTTTAGTACATACAGAATAGCAAAAGAATGTCTGCGTAAATCATGCTTTCCCAAGACACAGTCCAAAAAATGCGTTATCCAAGAGAGAAACTGAAGGTCAAATGGGAAAGGAGACAGAAGAGGAACCTTATTTTCTCTAGCTCAGAAATACTTTCCGAGCATTCCTGCTCTGGTACATTAACCCTGCCCTACACTCTGAACTTTTCAATGGGGAGGAGTGAGGGAAATTTATTGGAAGGAGACTTGGGAGGCTTTTAGCAACGTTAGAATACTGCTTACTGTTTACTAGATACATGGAGAGACTTAAATAAAAAATTCATGCCAACAGTTTCTGTACAAGAGACCAGCTGTTCTTGCTCATTCCAACAGACGTGGTTACACAGGACTCCGAGCCCCATTATCCAAGCCCAGCACACTACCCTGCCAACAACTGCACAACGGTAAAGCATTTCAGACTCCAGAACACGGCTCTCATTTCAGGCAGGAGTGCTAAAGGGAGTTTATTCTCAGAACTCTAAATTCTACCTCAAAGTCATCAGATCTGACCAAGGAAAAATATATTATCATAATACACCCTTAGCTCTTAAAATCACTTTCTTGC
The DNA here is from genome assembly GCA_004027205.1 of Ctenodactylus gundi. NCBI lineage: Eukaryota > Metazoa > Chordata > Mammalia > Rodentia > Ctenodactylidae > Ctenodactylus > Ctenodactylus gundi. The sequence continues at coordinate 215,590 of PVKB01002491.1, read as the reverse complement.
TCCCTCATGCACCGGGACAAGCTGGGACTGGCCTGCTCACAGGAACTGACCCATCTCAAAAAATAGCACCAGTCTAGCAGAGCTGCTCTGTGTACTCAGACCCTCCATCTTCGCATGCCTTTGGGTACTCATATCTTTTGGAAGGCTTGTGAGTGCTCTTATTTTTATTTTTATTTTTATTTTTTAATCAGCATTGATTACTGACGGTTGAATGAGGATGACAGCATGCTCAACAGAAGCAGATTTTACATGTGAAGAGAAACAGCATTCCAACAGCAGGTGTGAATGAGGGTTTCTAAGCACTGGGCTCTGCTCTGTTTTGGGGCTAAGAACTTGCCTATCTCGTTTAAATCTCACAAAAACCCTATAAGATGAGCCTACTAGCTTTCTTCAGGACAGTTACAGGTTTAAAAGGTGGAAGAAAGTAACCTTACAGTTGGACCTGGTCAACAGGACTTCAGTCAGGGGATCACGGTCACATCAACAGTGATATGTCATGGTGACAGTATGCTACCCCTCACTACCATGCGGTCTTTCTCTCAAAGAGTTGTAACCCCTCCTAAATATAAGAAAAGTGTCAGAACAATCCCAATTGAGGAATATTCTACAAGACACCTAACCTGTCCCCCTCAAAACTATCAAGGTCATCAAACTCAAGGAAAGTTTAAGAAAATCTCAGATATCAGAGGTTTCAAAAGAGATTTGACTAGTAATGTGACATTCTCTCAGGATAAATTTCTGAAAGAACAAGGACATTAGGAATAAACTAGTGAAATCAAAATCAACTAGAGTTTAGTACTAGGAAAGTATCAGTGTTGGTCTCTTAATTCTAACAAGTGCACATAATCAGGAAAATGGTAACAATAAGGCAAATCATAAAAGTGGTATATGGATACACTCTTCATATCTTCTGTAACTTCTGTAAATCTGAAACTATTCTAGAATTAAAAGTTTAATTTAAAAAGCTGTCTTGATGTTCTTCTCTCTCTTCTACAGATGAAAATCATAGGTTAAGTAACATCTGTTATGGCTTGGGTCCCCACAAAAGCTCAGTAGTGAAGATTTGGTCTCCAGTGCAGCAATGCTTAGATGTGGGGCCTTGGAGAAGTGTTTGGATCAAGAGGGCTCTAGCCTCCTGAATGGATTAACCCATTGATGAATGCATGGCTGGGCTGATTAGGCTCTGGAGAGGCAGTGGAAATTTTAGAAGATGGTGTCTATTTGGAGGAAGCAGGTAAATGGGCCAAATGCCTTTGAAGGGTGTATTGTGTATTTTGTCCTTCACTGGCCTTTGGTTGAGAAGTTTTTCCTCTAAAAGGGGTTGAGGAACTCTTTTTCTACCAAAGGCCTTTTAAATATTTCTGGTATTATTTGCAGTTTTTACAAAATTATCAACTTAAAAATTATCCTGTTATATTTGGTAAAACATTGAATTAATTTATCCCTAATTTATTGCTGAAACTGCTTCTTTTTGGCAAAGCCTTGCCAGGGCCAAACCAAATGATTTTGCAAGCCACACAGAGCCCACAGGCTGGACATAGCCCACCCCTGCTCTAAAATGCGTCTGTCATGATGCGATGCCTTGCCTTTCCCTGAGCTAAAAGCAATGAGACCATGTAACCATGGACTAAAACCTCTGAAACCATGAGCCAACATGATTCTTTCCCCTCTTAAGTTGTTTTTGTCATGGCAACAAATAGCTGGTGAACACAATTTCTCAGTTACAAACTAAAGACAAAGAAACTTGGTCTGATAAACCCACTTCACATTTAAGCAACCAAAGGAACAGAGCTGTGAGATCTGACCTTGAATAAGTTTCTTTAATTAAAAACTACTTTATGCCAGCCACATTAAGCTGAAGAAATGTTATTTCACTTAAATTCCTCATCATGGAACACTTTTATTTTAGAATGTACTTTGAAATACAGAGGCCATACATTATATTCTAAGTATTCCATCTTTATTTTTACAGCAGATTTCAGTGACTTGGTCCATGTCATGGGACAATCACAATTGAACAAAGATATTGCCAAAGCATTGGTGCTTCCATATCTCATGAAAGGGAAAAGGCTCAGCCAGTAAACACGACACCTCATTATGTCCTGTCTCTGAACCGCTCTCATTCGTGATACATTTTCTCTTCTATACACAAATAGGATATTTCGGAGTGAGTGAGCTCAGCCTGCTCTGTAACAGGATGAGTTACAAGGCAGCAGTCCTGCAGAAGGAAATAACTACAACTACAACAACATAAGGAAAAGCTAATATATACTTTGGGGTTTTTCAGATCCTGAGATATATAAGATCAGCTGTGGCAGTTCCAAAGTTGAAGCAAACGAAATACCCTCTGAAATATAAATTCTAACAGTGTTATCTACTGAACCAGTGTTTCCCACAGTGGGAAGCCAGCCTCTCTGGGAAAAGGCCAATATCCTCCCAGGAAGGCTCAAGCAGTCCAAGACATAATCTTTCTTCTTTTTTTCCTTGGGACTTGCCAAAATCAGACAGTAGGATTCAACAAATATTTCTAAATACTGTACTTAATATATTGTACCCTGTGAGAATATAAAGTGGAAGAGATCCAGCGAGTAAGAAAACGGGCTGCCTTCTGTGTGTGATTAGATTAGCCTGCCTGGAGACATGTTTTCCTCAGTTTCGTTCTACTTACACGTCTCTTTTTCTTCTTCTTCTTTTCTAATTTGAAGAGTAAGTGATTTCTTGAATTAGTGATTTTACCACCCTGGCTTTGCCTCAGGAAGAGCAAAGAGTCTTTTCTTACTTTTTTATACTTCAAACTATCTCAAGGCAATCATGTACTGACACCGTATCTGTCGTAACAGGAGGGAGGACGGATGGAAACAGGAGGGGGGGGGGGTAGTAGATAGGAACAATTTTCCCACAAAATCACAGTAGAACAGTAGTGCAATGAGAGATGAGTCGGCTCTCCTGATCCACTGGACAGCACAAGCAGAATCAAACCCACAATGAGGTCTCTCCCCTTCCCCAGTACGAAAGAAACAAGCCAGGTTCAGGAAGCCATAACCCTCCCTTCAGACACACACTCACACATGAGAAGCAATGTGGCAAATTGGCACCAACCCAAAACAAATGCTTCCTTTCAAGAATCTTTGCTATTTTTATAACCAAACCCATGAAAAAAAAATGACTTAAGTTTGGGGCCCTGGGTGAGTCAGATTAAAATTTTTATGTTTTCTAGTCTCATACCAGTAGAAAAGGCTGGAGAGTTGGAAAAAAAAAAAAAAAAAGTTACTGGGAGAGTTCACTTTTAAGATTTTAGGGAGAAAGGATTTTCTTTGGGTAGAATCCCAGAACTCAGAGGAGCATGGAGACACTAGAGGACCATCTCTATCCGGGCCTGGATCCACCGGCCCTGCAATCAGCCCCCAACCCTCCCAGTCTCAACACTCCATATGGGTGGATGCTGCATCCACCACATGCTAACCTTTAGCCTCCTGCCCTGCCCCACCAAAGGACACCTGCTCAACATTAAATTGAGATTGGATTTCAAAGCCAAGTGCCCACAAAATAAGAAAAGGCCACGCTTCTCAAAGCACTTGCAGATAAGCTTTTAAGTGTCTTTTAAAGTTTTCATTAGGAGAGTCAAGTCTTCCCAATGACTTCCATATTTGCTCTTGGCTTTCTAGACATTGTCAACTACCCACATGATAGGAAAAGTTTAACCGTGGGAAGTGGTGCAGAGTAGGTGGCGCACGTGTGCAAGAACACAAAGCAAACCATCAGTGTTACTTTTTAAGTTTTACACAACTGCATTATTTTCATACTAGTGTTATTAACTCTCGGCTAGTAAAGCTACATTAACGCTGAAGTAATTCATCAATTCGCCACACGAAAAGTACATAGAAAAAAGACAGGTCATTGTGCAGTGCTTGGTACATACAGCCACAGAAATATTTATTGAAATAATCAACCAACCGGCAGTCTTTGACATCTTCTGCTAAGCGGTTATTACTGATAAAGAAAAGGAAGAATGCTCTTTCCCTTCCTAGTCTTCCAAACATTGCTACTTGACATGCAGGGGTATATTCTTACAATTTTATTTTCATGTTGACTTTTATCTATAATTAGTATGCGGGTAATACATGAATATCAAGAAATTACTAACAATACACAGAATGAGACTAAATTACCTAGAAACAGTAAGTTTTCAGTTTATCTACAATCTTCTAAAATATCTCCAATATTGCAACACACAGGCAACAATAAGTCAGAAAAATCTACAGCACTGTTTAAATGCTTAATTTGATATTTTATCATATATTTCTAATACAATGCATTAGATTCCCTAATTTTTGATATTTATAATAAAACAAATCAGGAATCGATAAATTTGCAATAATTCATTCTTTTCGTTCAATTTTTTACATGACTGATCATCTTACCAAAAGATGGGTCTCAAAGCGAAGTTAGAACTATGAGTAAATGCAGTTTAGTGGTTTTTGCTTTTATACAGATTGTAAGACAATCACCAGAGAATATACAAAATAATTTCCCCCAGAACAGTATTTTTTTTCTATAGTGACACTGGGATTTATAATTATATTTTCTAGCTTAGCCAGTTTGGTAGTTAAAAAGTATTTTGTTTCATTTTATTTTGCTTGTGTTGAAAGGGAGATTTAGACGTATTTAAGTGCAAATGATAAGCATACTGTTTTAAAGCATTGTTTAAATAAGTACTCATAAACAATAGAATGTGCTGGTAGATTTGGGGGAAAAACAAATTTATGAAAGGCAAAATATATATATTGAAGTTCTAGGTAAATGTTTCCGTCTTTAAAAAAAAAATAAGATAACTGAAAACTTTTTGTGGAAATTTCCTAAAGTCAATACAAATCAGGTTAGTTCAACTTAGAATGGCATAAGCAGTTAAGCTTTTTTTTTTTTTTTTTTTTGTAATAGCACGTTCTCATGTAACATTTTAGGTGTCCCATTTATCTTCTCCCTCTACCGTACAGCCCTCTTGAGATCTGCTTTAAGCTGTTGTGTGAGACTGGGCTCCTCCACACACACCTAGCCATCTAGGGACAGGCCTGCATGCGCTCGCTGCGCAATGTGCCTAAGCCCGACCCACGGGAGGCGGGCATCCTGATTACACGCCTGCACACAGCCCTTTCAGACCTCGCATCTTCCCCTTGGTCCTACAAGTCAGCTAGTGCTTCCTTGCTTGCTATCTTCAAGAAGTAATCCGTGAGGCCTCCACACTGCACGGCCCCCGAGGAAAATCCAGACGGCCGTCGCTTCGGGGTTCTTCTCCAAAGGACAGAACGCGCAGCGAGGAAGGCAGACCAGGCTGCTTCGGGAGCCCCTTGGCTGCCTTCGCTCGTAGCTGTGTGCTCCGGGCCAAGAACCACAGGCTCAGGGCCGCGCTGCAGGAGCGGGCGCCGCCCACACAGCATCCTAACCGCCATCTGTGGGCGAGACCCCACGGGCGCCTGGTCACGTGTGCCCGTCAGCGAGCTGGCTCACGCACCTGCTCCAACGGTGTGAGCGCAGCCTGTGGGTGATTGATTGATGTTGGTATAACTGCTGCACGCTCTGGGAGGCGGGGAAGGGGGAAGGAAGTGGGCTCTGCGCAGAGCGGTTGGAGGAGCCTTGCACCTCCACTCCACGTGACCCGTGGACGGCGAGGGGCAGAGCTGTGCCCAGGACCACGGGCTCTCCTCACCCTCCCAACGGCCCACAAACGCTGGACCTTAAAATAAAGCAAAACAAAACAAGAGGCTTTTAAAAATCAGGAAACAAGCAAGAAGGAAGCAACTGTCTCTTTCACTCTGAACAACTCCCTGAGTATCCCACGGTCGCTCGCGCACACACACACACACACACACACACACACACACACACACACGCAACCAAATACCACCACCACTCCCCCCCGCCCCCATGACCAGCTTCACTACTTCCAGGCCTTCTTACAGGCTTTTTTCTTGACCAAGCACATTTGTTTCTTGCCTTAACTATAATAATATTCATGAAATCATTCTGACCTAGAAAAAAAGAGGGGAAAATGCCTATCTGAGCACATTTCATAACTTCCAATGCAGTCTAAGCTCTACTAACAAAGAACAGGTTGCAATAAATCATGCCCATGTGTATAACTTTTCATCTTTTGACATGTCTTTCTTATTTTCAAAACAAAGGATTAAGTCAGCAAAGGTAAAACCCGACTAGGGGCCTTTGGAAGCCCAAGTCCAAAACTGAGTTCTCCATTGAAATTTCTAGACAAGGCCTGAGAAGCCGCCGGGGGCTTTCAGGACCCCACGTAGGGCTCTCTAGCTCCTCTTTGCTCCTTAATATTGAAATTCTGGGCATTTCCCACAACTTTAGAAGAAAAATAAAACAAGAAACACAGAAAAGGAAAAAAATTAAAGCAAAAATATCTGGAGACTTTAGCTAAGTGTAAGCAAAAAAAATCGTCAACAGGAAGTCCAGGGACTGGAGGAATGGCTCAGTGGTTAAAGTGCTTGTCTAGCAAGCGCAAAGACAAGTGCTAAGCACCTGAGTTCGATTCCCCAGCACCACATAAGCTGGGCGTGGCAGCACATACCTGTAATCCCAGAACTGGGGAGGCTGAGACAGGAGGATTGCTGTGAGTCCTAGGCCAGCCTGGGCTCCATAGTTAGCTCAGGATGAGCCTGGGCTACAGAGCAGGACTCAGTCTCAAAAAAAAAAAAAAAAAAGAAAAGAAAAAGAAAAAAGAAAAGAAAGAAAGGAAGGAAGGAAGAAAGAAAAGAAATCCAAACATGTATGGCTTTTTAAACCACTCTGTACATATTACTAGACCATCTAAAAAAGTTCTACCAAGAACGCAGTAAGAATATTCGATTCAAAGAAACTGTCATTTTATTGTACAAATAAAAAGCAGAAAATGCCAAAGGAACAACTGGAATGTTGCATTAAACCTGCCACAGTACTTCTGGTGATTTGGCTCAAAGGCTTACTAGTGCCTACAAAGAATGTCACTTATCACCCTTATTCTTCCCCCTTTTGCTATTCACCAAACAGTGCCAGGAGGAAGCTCGAATGGGAGGATACTCTTAAGCACGCATTTGGAACAAGATCTGGGGATGATCTCAATGTTAAGGTCCACAAGGAGGCCTGTCTCTACTCTCATACAATTTGAAAAGCTACATAGCAGTCTAAAACTAATGTTTCCTCACACATCTTCCATTCCAGGTACATCTACCCATGTATTGAGACTTATTCAACATGGCTTAGGGCAACATTTGACAACAGAATTCTTTCCCTACCAATTCTGGTTTAATTGTGGAACTGTACAACTGAGTTCATCACAAGCCACAAACGTGTCTATTTTCCCACTGTTCTCAGGGACAGCTTAACATATTTAAGCCACTTCGCTTTCTTCCAAAAAGTATTTTTTCTGCAATACGCAAGCGTTTCCTAGTCATATTCAGGTGGACAGGAAGAAAGTACCACAGTTATCTTTTACCATTATACATTTAAGTGAAATATCCACATATAAAGGAAATTCATCTTTGTAGGAAGTAGAAAGATAGAAAGTCCTTAGACAGGGTTAGTGAACACGCCTACAATCCTAGCACACTGGAGGTTGAGGTGGGTGGATTACAAGTTGGAGCCCAGCCTAAGTAACACTTAGCAAGACCTTGTCTCAAAATCAGAACTAAAAATGGATGGCTTGGGTATTTAGCTCATTATGAAGGTACCGAGTGCAATCCCCAGCACAAGGAAGAAGGAAAGTCAGCCAGCCTTAAATTTCTTAATCATGTACACATATATAACAATCATAAAGTCCCTGCCTCCACCCAGATGGCACCCGAATACAAGCAGAAATCTTCTAACAGAGGTCAAAGGTCAGACATTAGAGAGGAAAAGGTACTACCTGAATGTGAAAATATAGAAAAAAGTTCGAGATTCAAAGAACTCATTTGATACATTTTCAAAGCAGCTTTGCAAGTATAACAAAAATTAAAATTAATTCCCACGTTTAAGGATGTTTATGCTGGACTCCCAGTCCTATCCCTTCCTTCTAGGAGGACTCTGCCTTTCTTGAGCCCCTAGCTTTATCATCAGTCTGATTCTAAGTGTGATTGGATGGTGGGAAGAGAGTTAGAAGGAACAGAAACTTGAGAAGTTTAGAGCTAAAATTACTAAGCCCTGACTCAGGCAAAAGAAAAGTAAGGAGCTACTGAGTACAAACCAGATTATAAGATGTCTGACCTTCAACTAGTGCTACCTTGAGGACTTCTGTCTATGCAGTCAGTTCCCTTACAGACACTGTATATTTTATTTTGCATGACAGATACAGAAGCATGGGTAAGCCATACACAAGTCTCCACTGTCCTGAGCAAGAGACATGTTCATCAAATTTTATAATATGGACATGTGATACTAAAAGGTTTGTATCAGCAAGCCTAGACACAGAGCAAGCAAGCACGGTGATGGTGAAGGCATGTAGAGATCCCTCTCATGCACGATGTATGATTCAAAAATACAGTGTCTAAATCATAAAAAGTTATTACAGTAACAGAGGCACTGCCATCATTGCCCTTCAGAATACTTGCACTGCTTCCAACCGTTTTATCCCGGCATTCTTGCCACTTTCCGAAGCAGTTCTGGAAGTCTTCTCTTGTGAGTGTCTTTATTCACGTTGTGGCTGCTTCCACGTCCTGAATCAATTCCAAGTGTTCACCCTTCATGCTCACTGTGACTTTGAGGAAGAGCCAGAAGTTCCACTGTGCCCCACTCGGTTGCTAAGACAGATGAGGACACACGGTCACATTTTTAAAAGCCTTTCTTTCCTTCGGATGGTACTTGACAGCTAAATTCACCGTATTTCTAATCCTACCTTGTAAGGACACTGAGGAAAGAGGACTTCCAGAACTGCTTCATAACGTGTAAGAAAGATGGGGTACATGTGTTTGAGGAGACAGTCTTTTGAGGTAAATTAATAGTAATGTGTGTTTTACTGTAATAAATTTTAGATGAAACATTTGCAACATATCTAGATCCCACCACATACAGCTCTGTCTTAGAAGCATCTGATTGCTATCTGACTTAATATTCTGTAGCCAACAGGAGGGGAAAAGCATATTATCATTTTGCACATGAACAAACTGAGACTCAGAAAGTAAAGCAACCTGTCCGGGGTGAGGCTGGTGGCAAAGATAAGATCCAAGCCCAAGGCCTGGATCTTCTCTCCTCCAGACTTCCCCTGCAGCAGCCAATCCGGGTAAACAACTGTGAGGACATGGGGCGAGAACTCCAGCAGACTGCCTGGCCCACCCAGGACACACAGCTGTCGCTGAGCCTCAGCTGACATTCACCATGGGAGACACTGCAGTTTTCAATGAGGCCACATCTTCTGCTTTTTGGAAAGAATCAACCAGACTTTCACAGAAAGATTTGTAAAGGCTGGCAGCAACTTGTTTAAACACGCATGCATTCGTGTGCATGTATAAACACCGCTCCTCGAAAGGGCAAACACAACCCACTTGAAGGATGAAGGGAGCTCTCTGGGTCAAGAGGCCACCTATCTGCCATCCCCCGCCTGCTTCCCATTTACTATACCCACCAGGTGGCCACACTATCATCCAAAAGTCTCAGCAGAACCATTATCAAACTTATGCTACAGTTAACATGCTCTTTGCAAATCAAAGCTCGTGTGTGTGTGTCTGTGTATATGGCACTGTGGACTGAACCCAGCGCCTCCCTCTCAGCTATAATCCCAGCCCACGTTCATTCTGATTTCAAGAAAGAGTCTTGCTATGTTGATAAGTAGCCCAGTCTAGCCTCAAACTTGTGATTCTCCTGAATCCCTTTCCCAGAGTGCTAGGATTATAGGCCTGCACAGCCAGGCCCAGCTCCTAAAATAACAAATATTTTGGTTGGGTAGAAGAGAACATATTTTCTTATTTTTAATCCATTTTTCCTATAATTATTGTTTTTAACATATGTTTATGACACACAATAGTTACAATTCAGGTTGGGGAGTTGATACATACACATGTTGCATCTCAATTACTTTTATTTCCCCTTTGTCTTACCATCCCCCTCTGGTGTCCCCCATTCCTAGATCCCTTTCCTATCTCCACAAACAACAACTGCATCTATCTGATCACATATTTGGTACCTGCGAATGAACAATAATAAAATACTATCAAAGCCCCTACCTACATGGTCATCAGCTTACTGCAATGGCATTAGCTCCTGAGTTTATTTATTTTGAGACAAGGTCTCACTCTGCAGTCCAGGCTGATTTTGAACTCACTATGGAGCTCAGGCTACCCTGGACTCAGGACAATCCACCTACCTCAGCTGGGACTAGAGGCATGCACCACCACACCCAGCTTACAAGGTGGTACTCAGCGTTTGCATAACAGTGAGCTATTTCTCCAGCCCAGCCCCTGAGTTTAATTAGTCTGTGCTTTGTAAGATACACTAAACTGGTAAAATTTCAAAAAGGTAGATCCCAAAAGCAAAAGCACCTGCAGGAACCACCATCCCTACAACCTTTCTCGTCCCTCTTTCCCCTTCAAGTTTGATGATTTGGCAGTTCTGGAACTCTTCCGAGAGGAGTCAACACTCACTCTGCCAGCCCCAGCTGTTCAAAGCTCAGCCCAATCTGTTCTGTAGAGTTGGCTGTATTCTAACAATAATGTGCCTACAGTTCACCTTCATTTGCTGCAAAGATCATTAACTATCCCTCAGAGAGACGGAGTATTAAAGAAAGAGAGTGCTCAAGGCATAATAAATGCAGGTCCCTGAGAAACACAGTTCATAAAGGAAGGATGATGCTGGCACGGCCACCTCATGGTTTCTATAGCCAGAGAAAAGGGAAAAGGGAAGAGAAGAAAACAAGAGTAAGAGGAATGTAACATCAGAGGAAAAAGGGGGAAAAAATCAAGAACATGCCTGGTAAGCATGTACATTCATGTAAGAAGAGGGCAGAGAGCGAGAAACAAAATAAAATTTGAAATAAAGACAACAGGGTAGTTAATGTTAAGTCGCAAGCAGTGGCATGATTCAACACCTCTGGCTGTTCAGACATTCTACTACAGAGGCACACAAAAAGAGAGGGCAGAGAAAACGAATTACACTCCTGTACAGGAAGCTTGTAGTATTGTAGACAAATTTTAATGCCATATGAGACAGTGGACTCAATGGAAGCTGTGTTTACATCATGTACCTGACTTTCCATTCATAAAACCGATCACACTATCGGTGAGGTGTATTTCTTCACTCAGCTCACGCATCCAGTTGTTATTAAAGTCTTAACTCGAGCTTCTCACTTCCGCTATCCTCTCCAGCCACCCTTCCCACCCACAAAGGAACTAGGACTGTGCATATTGTCTGTGATCAGAGTGTTGCCTTCATAGCAAGTTCCACATGCTGTGTGAATACCTGTAGGTCCTTCAGGTAATAACAATTCCATCAAAGTCAACACTTGTTTTAAGTCAGTTGAAATTGAGATTTTAATCTAAACCAAATTCTAACAAATGATGACTAGGGAATCAAATGCTGAATCAGAATTCTATTGACAGGTTCCATCTCCCTAAAATTCACTTTTTTGTGATTACACAGGTAAGAAAGTATAGTGAAAACTAAAACAGCAGCGCTGTGTTCTTCATCTTCACTAATTCTTATTTTCCTCAATTAAAAGCAATCCCGCCATCAGCGATTCTCACTGGGAACTATTTTGATCCCCACGGAACATTTCTGGTAGCCACACTGGGGGTGGGCACTAAGAGGTCACAGGGCAGGGAGCTACTAATCATTCTATGAAGCACAGCACCCCCCACTCCATGCAGGGTTATCCAGCCCAAAACGTGTGCGGTGCAGCAGCTGAGAAATAATTAAACTCTCCTTTTTTTGGCATTCTATAATGGTTTTTAGAAGTCATAGAGCAGAAGGGGATTCTAACTGACATCTTGCTATCATTAAAATTCCTTCTCCCCACATAGTAATAACATTTAACATGAAGGGAAAGGAAAGCCAAGGGCAGAAGTTTAAAACTAATATAGAATCACAATGGAACCTTGGCAAATCCTATTAGAGTGCCAAGCTTTGGATAAGGCGCCAACCGGTGATTTAATTATTAAAATATCCAAAAAAAACCAGATTCAATTCACCTAGAAAGATGCTTTAAATTTATGGATCCAAAGACTGTAATATCACACACACACACACACACACACACACACACACACACACACACACACACACACACACACACAGTCTTAAAGCAAACTGACTCTAGGTATAAAGACTCTATACATATCTCAAATTGGCTTGAAATAAAAGACACTCACCTGAGGAGTGAAGAGAGAGAGGCGGGACTTAACCCTTTGCTGCAGAAAGAGACTATGCCCCCAGCCACACCTGGAGATTAATTAGCAGGTCTTTGATGTATTCATCTGTCCTCAGCCCAAGTGCTTAGTGGAGTCATCCCAACATTTACAATGCTTGGTAAAAAATAATTTGCTATGAGGTAATTTAGTGTAAACTCAGGTCACGTCTTGATCTTTCCACATAAACAGACCTGCCAAGGATCCCTTCCTGTTGCTTCAGCCCACAGGCTATGATGACTGCTCACCCGGGGTCCCTCCTCACCCTCGACCCCCACTCACTTCCTTTGGATAGTAAGTGGCAGGCTTCGGGAAGGCCACCTCTCTGGCTTTCCTGGATTCCTCTTGTCAATCACACTTGGACTCCACAGCTCTTGGAAATGGAAGGAAAGAAAGGAGGGGTGCTCTGGAACAGTGGATAGAGCTGTGACTTCACAGCCCAAGGAGAACATGTCTTGCCCTGTCCGCATGGGAAAGCAGCTTTTGAAGTCTACGCTCCCTGCTGTGGACTATCCAGCTATGGTTCCGGCTCTGGGCAGATTTCCATTCAACCTAACAGATGCACATGACAAAGGGGTTCATTTGCTGATGAGGGACTGAACACGCACCACACACAAGATCCTGGGAGCAGGGAGGACATGTGGAGACAATCAGGGACGTATCTTAAGACTAGGAAAACTACTCAGAAGGAATCTGAGCAGACTGACTTTTAGCTAAATATTATCTCTATATGAACTGAACATGAGCCCTGAATTTGATAACTTCGCTTCTGAAACTGCCCACGTGCAACTTAGATTTAAAAAAAGAAACTAGTGTTGGTACAATTCTACACCTCTCCCCAGATCCAATCCAAAGGTACTTTCGTAAACCTCACCTGACAGAATTTCTCACCAGCTAATTAAGATAATACTAAGTTATTAATATCTGGGTTTCAAAGTGGAAAAATTAGGAGCACAGGGCCTGGATCATTTTTATTGTAACCAGGGCAATTAAGGGAATCTCTATTCACCAATATACTTATGCCCACTATATCAAACAACCAAAATCCAGTCTAGTTCAGTCCCAGGAAAAGAGAGAGAGAGAGAGAGAGAGAGAGAGCAAGAGAGAGAGAGAGAGAGAAAGAGAGAGAGAGAGAGAGAGAGAGAGAGAGAGAGAGAGAGAGAGAGAGAGAGAGAGAAACACAACCTTCAGCAAAGGGCACTGGAAGTACTTTCAAGTCTGGGCACAATTCTAGAAATTATTTAATCAGGCCATGGCACTCTGTTGAAAAGAACTCTCATCCAGGTGTCATTATATCAAAACTCTTGAATGTCTCTTCCCTGAAGGAACTTATTATGTATACGCCAAGGGAATCAAGATGAGAGGATATATGGATAAGGCTAAAAGACAATAGAGAGGAAGGGGAAAGACGCAGAAACCAGACCCACAACTGAGGTTTTGTACAATGACAGATCCTTCACACACTTTTTGGCTCATGAATCTAAATTCACCCACCATGTGACACACCTTCTTTATTAGACTGAGTCTGTAAATTACAAAAATTTAAATCACAGAATGAATTATACAGCAAAATGTGGGCTCTTCTTGTGCCAATAATAACAAATTTTGTCAAGAGAATGTTCCTGGATAAATGTGAAGTTTGTCACAGTATCTCCAAATCTTCCTCCAGGTCCTCTGGCCCAGGACATAGTACAAAGTGTATTAAACGAAACCTCTGTGCACACTGATTTATGGAGTCCTAGTCACATAATGTTTCCACATTGTGTTCTTTACCTTATACTAATATAATCATGTTGGCACATTTGTCTAGCTTACTATGCAGAGCTAAGAAATAGAATTTTATTGTGAAATTATATAACCAGTCTCAGGGAAGATTTATTTTAAAGTCATTTTTTTCTGAATAAATATGGTGGGCACTACTTTTCTGTAAATCTTCTTGAATGTCAGCAAACACTACTAGCTGACTCTTGGCCATTACGGCAAGAATACCCAACCTCAAGGACACGGATACAAGCCGCTGAGACAGATTAGCAGGGAGCAGGAGGTGAGCACTGAGCAAAGCTCCGCCTCCTGTCAGCATGGCCCTATTAGGTTCTAATGACACTGCTGATTGACAGAAGGTGGAGCTTTGCTCCCCACTCCCCAGCTGCTGCCGAGGGCCATTTAAAAGCTATCCTCCAATATTGCATTGCAGAACAAATAATCCCCATACCTCCTGTCTGTGGGAGAAGAGTCAGCTAAACCGGTCCCCGGTGTCAAAAATTTGAGGACTACTGCATTACAATCCTCATGCAATTTGTACTATTTGTGATTTACAATAGGAAAATCATTGACTTTCCTCTTGACCATGGCCAAATCTGCTTATTTTTATATGTCATTGAATAAACTGTTAAATATATATAAAATCTCCTTCATTCGCAGCCTAGTCATCTGCAAAATTTCTTATAGGCATAAGATACTTCACATCACATCAGGTAGACTTTGAGAGTTTCTCAGGGATCACAAGTTGTGTAAACACAAGCATTTCACTGTCTCAGTACAAAACCTCAAATTTAGCAAATTGCAGGTATTAAACCAAAGAAGTCCCCACAATGTGGTATCATGTTTATTTAGAGTGGCTCACACACACACACACACACACACACACACACACACACACACACACAAGCTGAGAAAACCACTGATAAAGTCTCTTAGGTAATAATAATTAAAAAAATGAGAGAGGTTCTAATGAAATAGCAGAAAAATAGAATTTCCTAAGAAAAATAAAATTAATATAGAACAAATGGCAGAAAACTTACATTCTATTAGGGCATACTAGGCATTTTAGTTTAGTTTCATTTTGTTTTGTTTTTCTAAACTAAGATTAAAGCCTGATGTGGGAAAAAAAAATTCTTAAGCTGATGAGAAAAAGACATGAAAAAGAAGGAAGGAGAAATAGAGAAGGAGGAAGAGGAAGAAACAGCCAACGCTTCCCAATTTTACTCACTACTGAAGAGGCTGGGTGCAGGGCCCCAAATGTCAGCGCATTATGTTGCACGGTCAGGCTAAGCTCACGGCAGGGGTCAGCTTTCCCAGTGTGAGACAGTAACCATCCTTGATCTTACAGTACTCCAGTCTTGTCCTTCCTGGGCTCTCCTTCCCCACCTCCATTTTCCCAGCCCCATGGTTCATCCTTTAAAAAATACAGCTCAACTATCCACTCCGATCCACCATAATTATATCCTCATTCCTTCACGAGCTTGCAGAACTTTTCAGCCTGCTAATACAGCACTTCTTAAACTGCCTCATGACCAACTGGGGAGAGGACAGTTTCTCTCACCAAAATCTAAACCCCTCGAAGATAGATCCAGTCTCTTATTCATCTTTTCCCAAGGCCTAGTGGAGGGTCTGGCATAAAGTGAGTACTCAATAGACATCTGTTAGGTAGGTACTAGGGAACCAAGAAGCACATAATCCCAAAGACTAATAAAAAAAAAAGCTAGAATGAAAAAAATTTCACTTGGTACTTTCTCCCTCCAATCATTATAGTTAAAAGGTCTCTAAGAGACACAATATGATTGTTATGGCCTGTGTCTGGAAAATCCCCGAAAAGCCTCATGCATTTGGACGTCATGGATAATCTACAAACTGCACGTGCCGCAGGGAGATGAGGCCTGGTTGGAGCGGACTACTGAGGGTGTGTGGCCTGGAAGGAGGTAACCCTGCCTTGGCTTCTCGCCAGTCCTCGCTCCTTCCTCCTGCAATGGCTGTGAGCAGCTGTTCTCAGCAGACACTTCCACCACGCCACACTGCCAGTGCATCATGAGCACAGACTTTGAAGTATGAGCTAAAATAAGCCTTTCCTTCCTTGAGTTGTGGGTGTCGGGTATTATGTTGCTGCAACGAGAATGTGACCAAGACAATAATTAAATATAAAGGAAAATCTATTTCCAAACAGGAAAAGATAAATATAAATATCCTCATGTAAATTATCACAAGGACCGATGACATTATAAATTAGAATTGTGAAATTCTGGTCCTTTGTGAACGACAAGGCATTTCCTCTCACTCTGCTCACCTTTTCCACCAGTGCTTCATGCCAGCAGCCAAGAAGACACAGGGGCACCTATGTTCACAGACACAAAACCTCCCACTTCCTGCAAACCTTCAGGGCCCTAATACCCAGCAAACTTTGAATTCCTGGAAGGGTGCCCAGAGAGACTTTCCTAAGCATTCCAAATGATGAAAATGCTCTCCCACCCTCCAGCTAGGCCTCCAGTTATATTTTACAACTGCTGTCTTAAAAATGCTCACCACTTATAATTAATGAAAAAATATAAGCTTGGAAATAAATACACACACATGAAAATATTTCTTAAGTCAAACAAGGCCGAAGACAAAGTTCCCAGGGAGCCACTAGTCATTAATTCATCAGAGTCAGCAGCAGCACTGCAGAGTGTGTGTGGAGGCAGAGGGTCTGGATTCTAACCCACACAGGCTTTGACACTTTGGCAAATGCAGAGTCCTCTTATACGTCAGCCTCTTCACTGTGAATGGAAAAATAATCATGCCCACACAATGGGTGTGTGGACTGAAATTAATGCAAGCACAGCAATACAAGTATACACAGCATACAGTAAGCATTTAATAACGGTCAAAGTTATTGCTACAGGATCATCTTCATATGCCTTTGCCTTTTGGATCACTTTAGAATAGTTCTGAATATAAGAAAATGATCTGGAGACACCACTGCCCTAAAGTCACTGTCATTTTGTACACAGACGGTCTTCAATGGCTGCTTCTTATCTTCCGATAGAGTTACATCTCAATAAAGTCATCATCAAATAAAAATATACGTAAAAACACATCTACTATACCTTAAAAATGGAACATAAAAGCTTAGAACAGAGTGTACAGTGGTTCTTTCCCCCCAAAATCACTATTGACTATGTGCTACCATACTGCTTATCTTAGGACCAGTTCAAAGTCCAAAACATGAAGTATGGTTCCCACAGAATGCTTACAGCTTTTGAACCATGGCAAAGCCAAGAAATCAAATCAAACCACCTTTAAATTGGTTGCTATGCACACACATGATCCTATACAACATGCAACCATTGAGTGCATAAATCATAAGTATATTTAAGAAAATTGGTTTCACTATAGCCTACATAACTGCGTACACTCAAATTCTTTATTTAAGGCATATGCATGAGAAGATGAGAAACATACTGTGGTGCTCATAAGCATCTATTTTGAAGCCGGCTATTCATTCTACTCTCTTATCTGTCCAATGAGACTAGTCATTGTCATGACCATGTTCCCCACTGCTGATGTCTTTGCTACAATTCGAATGACATAATACATATGTAAGCCTGCAATGTATAGATAATCGATATTATCTTTAAGCAAGTATTACTCTCTATTTCTACCAAAATCTGCGAACTCACTCTGACTCACTCGAGTTCTCCA
Organism: Ctenodactylus gundi; assembly: GCA_004027205.1. NCBI lineage: Eukaryota > Metazoa > Chordata > Mammalia > Rodentia > Ctenodactylidae > Ctenodactylus > Ctenodactylus gundi. The sequence goes on along the minus strand of PVKB01002491.1, from coordinate 197,771 downwards.
AGAGTCTGGTTAATTTCTCTCCCTTCTGAAAGAAAGGGGGGAAAAGATCTCTAAAGGAAGCAAAACAACTTTTTCTTTACATACTGACCAACCATTCTTGACAGTCAAGCTCCCTAAATCACTAAACCAAGGAATTTGTTGTAATAAGCATGTGAGGAGACCATGAAAGAGTGGATGGCCACCAAAAACTACCTAGAGAAGACAAGCAGCTCAACAGACAATGTAGCTGTCAAATCAGCCGTGAGGAGAATAAGCCATCTCCTAAGCCCAGGTTTGGCACGCAAAGGAAATAAAATAATAATACGACATTCACTCTTCATTTTGGAAACAGATGGTGTGCATTATCTGAGAACACGAAATTTTATATCCTGCTAGATACTTCTGCACGACTAGATAATACCAAAAATATAATGCTGAGTGTATATAAGTAATCCAATAAAAAACAGATTTTATGTTCACTAACTAGGCAAAATATAAAATTAATGAACGGACACAAACTTTAAAAGGATTTACATATAGCCTCTTTTTTAACTTCAAAATAACTTGTTTTACCTTAAATCAATTATTAAAATTATCTTTGCTTATAGCCAAAGTGTTCTGATATTAGCTAATAGGAAAAGCAAATTTAACACCTAAATAGATGACAAAAAAAGAGTACTACCTTATTATAAATTCCAAATAGCCTGTGCTTATACACCCATATCCAAATCTACAAGTTGTTTAAAAAAATTGACTTAAATTTTTGATTCTTAGAAGATACTCACATGTTATCACAATGGGGAGAAATGAAGTCAATATGTCTACTGCATTCATTACTCTTTAGGACATTAAAGGTCAGAGAAGCAATATGATCTGGTGAAGTTGATACAGCTAATGAATGAAGTCATGGGATCTGCACCCCAAGTTTTCATACCTAGTGCCTCACATGCTCTGCCTCCACTCAGCCTGAGCATCCCCAGAGGAGGGGAATGGGGGCCACTGAGGAGAAGGCACAGTGGACCCAACTAGTGGAGCTGTTGAGTCTTTGCTTATTAGTTTATAGATATATGGAGCCATTCGATCATTTAAGGGGAATAGAAATACTATTATAGACACAAAAATTTAGGAAAAGAACAATGTTTTATCTTCTTATCAGCCTCTTCAATCAAATATAGGTTTGTTTACTTATTTGGCTGGTTGGTTGGGTTTCTAGTGGAATTGGGAATTGAGCCTGGGGTCCTTATTCTGAGCTACATTCCCAGCACATTTTTATTTTTGATTTTGAGACAGAATCTTGCTAAGGCATTAAGTTGCTCAGCCTGGGTTTGAATTTGTGATCCTCCTGCCTCAGCTTAGCAGGCTAGAATTACAAACCTGCACCACAGGCTGAGTTCTCTGAATACCAGGTTCAGACACATTGTTCAATGTAAGGTCAGTTAACATGTCACTCCTACCAACCTCCCAAAATGTTGGCTATGTATACTGTGTTTGTGAGAACAATCACTTACAACCAGCTACCACTCTTCCCCTACAGAAACCTTATTTTTTTATATTATAAAAATCCAAGAGCACCTCTTATAACATCCACTAAATGCACAAAAAGAATTGAAATAGGATCACACTGATACTTTCAATCTTTGAATAAAATGTTTACTACTTACAGATTTAGTCAACAGCAGAAGCAACGACAAAACCATCCCCTTGGCTAACCTGGTGTTTTCATGGATGCACACACTCATGGATGCATCTACTCATGGAGAGACCCTCCAGGGAAATGAACTCTCTCAGGCGAGAAGCAATAATAAAGGTTAAGGACAAGATACGTGAAGTGAAAAAACACTCTTCCTTCATACAAAGCACTCATTTAAAGGACATAAAGTAGAAACAGCTTTAAAAACATACTAACTGAGAGCCCTGGTAATGATGTAGTGTAGTATTTGCGCTATCCCTTGAAAGAGTAAAATATAATAACTGTGTTTTGTAACATTTGGGATTGTAAAGGTACAGTCTAGAACAGCCACATCAGGAAACAGAAATGCCCAGCTAGCAGACTGGATGAGACACAATGTAAAGAAAAAGCTCCCATGTGATGTCATATATAAACTAATATAAAAATGATTGACTCCAGAAATGGTGTTTATATTGGAAAGTGTTCACAGTAATAAAGAGCCTTCATTTAGCTAGTTCCATGCTAATGCAAAGCTCATATGTTGAAGGGATTCATGGATGGGTTCATCAGAAGCCAATTACAAGTCTACAAATAGGTTTATTTTCCAAGAAGAACAGGACAGTCTGGCTCATTGCTCGCTTTCCAGGATTGGCTTCCCACACAAGTCTTAGTGAAAGAACACTTCTGTGTTCCAGCTATAGCATTGTTCAGTTTCAGAAGTGCCCATGTATCCTTTTCTACATTTCTTCTAAAAAGAAGATATAAACTATCAACAGAGAGTTATGTTAAAGAGAGAAATCTACACATTTGCTAAGTTTGAGAAACAGACGTTAGAAGGGCAATTAAGATTCTCCTGTCTTCAGAGAATACCTAAATATACTGATTCCAATTTTAAAGCTTCCCCAAAAAAGCGATTCCAAAACCGACATCTAATCTTGAACTTAGCTCAGTAGAATTTTAGTTACACAGAGTCTTCTTTCCAAAGATCCAAGAAAAGACTTGATACCAAGTCCTGTTTGCCTCTGTTCTTCAAGAAATCTGGCCTTGACCTCTCTCCTCCACTGGGAAGGGTAACTAGTCAGAATGGTAGAAAAATTATGTGTTTGAAGTGTTGAGCATGCTAATGAAAATGGCCAATCTTGAATAGCACAGTAAATTCTTTGGGTAATACAAGATACAAATACTGTAGTATCTAATCAACCAGCCCAAACATAGTAAAGATAGATGTGTTGGATTTCAAGACAAAAAAAAAAAAAAAATCACAATGCTGAAAAAGGTTTTCACGGCCAGTCAGTCCAAAATCTTGTTCATGAATAAGGACATAGAAATCAAATTATTATTCCATATTTTTTACTCTAGCTAGTAGCAAAGCTAAGGCCAGATCTCCTAACTTGATATCTGAGTAAATGTACTATTGTGTCACTGGAATGCATTTTTTCTACTGTACCTACCATTTTTACTCAGACCATTAATTCTTCCAACTCTTGTGGTTGGATGATGATAGTAATTTCTTTTCAGAATTCATTAAGGACTCTGATGTTGCAGAATTGGTGCTCAGGGCTGGGCCAGGGCATAGGCCTAGAAGAGATGCTGATGCTGACTGCTAGACTGGACTGAGACTACAGGGAGAAGTCCCAGTGCATGGTACTACTGAGGTCCACACAGGACAGTAGCTGGCTTGAACACAGCCAACTGAGAGAGCAGTGAGATACCCCCAAGTCACTCTGCAGTGAAGAAAACACAAGAAAAAAAAGGCTGTCCGCCATTAGCAGAGCTATTCCCGCTAGACAAGAACAGGCTGGGTAATCGGAGGCAGCTTCTCTTCTTCCGTGTTCCACTTGGAGCGAGACGGAACGGAAACGTGGAGTGAGCTATTGCACAAGCCCTCAGCTCCCCCGGCTCAGGGAACCGCCACTGCCCCACTGCCCTTTCCAGCCTTGCCAGTTTTGTTTCCCAGTGCGTCATCCTGAGAGAAGCCACTATTGGGAAGAAAGAAATTCCCAGCTCCCACAATTTGCAACGACTGAAAATGGCAATTCCCAGAAAGGATTCTTGAAGAACCTCATTTGTTTAGTTTTCCAGGTCAAAGTTAGGTTAATATTCCCCACTGACCACCACGAATGGAGAAGGTTGAGCAAGGATACGGATATGGATTTATTTTTATTGATTTCTGCCTCACCAATAGCAATTTTGGGGCCTTTGTGCAATTACGGTTGATGTAGGTCAAACCATGAAGATTGTTGGTTTACAGTCTGTGCTTGATAATTTAGGAGTGAATGATATCAAATATTTACTCAAGTTACTAGTTGTAAATTCCTCCACCTCTCTCTCCTTTCCCTTTCCCCTTCCCCCTCCTTACCTCTTCGCCCCCTCTTCCCTGTCAGTCCCCTACCCTCCTCTCCTCCCTTTCCTCTCACACTCCCCCTCTCCTCTTTACTGCATTCCCTTTCTCTTTCCCCCTCTTCCTCTACTTTCCCACTCTCCCTTTACCCTCTACTGCTGACACACAAGTGTGATCACCACAGAAAGTGCCCAGGGCCATTCGCCTGTGCTTACCTTATCTCTCACTCTCCCATTCTTTGTGTTCACAAGGCTGAACACAAGAAGGTTTTCAACCTGGGTATTAGGAGAATTGATAATTTCAATTCTCCATGCCCTCTACCCCTAATTATTTTTGATAATGTAGAGTAGGCTTTGTATCACTTCTTGGCTCTATAAAAGGGAGAACCAACCTGTTTTAGAAAGAAAACAAATATGGGCTTAGCACACCTTTTAGAGGGCAGGGAAAGGCTAACAGGTTCATTTGTATTTGTTGTAGAATCAAGAACCCCAACCTCTGGTACAAAAGTCAAACCTACAGTACAATCAAATAAACTGGCTTCTGTGTTAAACCCTACACAAACACAGAGAGAATGCATGTAAGATCATCTTACGGAGTTAGGAAAAGACAGCACTGTCCACTGGGTGTTAATGTTTTAGATTACACCTAAGATTGAGAGTGAATGAAGATAAATCTTTGGGAAAGATAGAATTAAATTCAAAATCATAATGTTATTTATTCCCCCCCCCCCCAAGAAAGTCAGCAGGTAACAGAGATTAAGAAGAAGTAGAGGTTTCTTCATCACATGCAACATGGGTGTGCAGGAATTAACACTCAGACTCTCAAAGCACCATCTGAGCCTTTTGCCATGAGATCCAGAAGTCTTAGGTCTCTGTTTTCATGTTAAAATAAAGACCAGAGAGACTACACTTGAACCACGTCTGAATGCCTGTGGGCAGTTTTCCCCACAACCAGCAACCTTACTTAAACTCTGGACTTTTAAACTGCTAAGGCCATGGAAATGTTAATAATGACCTTCCCTCATTAGACCTCAACTCTCCCTCCCACTTGTGCTTCTAACCAATTTGCTCACTTCAAAGCACGTAACAGCATCCTGTCCAGTTCCTCCGCAGGACCGCTCTGTCTTCACTGGACATCCTCAGCCAAAGGACGAAAAACTACAGAAAGCCTCAGGATCTCCACACTCTCCTTAAACCACTGATGATAACTATGCAACCTGAAGATTTCTTTTTCCAGATACCATATGAAAGACTTTTTATTTAGGCAGCTCCATCTACATGTGTAATTACTGGTCTTCCAAAACACACCCCCCACACACAGACACAGACACAGACACACACACACACACACACACCCCACAACTACCTATCCTGCAATGCTACAAAAAAGAAAGCATACATAATTAAAGATATTTTCAAAGAGGTTAAGCAGGTATTAAAAAGATCAATATATGGCTTTCCTACTAGCAAAAATAAACAAGACAGCTATTTACTGCCTATAAAACATAATTTTCAGCTGAAATAATAATATCATCAATTACTATTTCCTCAGATTTTAGTGTGTGTTAGGCACTATGGACTAAGTAGCATACCTGGATCATCATACATAATCTTCACAAATATAGATATATATAAATCCAATTTTCTAGAAAATTGAAATCAAAATCAGGGACATTAAGAAACCTGCAGCCAGGATTCAACCCAGGGCCACCAACTCCCTGCACTGGCGGTCACTCCTACTGCTAGCTGGCCCACCTCTTATGGTATCACCATAGCCAGCTCAGGCCTGGTCACTGAAGAACCCAAACAAGCACTCAGCTTACCAAGTAAAACTAAGAAAAACATAAATATTTTGTTGCCAAAATGCCTCTGTCCAACAGGCTATGTCATTAAAGATAAATTTCTCTTATTATTTCCAGTGCAAAATACATATTCATGTGTATCATTCAAATAGCATATAGTCTAAACCATTTTTTTAGATTCAACTTCCTAGTGTCACCTCCTTAAACCATCTAATCCTCAGTGGGAGATCCATTTTAAATTTGGGGAGAATGATGAGTGTGAAGTAATGAGAAGAATTGTTCTACTTTCATATATTTAATTTTCCTTATTTAATTTTCCTGAAAGAAGAAATAGTTCTACTTTGGTCTCCTCTCTCATTTAGGTAATAAATAAGATTGTTGCAATTTTTACACCTTCTGTGTGATACCTATGATAGAAAGAACACAGAATACCCAAAGAAATTTCCATCAATAGTGTTGAGTTTAAGAATGAGCAAGGAATTGCGTGGTGGCAGACGAGGTCACCAACATCAATTGGGTGACCATGAAGCATGGTAGTATGTACTAGAAGAATTTCCAGAAGAAATGATCTTCTTTATTCCTCCCCTACAGTCTCCTGTCCAGCCGGATTCCACCTATCCTTGGAGGAATCTGGGGGACAGAGGATGTGGAGCCCCAAGGCCTTTCTTCTTTTATCAGCACAGCACATCTGGCAGTTACAATGTTGTCTGCAGGAGTTTGGTAAGATTTTGGCTCCAGTTCCTTGGCCTCATCTAACCCCAGTGTTGTGTGTATCACTCACCCCCATGGAAAGGAACACATCATCCTTAGGAAAGGAATTTGCAAGCTTGGAGTGTCAAGTGACCTGGATAGGGGAAGAAAAAAGAAGAAAAAGAAAAAAGAAAAATCCTTAGCCTTAGAAGGGAGGTAAGATGAGGGGTGAGGAAGTACAATGCGATACCTTAATTTTGCCAGATTCCCATGTCTCTGTTGGCCATCGGCAACGCCAGAAAAGAAAGCCAAAAGGAGGTAGGAGGATAAGTGGAAACAGCTTCTCCTCTTCCCTTGAGCCTTGGGATTGGATATGTGTAAACATCTCCCGAGCATTCTACCCCACGCAGGGAAGACGCACAGGCTTGCCTAATGGCAGAAGCCACACCACGCACCTTGGGTGCCTCCAGCACCCCTCAGAGGACAGGTGTGGTCAGGGTGGCCAGATGAAAGCACATCCAGTGACCTCCCAGGTAACAATGAAAGCTCTCAGAGCTGCTTTCCACGGCCATGTGGGGAAGTCTACACATACATGTTCTTCAACTCTTTCTCTGCATCGCTTACAACCTTTCCCTTTGTACTGACACAGAGAAGAGCGAAGCGGCACACCTGGTGGGAAAGTAATCTCCAAGAGGACAGGTGAGCGGTTTTGCCCACGGGAATGAAAGGCGGTTAGGTTGGGAGGCTGCAATTCCAGCTCACACACCTGTGGCCAGAGCAGAACCTGTAATTAAATGTGAACTTGCCAGTGGCTCTCTTAACACATGAGGCAAAAAGTCAAGGTTTGACAGACTGGGATCCAGGCCAACCTCCAGCTCAGTGGCCTCCGCTCTGGGGACTTGTCCAAAGGAATGAAATTCAGTAAAACACTTTCTGCCTATTGCACAGAAGTCCAGGCTCCCGGGTCAGATTTTGCAGCCCATCCTCTGGGCTCCCATACCACTGTAGGTCCTTCTCAGGCTCTCAGCACCATCAGCTGTGTTTTATTGTTCTGTCTTGTCCACTAAGCAAAGCTGAGGGCTGACATTTTCAGGACTTTATATCCTCAACAGCCCTTGAAATGTGGCTGGTACAAATTGACGTGTATCATCACAAATTCAAATTTCAAAGCAGATTTCAAAGACTTAGTATAATTTGTTTAAATCTCAGTATTTGTGTTCATTAAATACTGAAGTGATATTTTAGAGATTAATAAAATGTTATTAAAATGAATTTCCCATTTCCCTTTTTTAACTTACATATGTAGCTTGTGTTATATTTATATTAGAGTGCACTGTTTTGTGTATCCCATAAATGCTGCTGAATGAAAGAATGAATGAGTGAAGGAGAAAAAAATAAAAGGTTCAAAAATCAGTGATCACTGTTTTTATATCAGCATATACCTAATCAATAGAAATGCTTTAAAATAAGAAAGGCAAAGCTGTTTTCTGAAATAATTTTTGTATCCTCATTTCATTCTGAGTCACTTGCTGTGAGAAAAAGCTTTCTAATCACCCCGGACTCCAAAAGGTTGGGAGAGCTGTAGGCTATTGGCTAGGCCACACCACCAGGGCCAAACTCAGACCTTAGTGCTAGGATGAGGCATCACAAAAATAGCAGGCTGAGCCCACACACTGTGAGGAACCATCAGAGACAAAACAGTAAATCTGGGAACCCCATAGCTTTCCAAACTTCTCTTTCTCCTGAAAGCAACAGGAATCAGAGTCCCACTGACTTTTTTAGTACATTTCTTAGTTTTCTTTTTTTTCCCCCAAATCCATAGCTTTTTACCAAGCCTCTAAAGAAAATTTACACCAATCCCTCACAATGTTTTTCCAAAAACAGGATGAAACACTTCCTAACTCATTCTTTGAGGCCAGTACCAAAGCTAGACAAGGCACAATAAGAGTAGAAAATTTTAAGCTGTTAGTATCCCTTAAGAACACTGATGCAAAAGTGCCTAGCAAAGTACTAGAAAACCAAGCTCAGAAGCATATTAAGAGGATTACACACCATCACCCAGTGGAATTTATTCCTAGCATGCAAGGATGGTTCAAAATTCAAAACTCAATCCATATATACTTTATGACATTAATAGAATGAAATGCCAAAAAAAGAAAAAACAAAAAATGAAAATAATTGTCTCAAGTGATGAAGAAAAAGCCCTTGACAAAATTCAACAGTGATTCCTGATTTTTAAAAATCACCCAGAAAACTAGAAAGAAAAGCAAACAACTTCAATACAATAAAAACATATATGGAAACCTACAGTGAACATCATACCAAATGGTGTTAAGACTGAAAACTTTTCTTCTAAGGTGAGAAGCAAGGCAAAGATGTTTGCTGTCTCCATGTTACTCAACATGGTACTGCAAGGTCTAGACAAGAAAAAATAAATAAAACCATCTGAATAGGGAAGTAAATAAATTATGGGGTTTTTAAATAGAAATTATCATCTTATATACAAAAATCCTAAATATCTCACACAGACACACACACACACACACACACACACACACACACACACACTACAAATTAACAAATAAATTCAACAAAGTAGCAGGATATAAAATCAATACAAAAAATCAGGTGAATTTCTATGCATGAAACATGTTAAAAGAAAATTACAAAAACTATTTCATTTATAATAGAATAAAAATAATGAAACCCTCAGGAATTACAGGTGAAAGATTTATATTATGAGGACTATAAAACATTATTGCAAGAATTTAAAAGACAAATATAAATGGAAATTATCTTATATTCATGGGTTGGAAGACTTAATCATGGTAAGTTGTCAACAATACCCAAGGAGGTAAGTTATAGACTCAATGCAATCTATGTTAAAATCCCAATCATAATTTTTATATAAATAGACAAACCACCTTAAAATTTATATGGAATCTCAAAGGACCAGGAAATAACTAACACAATCTTGAAAAAGGACGATCCTGGAGGACTCACACAGTTCCTGATTTCAAATTTTACCACAAACTTACAATAATCAAACAGTGTGGTGCCAGTAAAACACAGACATACACATGAATAGAGAGCACAGAAATCAACCTGCAGGTATGGTCAAATGATGATTGTCAAAGGTGCTAAGACCACTCGATGGGAAAAGGGCAATGTTCTCAATAAAAGGAGCTGGGAAGACTGAATATCTGCACACAAAATAAGAGTTAGACCATTGCCCCACATCATACACAAAAGCACACACATAAAAGGGATCAAAGACCTAAGGCTATAAAACTCTTAGAAGAAAACACAGAACAGAACCTTCACCCTTTGGATCTGCCAGTGCTTTCTCAAGTGTGACAACAAAGGCAAAAGGACAAACAACACAAACAGACAAACAGTGCTTTGTGAAAAATTTAGTACCTTATACATCCAAATACATGAGCAACAAAATGAAAACATACCTGGGATGGAAGAAAATACTGATGTATCATATCACAAGGAATGTTCACAATACATAAAAGATCTCCAAGTCAACAAAACAACCCGAATGAAATAGGCAACAGAGGTAAACAGATACTTCTCCATAGAAAGTAAATATAAATGAGATATAAGTAAATGAATATAAATGAAAATATGTTTGACATTACTAATTATTAGGAAAATAGCATCAAAACTACAATGAGATCCCACTTGCCACACACTACTATGACTACTATTAAAAACAGAAAATAGATGTTGGTGAGCACATGTAAAAATTGGAACCCTTTGCCCTGTTTGTAGAAATATGAAATGATACAGTCTTTGTGGCCATCCCTCAGGAATTCAAAAAAGAAATACCATGCAATTCAGCAGTTCCATTTCCAAAACAGATTCTAAAGCATTGAAAGCAGAATATTAAGGAAATATCTGTATACACATATAACAGCAGCATTCACAAATACCACAACACAAGGGCAACTCAACAGTCAGCCAACGAATGAACAACTCAGATAAATGTTGAACAGACATACAACTGCATATTTTTGACCGTCAAAGGGAATGAAATGCCAGCACATGCTACAATGATGGATGAATATTTAGGATATTATAGTGAGTGAAAACAAAATAAGCCAGTCACCATGAGCAAAAGCTAAGACTTCACTCACTTAAGGTAAGCAGAGTAGTCAAATACATGAAGACAGAAAGGAGCACCTGGTTCCCAGAGGCCAACAGGAAGTGGGGATGGGACATTAGTTTTAAACAGGCACAGGGCTTCAGTTTGGGAGGTAAAGTAGTTCTGGGAGTGAGAGGGCCTGCTGGCTGCACAGCAGTCTAAATGGCCTTAGTGCCAGCAAGCTACAGTCTAAAATTAGTTAAGATGGCAAACTTTATGTCATGCATATTTTATTATTAAAAAAGAAGAAAAAAAAGGAGGAAGGAAAGAAGGCACAAGGAGGGAAAGGGGAAGGAGTTGAGAAGCAAAAGGAGGCAGGGATTGGGTTGGCCATGGGATGGTCGCCATTGGTATCCTCAGGGGTACCTGCAATCTTCTGGAAATGCTGATCAAGGGTGACTGCCCTCGGACCCAGGGCCCCGGGGTGACATTTTGCCTTCTGATATGTGTGCAGCCTTTCCAATCTGCCACATGACTTTCCCAGTGAGACTGGGAAAACAACCCGAACAGAGCAAGTGAGCCCACAGATGGAGAGCCAGGGAAGAGGAGGCACACCCTTCTATTTTTGAGAGAGTTATTTATCCCCTCAACCCACCACCAATATTCTAAGTCCCTTGCCTCTCCTCAACTATGCCAAAGGCAGGAACGACATAAAAGAGTAACACTGCCAGCAAGAGTATTCTGTGAGATTCTATGACCACTAAGTTTAAATGAATCTAGTGGAATAATTATAATAATAGATATGACATGGGGGCACAGTACAATGCACATTAAAACTTAAGATAATTTTATAGCTACTTCATACTAAGGAGATCATTTCACAGATAAGAAAATTGAGGTTAATAAAAAAAGTTTGCCTTGGCTACAAAAGGAGATGCTATTTTAAACCCTGGCCTATTTGGCTGCTGATGGTGAAGACAAGTTTTGTCCACCAAAGCCACCTAATTAAGAGGAATACTACCAAAAAGGAGCAGAAGTCAGTGGGCCTGTGTGCACAGAACCCACCCAATAACCCAGCCACAGAGACCTGCCCTGTGTGACTCTCCGATCACACCAGAGCATCTGGTCAGCAGTGTATTAGGGCGGAATGCCATTTCCTGTGTCCCCTGGAAAGTCATATTCTTGCTTTTAATCTCTAAATGTTGACCTTATAAACAAGAACCAAAAGAAAATAGCTCAACCAACAGGGGAGAAATTCTGGCTGGGGAAACAGGTTAAGAATCTGCTTTCCTACAGCGTGTCCTTTAAGTCATATGGTCAGAGTCATAAGAGAAGACAAAAAAGAAAATCAACGGGAAAATAGAAACACTTGTCAACAAATGTACCGACGCTTCTTGGAATAATTTCCTCAAAATGATGTTTGCTGCTTCCTAAAATATTAGCCTCTGTAACAGAGTAAAGCCACGGTGTGTACGAACTGCAGCATCGGGTCCTTCAAATCCCAGTAGGCAGCTGTGACTGATGCTGCCCACAGTCCAGGTTGCAATCCTAAAGTGCACACCTGCAGCTCAGCGTATGAGGTAATTCAGTGAAATGGGACACAAAACCCTCCACAGAGCAGGGAGCTCCTGCGTCCGGGATCCTCATTTCCAGGCTCTCCTAGACACCCCCCCCCCAAAAAAAAAAAAAAAACTCGCTTTCAAACCTGTCACAGGACCGACTCTCTGCCCCAGGAGGCGCCCTCCACGAGTCAGGCAGCTCTGCTCTTTCCTTTCCACAGTTTTAATCCTCTACCTGAAACCCACCAACCTCCACCCTTGACAACAAAGGCTCCCATGATGCGGCCCGAAGGCTCCCCTCTCCGCACCCACTTTTAAGAGCCCAGAAAACACATGGAGGGGAAACAGAGGGCAAGTGCCAGTCTACGACCTCTGTCTGGACTTAGCCAAGCGTGATGTGTGAATCAGGTGTGTGGAATGGGGTTTCCATGGCAACGAGACTTGCAGGCCAGCAGGGCTTTCACAGGCTCTTTCCACCGAGGTAACAGAAACAAGGAGGCCACCTGAGGGTCCTCAGCCAAGAGGGCGGCAGCCAGTTCAGAGACCGCCACAGACTACAAGGGCAAGGTGGGCCTCCCCTCCTTCCCCCACCTCAGCTTGTGATTCTGTCTCAGCAGCTCCTCGAGCTGCCCAATAATCCCTCATTCAGAGAGACAGAAAGGGTATTCCCCAAAGGCACTCAAATGTTTTTTTTAAATGTAGAAGTGTAGGAAAAAAAAAGTGGAAACAAGCAGCTCTCCAAACCCTTGGCCACCCTGACCTGCCCGATGCCCACGGCCTGGCAGAAGCTAAGGTTCCTCACTTTACCTTGTGGGTAGCTCCTCTTGCTCAGCCCAGTCCATAAAGAAAAGGTTCTGAGCTACACTATGTGTTTTATTTGGAAAGTTGTAATTACCATAGATAGACATTTTCAAATTATACTAAACTGGTAGGAAAAATAAATTTTAAAAAATAGCTTTTTGAATCCAAGACTTGGAGGAAAAAAAAATTATCATTTTCGTGAAATGAATGTTTATCCTGGTTATCTAGCTGAAAAGGAATCCTGACTGCACAGTTGACCTTTGTGACATCACAGCTTTTTAAGTCATTTTTCTTCCTTGAAATTCACAATCAGCCCAGGGGAACGACCCCACCCTGCAGCCTTCATCATGGTACCCATGGGCTCCTGACCTTCCAAGGCTCTGCAGGGAGCTCTGACAAGTCCCAGTCTCTAACTCTGGCTTCCTACCACTCACAATCTGGCCTCTCCCTGACTCTTCACATGTTCACCGTCCTCCATTCCACAATCAGCATCCAAATTCCAGGCAAATTTAACTACGTTTACTTGCCCAAATACTGCTACCTACCTTAGCAGTGAGGGTAAGGTGCAACGCCCCCCAAATCACACACGGCACTGACCCCTGCATCAGTGTTTGCTCTATATATCTACACCTATGATAAAGCTTAACTGATATATTCTCCACAATAGAAGACCAACAATAATAATGAAGTAGATTAAATTGTAATGAAATCTGTATTAACATGGTGTCTTTCCCAAACCATCTTAATTCTTCATGTATTAAAGCAATATTGTCAAGCCATGAAAATATAAACTGACAGGTAAGAACTCGAAATCATGGCAAGATGGCTGTACAGCATTATTTTCTCTCACCTAATTTTTTTTCATGTTACTGGTCCGGCCCAGCTTCAGCATGAAGGTCCTTTCTAGGTACAGCTGTAGCCTCTCAGCTTCCAGATCACTGAGATTTCTGCCACAGAGCACCCCTGCCTTCCTCGCATTCATGATCCCCCACCAATTCCTAGAGGGAAGGAGATGCATGCCTCAACATATAATACATGGCCAAGTCGTATTTGCCAAAAATTAGTAAACAAGGACACATGAGTGAACAGAGCGGTGGGTGAACAGATTGGTGTGGACAGCCCCAACCACCCAGGCCTGAGCCTCGGAGTTTAGTTCGGCTGCTGGACTTCAGCAGGCTCAGGGCTTCTGCAGAGTTATCTAACCTCTGATATTTGTTTTCAACTGGGTATAGCATCTAGCCAAGACTGTGGTAAGCATTAGACGAGATCATTCATGGTGAATTTTTTGTGGAAATTTAATACTCTATATAGGGGCAATTTCTAGAAGAAGGTTAAATATTGATAAAATACAAAACAGAGTCTGTACACAGGCTTCAGGGAGAGCAGAAGGTATGAGGAACACCAAGTAACATAGTCCACCTGGTTTGGGTGCCTAGCTCAGTGGTTAGAGTGATTGCCTAGCAGGCACACTGCCCTGGGTTTAATTCTCCAGCACCACGTAAAAATTAGCTAGACATGGAGGTGCATTGTAATCCCAACACTCAGGAAGCTGAGACAGGGGATTGAAATGAGTTCAAGATCACGCTAGGCTACACAGTAAGTTCAGGACAAGCCTGGACTACAAAACAAGACTCTATCTCAAAACAAACCACCAAACAAAAACATACAAAAAACCATGGCCCACCAGGCTCTAGAACTTCATGGCAGACCTCCACATGGAGCAGAGTCAGTTTTTCTGATAAACACTTACATTTTCCTTTCACTCACTTTGTGCACAGACATCCATATTCACCACAGTTTCTCCCATATACACCATGACCCTTTCTCCCCAGTAGCACAACATGGTGAATATCTCGATTTCATAATGCTTGGGACCAGAGGTAGCTTTTCAATTTGGAAATATTTACATAGACATTACCACAAAACCATCTTTAAATATTTTTTTTAATCTGAAACTTTTTAAGTATGATGTTATTGTCCCCAAAGTTTGAGATTTTGGAGCATGTGGAATTGCAGATTTTTGGATTAGGCATGTTCACCCAACCTGGCACTATGATAATTGCTCTTGGTTCTTTATTTGTTCTCATTCTAAATGTTAAACACTCTCTCTCCCAATACCCCATCTCAATTCTCCTCATTACTCGGTCTCAATACTCTTCATCTTCTAATATTTACAATAAATCTCACCTCACCTGGCAGGTTGCTCTAGTGTAAGCTGGCTTCCATCCACCTCTCCTCTCTTGACCTCTCTTGCATTGGGCCATAATTCTCATCTTCCCACGTTCAGTCTTATTCTCTACTTGCTTCACACAGCCATGCAACGCCCCCTTTCCTAAATGGGCAGGACCTCACACAACCTGAGAAACCACATTTGGAGGCTCCATCAGGCAAGTCTGAATTACAAAGCATAGGGCTTGGCAGAGAGGTCTAGAGCCCAGATATATGTCAGGAAATGACAGCACTGAGGCTGCCAAGAAAACAAACAAACAAAACACAATGAGAGATAATATGAGAAAATTGGCTGCCTGCTCAGTTTCTGATTGCTTTAAGATCCTGAAGTGGAGGAGGATCACATATTATGAAGAGCTCCTGAGGTGACATTTTAAGGCAGTGGTCTCGACTCTTTTTGGCACTCGAACTGGTTTAGTTGAAGCCCATTCTCCCGAGGATGAGGATGAGCCTGCACTTGTTATACACCAACAGTAGGTTGTTGGAGGATAGCTTTGAATGTGAAGCAGCCTCAGGTGGGGAGCGGGAAGTGGGGAGTGAAGCTCCACCTCCTGTCAGTCAGCAGCAACAGTGGAACCTAATAAGAGCACACTGAGAGGAGGCAGAGCTTTGCTCCTGCTCACCTCCTGCTCCTCAGCTGTGCTCTCCCCTGGCTCTCTCCTTCCACACCACAGACCTGAATGGGTCTGCAGTGCCCTCAGGGTTGGGAGCTGGGGAATCCTTGTTTTACTTGTTTTAGGATGTTGGGAGGTGGCTTCTAATGAGTGTATCAAGTAATTATACTCAATATGAGAACAAACAATAAAATAGAATATATAGAAAAGCAAATGGAAACGGAGAGATGACTGACCGTAACACCACACTGCAAAGTGGCCTACCCTCCCAAGTCTGAATGACTGCTCTAGGTATGTGATCCGGGTTCCCAAGGTGGGGCGAGGATTTGCAGAGCAGTATAAGACAACACTTTGCTCACCAGGCCTTGGCAGCAGTCTACACAGGGTAACACAACACACACACCTGAAAGCATAACTAAAGGTTATCAACTAGCGCAGAAGAAGTGGAACACCTGTGCTTTAGGAAAAAGGACAGAGCTCTACGAGCTGGAGAAATGAGAAAGGTCATCAAAGAGGTGATATAGCAGCTTCATCGTAGAAGACTGAGGAGGAGGCGCCCAGATTGCTGGTTATGTGAGAGAAAGAAGAGCACACAGTGTGGGAAGTGGAACCTGCAAGGTCACCAAGATAAGGAAGGATGTTTGGCAGAAGAGTGTGAGAAGACCAGAAGGCAGACAGGTAGGCTAGAGAAAGTCAAGACTACACAGAGAAGGAAAGAAAATATTGAAGGACACATCAGTGAAAGGGACAATGAAAATCAACAGGAAAAATGCTGTTGCACACAGCTGATAGTAATTAAAATTTCACCAGGTAATAATTAAAATGTAAATATCTGAGTGTAAAAAAAGAAATGCTAAATAACAGAGTAAAGTCATAAATGAACAAAAAGTTGCATAAGCCAATAAAATCATTAAAATTCCAGTAGAAAAAAAAAACTGGTTGTAAATGAATGGCCAATCAAATCTAAGAATAGAAGTTACAATTCAGAAAAAAAATGAAAATTAATCATGAGGGTGTTATCTTTCCTCTTAAATTAGGGCAGTATTTTTTAGAAAACAAATGTCTGACCTAAATGTAGAAAGATGAGAAACTGAGATACTCTGTTGTCAAAAAAGTCAGGACATACTTTTTTCTGTTTTTCAAAGGTCACCTATGTATATAAAGAAGAAAGATCAATGACATATTGCCCATTTTGTTCCATAACCTTTTGCCATCTTTCATAATTCATAATTCCTCCTAAATAGAAGAACCTGTGCTTATTGGCAAAAAATTAAATAAGGTGCTGACTGATAGCCTCATATGAATTGGACATTATACCATGCAAGGAATTCTGAAGATAGCAGACCAAGCAGAAGTTTGATGGTCAAAGAGTAGGTGCATAGGGTGGGTGTGGCCACACATCCCATCCAAACTCAAACTTGCATGTGATCTCGCATTGTCGTGATGGAACACAACTCCTTGACAACTAATGACCTCTGGATGTTTCTAGATATTTCTAGATTGAAACTGCCCCACTGCCTGCAGTATACATTCGAACTGATCGTTTGATCCCTTGCTAGGAGCTCAGAAAACATGACACCTTTAATATCTCACCATCCTGAGAGCCTGATTTTCCTCTACTGAATGTCTACTTTCAGTGACGCTTGAGGCAAATCATCACATTGTTACCAAGATTATTTGCACACAACACTGTTGTAAATAATCCATTTCTCATCACCAATTACCAGTCCTTCAAAAAAGGATCATTGTCTTCCTCATGTTTAACAAGCAGATGGTTATAAACTCCATCAAATGAACTTTAAGTTCACGAGGAACTCAAATATCAAGCTTGCTTCCATATCCCAGCTTTTCCAGTGGTCATGCATGCTTCAATGACAGCGGCTCAGTGTTTTGCAGTCTCTCGTGTTGTGTAATATCAGTTTGACTTGATCAGTGCCATTAATTTGTCAGCATCAACCTTAGGGGGCACCCCTCACTGTGAAGCATTGTTGAGATCACAATGACCAGGATTTCATGAGCCATCACTGGCACTGATGTTTGTGTAGAGCACTGTCACTGTAAACTGCATACAACTTCTTAAAAATTTGACATGTGTTCTTCCCTATACAGAAGTAAAATGATGAAATATGGCAAAAATGCACACTTCATCCTTCCATCTTCTACTTGCTGTAAAATCACCAAAACTCAACCAAACCACTAAATTTTCTGGAATAAATGTAGAACTGCCCACTGTCAAATGACATAGCAATGACCTAACTGTGACAGACTCTAGTCCTTCTGAAGGTGAACTAGTGCTCTATGTTGCAAAAATGCATCATGACTTTTCTTACAACCCAATTTTAATATCAAAAGTGCACAACTTTCCTGAGGAACAACTTAGAGAACTGTATTAGGATCCTGAAAAAGATGCAGTAATTCCCAAATGGAAATGTAACTTAATGAAATAGCCAGGAATTCAGAAAAACGATTCATGCGCACAGATGTTCTTTATAACATTACTTACACTTAATACAATAAACACCGCCATCAGGAAAAAAAGAAAACCACTAAAGAATGGTAAACTGAATTATAACACAGTCACATCAAAAAGTGCAATACAACCATTAAATAGTAAATTTATTTATTATTTATATTTATGGTCCCAGGAATTGAACCTAGAGCTTCACACATGCTAGGCAAGCTCTCTACTACAAAGCTATACTCTTGACCCTAAGAAAATATTCATTTCATGATTATAGGAAAAGAATAAAAGGTGCACATATATTACAATCCTACTTTTACATAAACATATGTAAAGATACAATCTCACAGAAATACATACTAAAAGGAAATGTATCCAAATTCTCTCTAGATTGCAATAATAGGTTATTTTTCACCTTTCTTCTAGAGGCCTTTTTGTACTTTCCAAATTTTCTGTAATCAGTATAAATCCTACATAGTTCAAAATTACCTCTGAAAGTCAGGTGCAGTGATGTGCACTAGTATTCTCAGCTACTTGATAGGCTGAAGCAGGATGATCACTTGAGCCCAGGAGATGGAGGCCAGCCTGGGCAACACACAATGATCCCATCCCTTAAAAGTAAATAAGTTAGAGCTGAGTATGGTGGCACATATGTGTACTCTCAGGACTTGGTCACCGTGTTCTATGAAATGAGACACTGTCTAAGATATATACACCCCCACACACAGAGTAAGCTATATCTCAATACTAAAAACAAAAATCACTTTAATTAAAACTAAATAGGGATAGGGGAGTAGCCCAGTGATCCGAGTGCTTGCCTATGTGCACAAGTCACTGGGTTCGTTTCCCCAGCACCACATAAAAAATCAGCCTACCATGATGGCACACACCTATAATTCTAGCTCTGAGAAGGCTGTGGCAGGAGGACTGCCATAGGCTTGAGGCTAGCCTACACTACTACCGATTTCAGAACCAGCCTGGACTACAGAGGGAGATTCTGTCTAAAAAACTAACAAAAGACAAGCAAGCAAACAAACAGAGATAGCTGACTATAGAAACCAAAAGGAATCTGCACTTCAGCTGCCCAAGGACACAGCTATAATTCTCCAGATAAGAGGAGATTTCTCCTCTAGACTCCATAACTGTGTGAGATTTTTTTTTAAAAGATATAGTAAAATTGTCTTGTCCACATGAATGACTTTTCACTGGTTTCTTCATAAGAAGGTTGTTATTTTAAAAAGAAGAAGAAGAAGAAGAAGAAGAAGAAGAAGAGGAGGAGGAGGAGGAGGAGGAGGAGGAGGAGACGGAGGAGGAATCAACTTCAGCTCTACTTTGAAGCTTGATCTCTCCAGGGGACCTAAAGCCCATGCCTGCACAGACACGTTTCTTCCTCCCTCCCTGTCTCCCCCCAGCCCCTCGTGTTTCTCTGCACCCCCTTCCAGTCTCTCTTGTATAATGCACAGGCTTTGCCTTTCGGCACCCCTGCAGACCAAGATGGTAGCATTTCCTTTGATTTTTACATAATGTTCCGAACAGCAGCTTCTGTTCAAAGACAACTTAAAAGTTTTGAAACCATAATTCAATGTTAGCCGCAGTTTAGGATATTTACAAGCACCAGAGGAAACAACTGCATGTGTGGTATCTCGCACACACAGAAAAGGAGCAAGCCGGCACGTCAGCAGTCAATATGATACTCATTTCAGATGGCACGTGACCCTCCCTTGCTCCAAGCAAACCCGCCACGCTGGGACCTGGGTAGGAAGTCGCAGCTGGCAGCAGCTCACTGCTAGAAAGGGAGAAATAAGTGAGCCTAACTCGAAAGGAAAGAGAAGCTCGAAGCATTTCTATTACTGAGCCAGGCAATTAAAACATTCAATGTGAAACTGGAGGCACTGTAAATTTCCTAATACGGTATAAATGCTGAGTTTCCAAAATGATATTTTCTCATCTTTCAGCATATCAAAGAGCATGCCAAAAACCCCAAAGAAACATTTCCATTTTGAAAACAAAAATAAACCACACACACATCCACATTCTATTAATAGTGATGTCTTGCTCTAAAGACCCCGTGTCCTCGGTGCCATTTATGTAAATCTTAACATTACTGAAACTCCTGTCCAAAATAAACCGGACCTGGGTCAGCAAGCTAGGTGGAACTGAGGCAAAGGTCACCCAACCCTTTCCACCTTTTCCTGACTGGAGAAACAACGTTATGTCCCTCCCGGCACACCTAAGGGCTCCCTATGTTCTATACCTTTACCAGCATTTCTTAAATGGAGGAAAGCTGGCATAGGATGCACAGGTTCAAGCCAACCCAGCAACATTTAGAGGAAAAAGAGAGAAGACCACAGGCCTAGAACTGAAAATCCTTGCAGAAACTGCCAGATGAAGTCAAGTATGGGACAAAGATCCCCAGACCTGCAAGTCTTGACTGTATGTTCTTGAGCCTGTCACCATTACGTAATGCTTACAGGCACCACTCTTGACCCCATTCCATGAAAAGGTAGAGGGGAAAAAGCATCTCACAATAGTTTCTGTACAGAGAGAAATATATATATATATATATATATACATATATCATGGCACGCTCCCTCCTAAAGCCAAACACCTATGAGCTGCACCACGTGCCTGGCGCATGCCAGATTTGGAGTGAGTACAGTAGGAAGTAAACAATACCCACTCTGTTCCCAAAGCACTTCTACTTTTGAGAGAAACAGAATCAATACATAAAATAATGACATAAAAGAACAAAAGTTCATTTATTCCATCCTGAAAAATTAACCATGAAGCAAAAAATGGTTGATCTAATCCCAAGGCCTGCATGGAGAGCCACACATTTTTAAGCTCTGAGTCACAAGCTCTGTTGTCTGTTTAAGGGCAAGAAAAAGGGAGAAGTGACTGACACAGAAGCCAGGAAACCCACTGCTGGTCAGGCAAGGTGGGGACACGTGGTGAGAACTGACTCGAGGTGCCACTGAGAATGTAACGATGAACAAAGATAGTAGCATAGTGAGAGGACATTTCCCCTCCTCTGGGGTACTGAGGATTGAACATTTTCACGGAGCAACATCCCCAGCTTGCTTGCTTGCTTTTCTTTCTTTCTTTCTTTCTTTCTTTCTTTCTTTCTTTCTTTCTCTCTCTCTCTTTCCTTCTTTCTTTCACGAAGACAAGGTCTCACTAAGTTGTCCAGGCTGAACTCAAACTTGTGATCTCCTGCCTCAGCCTCCCAAACTACTAGGATTACAGCAAGAGGCATCTCTTTGAAGCCAGCAAATTAGAGTCCAGACCCTGTTCTAGCCACTTGCTGTTGAATAGGGAGAGTGAATTCACTTATTTTCTATTCTTTTCATTTACTAAACACTCCACAGCAGGTGCTGTTCTGGACACTACGCCATCTTTAATATATGTAACCTAACCTCAACAAACAAATCAGGCTGGTTCTGTCAATGTTCTGTACAAATGAGAAAACCAAGCACCAAGATGGCCTCTGTTGAAAGTCGCAGAGCCAGGGTTTGAATCTCAGCAGGCTGGCTCTGTTGTCTCAGGTCTCAAGGCCTGCATTGCCTCATTTATACTACTTGGCTTTTGGTGAAATGTACAAATAGCATCCAGCACAGTGCCTGACAAGGGCTAGGTAACTTGTTCCTCTCTCTGCGGGTCTCCTGCCACTGCATGGTGGAAGGCTGAAGGCAAGAGTCTGGACAAACAGCACAGTAGGCACTTCAGTTTCTGAGGACAGACAGAAAACCCATTTCTGTCTTCATCCCCCGAGGCCAGGCTATCCAGGGTTCCAGACAGAGATGGCCTCTATTTGTGAGAATCTGCAGCCAAGCCCTATCAGGTCTGCAGCTTAGTGATACACACACATCTAGTAACCAACACCAACACCCACACAGACACACACACACACACACAGACACACACACACAGACACACACACACACACACACACACATTTAAAACTTACATCCTTTCTACCACAAGAGGGAACAAAATCGACTTTCCAGAAACTTCCACTGCCTAGAAATTGGCAGGGTTTCTCAGTCAGGCTGTAGCTTGCTCCAAGACAATCCAGACATGGCTGGGAGCTAAAGGACAGAGTCTCTTTTGACAATTATTAAGAACAAATTAGGCTCAGAGGCCCAGGGGAGTAGTGTTGTAAAACTTGAGAAAATTTTGTTCTCCTGCTCTTTGGCAGTATGTTCCTTAAGTAAATGACGTTAAAAGAGACAACAGGGACTATTTTTGTATCTTGACATTAGAATATCATTAACAAAGGTGCAAATGTTATCAATTAAGTGATTTATGGAGTTGGGCAAGTACTGACCTGCACAGATAGAGGACTTAATATCCCTGGAATTTTCTGAGAAAACAATGAGTACAGTATAATTACAAGAAGCTTACACAGGCTATCTGGTAGGAATGCTGTCTACACACTCCTTTATTTTTTCTCGAGTTAAAAATTCCCATTTTTATGCTAACACGATATTAGAACATTATTTTCCTACATAAAAAAATATCACTACCATGGAGTATTGAAACTCTAGCTCTGATCCTGAGATGCTGTGAGTGTCATGTAAAAGTCCTTAAGCAGGAAAGTCAGCCCTGTACGCTCTCTGCCACAGTCACCACGGCTAATGGCTTCAGTGACGTTTCCGAATCTTGCAAAACTTCAGCGCTCCTGCCTATGTGATTTTGGAAAGCGATAAGCTCTTCCACTGTGCACCGGCCTCATTTCCTGCTTAGGAAATTCTCCCGTGCTGGCCTGCTCTCTCAGCAGCCAGCCCAG
Organism: Ctenodactylus gundi; assembly: GCA_004027205.1. Lineage (NCBI taxonomy): Eukaryota > Metazoa > Chordata > Mammalia > Rodentia > Ctenodactylidae > Ctenodactylus > Ctenodactylus gundi. The sequence continues at coordinate 174,745 of PVKB01002491.1, read as the reverse complement.
AGAGACACCACCAAGAATCACGGCGGAGCACAAGTGACACGGTGAGTGGAGAAGGCTTCTTCATCAAATGCTCAGCAGGCGTGGCAATTCTCTACCAGACAGACAAAAATGGCATTCTGCGACTTGTAAATCTGAAAAAATCCCTAAGTGTAAATATTCATTATCCCTCTTGCAATCACTGGCAGATCATTTTTTTGTTTTTTTGGTGGTACTGAGGATTGAGTCTAGGGTCTTCACAATGAAGTGTATTACCAGCCAATTTTTTTAGTTTTTATTTTGAGATGGGATCTCTCTAAGTCAGTAAGTTGCCCAGACGGGTCTTGAACTTGTGATCCTCCTGCCTCAGCTTCCCAGACTGCTGAGATTACAGGCCTGTACCACCAAGCCTGGCTGGCAGGGCAGATTTAGAACCCTGTGCGTCCCCGTGCCTCCAGCCAGACCACCTGAGTAGTGCAGATGAGACCGGGAGATAAACAGAGCCACCGGTGAAGAATGAAGGTGAAGTTTCTCAGGCTTGATGCACCTGGGAAACCAGTTCTTTCTACTGGTTGTTTTAGCCTGTTGGCCCAGCAGGGGCAGGTTTGGTGCCTCCTTGGCCTACAGGAAAACCATACAACTAGGAGAGGAGCAACCCAGGAAGGCAGCCCAGCCCCCAGTCTCCAGCCCCCAGTCTCTCTCTCTCTCTCTCTCTCTCTCTCTCTCTCTCTCTGTATGTGTGTGTGCACATGTGCAGTGTGCGTGTGTGTGTGTGTGTGTGTGTGTGTGTGTCTGTGGGTCAGCAGCCTCCGGAAGCCTGACAGAACTACTTCAAACAGCAAGCTGGGAAGGAAGACAATAGCTCCCACCTCCAGACAGTGAGAAATTGCATGTTCCTCAGGGATGGCGGCCACCCATGCTCAGTGCAGATAAGTGAGAACATGCTCGGCTCTGGCCAACAGGAGACCTGCAGCCCCAGCTGCTCACACAAGCTCTGGGTGGCCTCGGCCCAGCGGCTCCAAACAGTTCCAAGGCAACAAACACTGCTGCCGGGTGGCTTTCTGAGTGCAGGCGGCGGCGGGGAGGGGCTGACTGCGTGGAGGGGGCCATGCTGCACCAGTCCAGGTGCCCTGTCTGCAATTCTCTTCCGGAGGGGGGAGGCACACAGAGCTCTTCAGGCTGAGTCTGTGAGGGCAGGTGGGGTGGAACCAGCTTCCCTACCACCCCAGGGCAAACGCAGAGACTGTGCCTGGGAGACCCCAGAAAGGGAGAGACTTCCCTGCCAGGCAGCTCCTGGTGCTGCGGGAGGAAGAGCATAATTAATACCACTTGGGGAAGGGCAGAAGCATTCCAAACTGAGGCAGAAAGAAGAAAGAAGCCTTGCCCGCTCCACACAGGAAAGGCCCGGACACGCCCCCGCCCTCTAACAGACTCAGGCAGATTTGATCAAGAACTTCCATCTGCAGCAACATTTTAAATTTCATATTTTTTAAACATATTAACTGTCCTCTAAATGAGGAAATAAAAAGTCTGAACATCTGAGGAAAAGTGTACGTGACTGAAGGCAGGAGCTCACTTTGGGGATATCATCACTTGCATACAAGAATAATCTAAATCAAAGCATTGCTTCCACTTATGTCATAATACCTGTTGTCCAATGTTATAGTACTTCTAACTTTATTTCATTTCCTATTGTCTCAGTTTATATTTTCAAATATTTTATTTTTTGTGGTCAACATACAATATGCTGGTCTGACCAGAAAATCAGAAAGTATCAGATACATCAATAATGCTGAAATCTCATCTATTTGCATACAGTCCTCAGTCCAAGCAATCTCTTTACAGAACCCCACATTGTACATAAATTCTTTTGAAAGAATATTCTCTAAGAGTTTGTGTACGTATACACAAACCAAAAAAAAAAAAAAAGAAATACCATAGTCTATGTTTGTGAGTGTGTAACCATGAGACAGGATTATTGAAGGATATAAGAGATCGAAAAATTAATACTAAAATTGGAGCATTAGCTATAAAATAGGTATTGCCAATAATATTTCACAGAAAACCAGGATGGACACAGGTATTAAAAATTAAATGTAAGTCATCTGGCATCAAGATCAGGGAGGTGGAGTTTGAAAGGCTCCGTTTGCTGTGGATTTGCCGTGGGGCCTCCATGGAGTGGAGCTGGGCCTCTGCTGTAACATCTGCAAAATGGAGATAACACTTCCTGCTGCCCACCTCAGAGAGCTCTCAAAAGATTAGGCGCCCAAAAGAAATCCTCAAAGCCCCTTGCATTTCTCATAAATATGAGATGTGCAATGTAATAAAATACCAGCTTTCCCTACAAAAGTCCTGAGACTTTCAGTCATGAACAGAGGGCAGCAGGTAAGCAGGGCCATGGGGAAGCGGGCAGCAGGGCAGCAACCCCCACAGGGTACAGAGCCCCCACAGGGAGCAGCCCTTCCCCTGGAGAGGCAGGCGGGAGGCATCTGTGCCTAGCTCCAGTGGCCAGGTGGGAGAAAATCCATTTACACAGGCAAAATAAAACACATCTTATTAAAAGAGGAAGGGTCCTATTTCAGTCGGTCCAAAGAGACAATCCTCATCCTCACAGATAAAATTGCTAATTCCTGCTTGAATGTCTACATCTGTAAGAAGACAATCAAACCACATTAGATTGGTAAATTTCAGGGTTGGAAATGTCTGTTAGTAAAATAAACTGCTTCTCTCGAGAAGTAATATTAACCTCCTCCTTTAACACCCACAATGAATCCATCAGAGAAACTCAAGCTGCGGTTATCTATACGTAGGTGCCAAGGAAAGGTGTGAGTCCAGAAAGAAACTGGGAAAACTTCCATAAATTCACAGATCCTAAGATATTCTCAATTATCAAAAATTTAAAATTTGAGTTGACCAATTAATTAAACATCTCGAATGTTACTATTTTATGAGGCACTTATAGATTATGTATCTGATTAAATTAAAAGAGTAACAATACTCAATTCCTTAATCTTAATCAAGTTTAAAGTGTAACAAAGGACGCCATAGACAAAATGCAAGCATATCATATTGCCACAGCAGAATATGACCTGGCAAGGGTCTGAATCAAGCAGAGTGCTAAGAAAAGAGGGAAGGCACCACGGATCCCGCTTGGGAAAGGAAGCAGGGAGTGCCTCCAGGACATGTCAGGGAATCGGATACTTGCATGAGAGCTTGTAAGCGATCATGATCTCACCCCATATGCAACACTCTCGATCAGTAAATACAACCCCTGTCACAGGGCACATCAAGGTCCCTCCTAGGGAAGGGAAGCGTGACAGAAATGATCTCGGGTGGTCTGCATAACAGGGGCTTTTGGGGGAAGGGAACATGGCACAATGAGAGTTCTGAAGAGACTCTCTATATACGATGTGTACAAGATGGCGGCAAGTGAGTGAACGTGGCAAAGGTAGGAGAGAAGGCACTGGTCCCAGCCTCAGACAGACGCTGTTTGATATCAGCTTGAAGTAGATGGCGCTGTGAAGGCCTCTGGGTATAGGTGAGGTACATAAAGAGGAGAGGCTGAGAAGCCTTAGGGTGTGGTAAGTCTCCTAGGACCCAGGTCTGGTCAGAACCAGAGCTTCCAGGGAAAACGGCCAAATTATCTGCTAGGGTGAATAAGCAATTCTGTTGGAAGCCGAATAGTGGCTACCTGAGGTCCCAATCTCTAGATCTGTAATGGGCACTTCTCTGGCAAAGTCTTCACCAACGGGACGAAGTTGACCATCTTGAGATGAGAAAGTGATGCTGGATTATCCTACAGGGCCCTGAATATCATCACAATTGTATTCCTAAGAGTGGGACAGAGCATAATTTGACTATAGACAGACAATGTGACCATGAAGGATGCAGACACTGAAATGGAGCAACCACAAACTGAGCACGGTCCAGCAGCCATCAGACACTAGAAAATATTCAGAGCAGATTCTCACCTAGAGGCTTTGAGAAGAGTTCAGCATTGTCAATACAATGGTTTGGTTTTAAGCCAACAAATTTGTGGAAATTCGTATGGCAGCCAGCAGAAGTTAATACACACAGTGAGCAAAAGTCAACCCCACGGGCATTTGTGTATGTACCACAGTCACCAGTCTTGATTTTTAAAAAGCACAAGGCAGAAGACACACCAATGTTAAGAAATTAAAGTCCAAGATGACACTTTAGAGGAATACTTGATTATTAAGCTGAGTAACCAGTCCACATTTCATAAAAGGAATTCAGGTAAAATCTCCAACAAGTTCATATCAGATGGGTAGAAAGTCACAATCATGGTCACGAGGTGACAACAGAAGGGGAATGACCTGTGTCTGAACAATAGTAGGGACAACAAGAGGAACAGAGCAACTCAGAGGTCACCAATTTTCTGGTCTAGAGCAGTCAATTAACTCTCAATGGCAAGGGCTGGAGAAAAGAGAAGAACGGGAAATATTCACAGTTCCTAGGACTGACTTACTGACTCAGGAATGGGCTAAGACTAAACCATCAAATCAAAGTTATCAGTGCATACTGGCATGGGAACATTTGGAAACAGGACAGATGAGGCAGAAAATTCTAAAAAGGTTTTAAATGTGCTCTTTAGTCCATTAATCTTTAGTCCAACAGGTAAACTCAACTCAAGAAAGGACAAAGCATCCAGGGTGAACTAGACAGGCAACTGTTCTAGCACACTGGAGATAAGGGCCAAATGTAAAGGAGAAAAAACAGGGATGGATGAGAGACGTGTCTGAATGACATAGCAAATTCTGTGAACAGGGAGTGAGTGATTGACACAAGGTTGGAGCAGCAGGTAGATGACATCGACAGTCTTTGGCATACAAAACTCAAAGGAAAAGGTTGTGGCAAAACAGACAAAATAAATTTGTCTCTGGCTCTCTTGACTTTGATGTATGGGCAGATCTTACCAGGGGTGACAGCTATAGTCATTGGAACACTGTGGATCTGAAACACAGGAGAATGTCATATATGTTTGAATGTCTGAAAGAAATCTGCAGTGACCTTCCTTGTGATGCATCACTGTCAAGGGGATCACAAAAACAGAAACAAGAAACAAAATATTTAAACTATACTCCAACTCCTCACTCACAAGAAAAACCTTGTAACTCCATTATTTTAAAGTAAATGCATTACACATTTTTCAAGAGGAGAAAAATACCTTTAGCATTTGCCATTTCCCTTTCCCATATGTGCATTTTGAGAACAGGCCATGGAGAATGCCATCCATGCATTGGGAAGACTGACAACGATGTCCAGCGGGGACCTCAAGGATAACTGGATGATGGAAAAGAAGATGTGAAAATCTGCAGAGAACATCAAGCTAGAGCAGCAAATGCAGACCTGTCAAAGAGAAATACATAAAAACAAAACAACAAAAAACCCAGAGTATGTTCACTACTGTGAGCCACTCAGGTAAAGAAATCAGGACGAAAAAGTTGAAAGAGACACAGATTTATCTAAGAAAGAAATGTTATGCTAGTCATATATGGAAAAGCATGCCTTGTGTCCCGTTGCTGTGGACTCTGTCTCCTTCCTCACCACCATGTTCAGGGATACAGTAGTGCTCCATCAGAGAAAACAAGCTACTCCCTGCTCCAGCCTGCAAGCTTTCACACCTAGTACTCACTAAAATATGAAAACAGCTCAGAGATCATAGTCCAGACTAGATCAATGGCACTGTGATTTGGATCTGGGATGTCCCCCCAAAAGTCTTATGTAAATGGATGTTATGGATTATCTATTGAGCCATGTGCTGCTGGGAGAGGGGGGCCTGGACTGGAGAGATGCATTTTGGGAATGTGGTGGATTATAGGTAAGTGGTGGAAGACAGACATGTGGCAAATTATATATTACAGGCATGTGGATTAGCTTAGTGTGGTAGTGGTGGATTAGGGGCTTAAACCTGGTAGGGGTACAACACTAAGGCTGGACCCAAAAGAGGAAGTCACTGGGACAGGACCTGTAGGGGTATATGCTACTTCCTCCCTTCCTTCGGAGACTTGGCTTCTTGCTTGCAATGCCATGAGGTGCTGCCTGCTCCTCTGCCTCCACCATGTGCTTCCACTGTTGCCAGTCACCTATGAATAGACTGAGACCTTCTGAAATTGTGAGCTAGAATAAACTTTTCCTCCCCTAATTTGTGCATAGTGGGCACTGAGTCAGAGTGATAAAAAGGAACGAGGACAAATGGTGGGAATGACACTGTGGGAAGGTGGCAGAGTGTAACTCAAACTTGCACGGGTCTATGATATAATCTCTGTCCTCACGTAATTCGGAGCTAAGATGAATGGGCTTCTTGGGCCGAGAAGAGAGACTGATGGTGATGATAAAACAGCTCTCTGTCTCACTCACTTGGAGATGAAAAAAACCAATAAATACTCCAGAAAATACAGGGGAAAAAAACAAGGAAAACAAATAAACATATGTACAAGCAGGGTCTTTTGTTTAAGAACTGGTATAAAACTGCATCTCAGTGTCTCCAAGTCCAGGCAGAGAGACAAGAGTATCTGTAAGGCCTCACACTGCACAATAATGAACCACATGAATATAACTTCTACAGATTCAGTCTCACGTGATATCTCATGGGATCTCACACGAGACAGGTCACATGTTGACCTCCCCAAGCGCTGACCAGGGATTCACTTCATATTCCATGATTTAATGTCTACCATGGAAGCCATACTGAGATCACACAGAATTGTAAGTAATAGTACCTTCCCTAAGTGTTATACGAACAGGCAAATAACCATTAAGGTGGAAATGAGAGAGAGAAAATGAAAATTACATGCTGTGTATGAAGGAGAATGGGCAGGCTGGAGGTGAAGGCAGAAGACAGGGCAGAGATACCCAAGTGGATGACATACAGGCGAAGGAGACTCCAAAGGACCAACCAGAATAAAACAAGGAGCCATCTAGTATGATGGAAATTAGGACACTAACCATAAAAAAGGAATTCTTACTGCAGCAGACAAGACATGAAAGACAAGTTAAGTTGAGGCCAAAGGAAAGAAAGCTGATCAGGACACTTGGGTTTAAATCAGAACCACTGTAAGTTTTACATCAAGGTGAAAGACAAAACTGTGGGTATCAGAAGGGGAATCAGGAAGCCACTGGGAAGGGAAGAGGAGGAGCTAGTGTGGTAAATGATTCTCCTTGGAAGACCCACTCATTTTGAGTGAGGATGGTATAACCCAGACAAGCATCTTCAGGAAGGTTTAAAGTAAATGTGAGCCGTCTAGACCCAAGACACGTTGGAAGTCATTAGTCTGGAAGGAAGTTGAAATAATATAGGCTTAGAGAAACCATTAGAGAAAGAATTCAGAGGCTAAAGGCCAAGAAGGTTTTGGAATTTCTCAAACACACATCATAGGTTTGGCTTTTAGTGGCAAGGGATCAGAAAAAAAATTCTAAACCAAAAAACTTGAAAACACTTCAGAGATGAGACTGGACTTATACAGGGTTCATAGCTCTCAAAATATTTCAAATAGAAACATTCAGGAAGCAGAAGTCATCCTAAAATGTCAAACTGTCAAGTTCACGGTCAGTAATGACATTAAATAGAATACTGTGGAATCTATGTAAATATATTATGGATAACTAATAAGCTGATTTTAATCACTTAACCCTGTGACCAAAAAAGCAACCAGTGTCACCAACAGGTATGCAGGGTCTGATATTTTTAGCCTTCCCATTGATGGCCATAACAGCAACCACTGACTCCCTTGTTTATGGCTCCCTAGGATCCTAAACACTGCAAGCTTCTGTGTCAGAGGGCCACACAGGTTTCTGGAACTAGGAAAGTAAACCAAACATACTCTTGGTTGTTTTCAAGCTTCTGACAGAGAAATGAAGCCAGAAGTTGTTTCTAAGCCTTCATACTAAGAGAAGAGTTCTGGAGCTTGGCATTAATGGGAGGAAAGTGACACAGCTTCTGCACAGACAAAAACACACAGAACAATCAAGCCCTATCTGCCAGTTAAAGACGACCTAACAACTCTTTAGAAATAAGAGTACCTTGTCCTCCTGCCTCATTTCTACTCTTCATTCATCTATTAATCCACCAAAACTAAAAAGGAAGCCACTTTTTGAAGCAATGCAGTCTAAACATATAGTTCATGTTTATTTATTACTGACTTAATTAATAACAATTCATTTACTATTCATTATGTACCTGGTACTGTTAGTAGCTCTTATTCAAAAAAAAAAAATCTGTGTAGTAGGTACCATTATTGATTTCATTTTATATATGGAGAAACCAAAGTACACAGCAGCCAAGTAAGTCACCCAAGGTTACTACATCCTCAGTGAACGTGGAGCCGGGGTATGAATCCAAGCAGTATGACTAGTGCCCCATGCTCAGCCTCCCTGCTGTGTATACTGCTTCCCAGATACAAGCTCCAACACATCGCCTGTTGTTGGTTTTCTAAGTAAACTGCTGTTTAAAGACAGTAAACACTGTCCATGACATAAGTGTTTTTGATTATTTAAAAAATCTCCAAGAGGACCAGACACAAACAAACAAAATAGCAATGCACACAAAGCTTTCTGGGGATGGCTTAAGTAAAAAAAATTCCATTAGGGTATAGAGAAGCTTTGACCATATAGGGTGAAAATCAAATGGAATGAGCAGATTAAAAGAGAAGTTGGAAGCAGCCACTGCCAAGCAGCTTTAAAAAAAAAAAAAAAGTGATTCTCTGCAAAGATTCACATTTATCTACTTTAGAGTTGGACTCAATGCAGAACTGCCTTTATAATAACTTCAGGATTCATTTTGCAGTACACTATCCTATTTTTTTTCTCTGATTTTCCCTAGTTTTCATCCAAATCTAAGTTTAAATAATTATTCAGGGATCCGGCCCATGATCCTTGGCAAGCACGACAGCTTTCGTTAAAAATAGATGTTTCAACCTGTATTTGTGAAGAACAGATTGTAACCGTAAGCCTTCACAATTAACGGTCAAGTTAATTGTGATATTAATTCCCCTAACATTCCCTGGAGCCACTGGTCTCATTTGGCTAGTTTTACCTAAGACATATTTACTTGCCACCCTATTTGAAAACTTAGAGAAGGAAGTTCTCCTCACTATAGGAATCAGGAGGCAGAGAAGAACACAACCAGGCATCTATAGCACAATATTTTTCATTCAATTCTCTTCCAAGTATAGAAGAAGAAATAATATTTGGATTCAGTCCTTCATGACCTTTTGACGATTCAGTTTGACAGCACAGAACAGAGACATTAGGTATTCGCGTGGTTGCCACAAGGCCAAATGTCAGAAGAGTGTCTTAGAAGCAGGGAGCTGGAAATAGCACTAAAGATTTTACCAACTGTAACTGTAACTCTTGGAGGCTGAGGCAGGAGGATCACAAGTTTGAGTTGAGACCAGGCAACTTAGCAGACTTTGTCTCAAAATCAAAAATAAATAAATAAAATGGGCTCGGGGGTATGGTTCAGTGTGAATGTCCTGGGCTCTATACTCAGTCATCACAAAAAGGAAGAAAAAAAAGAAAGGGAAGGAAGGGAGGGAGGGAGGGCGGGAGGGAGGGAGGGAGCTTCATAAGAGCTACCGGACCAACTGGACCATGCCCCTCTCACTACATTCTAATGAGCTGTGTGAGGCCTCAGTAAATTCTTGCTCCCACACCATGTGGTGTGGCAAACGCTACAGGAAGCACATGTGGCCACGTTGCTCTCCCTCGCCACACATCTGACAATACCAAGGTCTAAAAGGAACCACCATCCAGAGGAGCAGTGTGCTCGGACACGTGCAAAAACGTGATCCACGAGGGGAAGGGCTGTCAAACACAAAGCCAACGAGAAAAGGAGCAGCAGGCAGATCACCCTTAAAAGACGTGTTTTCCTTCTGAATTTCCATCTATCAATGACTTTGGGGTGGCAGGAAGGACTTCTCTGTACTTTCACAGTCTTACCTGCATCGGTCTATGCCTGCGGGAACAAAAACCTGGAGGCACACCTAAGCCCTGTGATAGCCCCTGCAGGCACACTTCCCTCTTCCTGCTGCCCACCCCCCCACCCATGGCTGTCTAATGCCTCCTCCTACACAGAGCAGCAAGAGCCTGTGTCTCCCACTCACCACTACCCAGAAAGCTGGCATCCAGGCAGCTGCTCATGGGAAGCCTGGGGAGCAAGGATTCTAACACCAAGTGGGAGAGACCCAGTGTTCTAAGATTTTTCCTTGTTGGACATACACAGTATATATTAGCAATCTCAAGCTCGGAGAAGCCCATGAAGAGTTTCTTTTTTCTTTTCTCCTTATTCTTTCTTTATTTCTTTTTAGACAGGATCTCACTCTCTAGTTCAAACTGGTCCTGAACTCAATATGGAGCCCAGGTGGCTTCAAATGCATAGCAATCCTGCTTCAGACTCTTGAGTGCTGGGATTATATAGACTTTCACCACCACACCTAGCTTTTGTGGTTCTGAGTAACTGAACCCTGGGCCTTGAACTTGCTAGAAAAGCAATTTAACTGCTCAGCAAGGCCTCTAGGCGTGGCCCATGGAGATTTTTTGAACAATGATGCTGCCAAAACTTACCGAATGAGGATGCTTGGGCTGTACAGAAGAGTCTGAAAAGTGTTGCTCTCCACTTCTGAGATTATCATGAACAATTTAACAATCTGACCCCAAACAACTCGTTGTCCCATTTCATAACATATACTCACAATTCTGACTTGTGATGCAGATCTAACATCCCAGCTTCCCCTAAACAGGAAAACTCTCCAGTCAAGTTTATCTCCTCTCTGTATTTTTTTTATTTTTATGTATAAGACATTGTTCTGCTGCTTTGTTCATTACTCTTTATTCCAGAATTTCCATCTTCCAATTATTTCATTCATGTTTGAAACAAAATCCACCTTCGATAGGACTCTTCGACACCATGTCATTTTTCTTTTCCTGAATACGCACTCCAGATAAGGTGGCCATTGTGTGGGACTTGTCTGCTGCATGTCCATGCGTCCATACTTGTTGTATGTGCATCTGGTTCCCCAAGTGCTGAAGGGCTGGCCGAGAACAGACTCGTAAGATCTTAGTCCTTATGACAATATTTCATATCTAGTATTTTGCTCTGACACAGCAGATATACCATGTCTAAATGTTGACAGATTTGAAAATCTATCCATAACTATCCAAAGTTATTTCAATACCACACATGGTTTTTGGCATCATATAATTGACTAGTTAACAGAATACTTGATAAACACTTCAATATTGGGCGTATTTTTATATCCTTGAAAATCTTCTGGCCTGATTTACAAATAATCCATGAAGAAACCTATTCCCCAAGTTAAGAAGGCAAAGAAGGAGAACTAGCAGGCAACACATTCAGACCTTTTTTAAAAAAAGCTTTGAAATTTCTATACCTTGTGTAATCAGAGTCTTCATCACTTTTGTATGTCAATAACAGTACCTGTAGATGTATTTATGTAACATAAGTACAAGTCTTATTCCATTCCCTCTTCAGGATGACCATGTGCACCTCCCCGCTCAGGGAGCCTCAGATTATACATGCCTGGGACAATGTGCTAGCAACTCAATGGCATCCACATGCCTTTGGAGGGCATAAGCTCATGCCCAGGACTACCTGCTATTGGTGAAGTCAGCCAAGAAAAATCACAGATTGTGGAGGTGCAGAGTACTCATATAGAATGGTAGACCTCAGAAAAAGTGGTTAGTGTACCTGCACAGAATACAGTACAAAATTTACCGGTATGACTTCTGAAGAATTGCTCCAAAAATGCAAACAGCTGGCAGACTGGTCAAGGGCTCCATTTTCCAGATGAAAAGACCAACCAATGTATTGTACCATTAACACTCAGGGGCTGAAATGCCATAAAAGCAGTTCACTACACAACTTCATAATTACAATTTCTATTCTGTGGCACAGATCTAAGAGCATCCACACAGGTGCCCATGAAGCTATGAGGAGGATGGATTAAAAGTCCTGGACTAAGTCATCAAGGTTCAAGTCCCAGCTCCAATTCATAACAGGCGAGTGACATGATGACAATCTCTTCTCTAAACTTCACTCTGTTTCTACATTTGACAACTGGGGATACAATTCAAAAACAAATGCAATTACAATGTATTATAAACATATACTAACAAAAATAATTATGGAGGTGGGAGACAACTGGGGACAACATACTCTCTACTCCATCTGGTTGTCCATTGTGTCGTTACGCAGGTGTGAGATAACCCCAGGAAGCTTGGTGTCAGGAAAGCCCTGAACATTTTTAATGTGGTCACACTCGGTCCTGTGATCTGAGTAGATGACTTAGCATGGACAGCTTTAGCTGTACCACAAAGTAGCACAACGCCCTTTTCTCTCCCTTTAGTGTGGTTTGTACTATGTCATGGACTTCTCATTGCAAGGGGAACAGAAAAGTCTACTGTGGGAGATCACCGGCAATAAATACCAGCAAGCCCTAAATCCTGCCCACTCCTATGTAGGAGGTGAAATCACCAAGTTAAAGTAGCGGTAATCATCACTGAAGAGTCTAGTGACCTAAACTGCGATTCTAATATGGATAGATCTGTGAAATCTATGGGTGGGTGTTGTGCTGTCATTCAAGGTAGTACATGTACCACTTTTTTTTTTTTAGCTGCAATTGTTTCAGCACTACGTGTAAAATAAGCAGGCCGTTCCATACAGACTCTGTCTTAGTTACTTTTTTGTTGCTAGAACACAATACCCAACACTGTAACATAAGGGAGTAAAGACTTATGTTAGCTCACAGTCTCAGGAGGGCTCAATCCACTCCTGGACAGCTGACAATGGCAGAAGGGTCTCGCAAGAAACAGTACCAAGGTATTGGAAGAGGAAGGAGCAAAACCGAAAAGAGGCCAGGGTGGGCGTGGATCCTTCCAGGCCACATTCTTAGTTATTTGCCCCTCCCAACCAGGCGCAACCTCCCAAAAGCAAGTGAAATCCATAGTCAATTGACAGCACCTAAATACATACAGCTTCCGAGGGGACATTTCAGATCTAATCTATAACAAGCCAACTATGCACAAGAAAAATCAACATTTTTCTCTCTTTCTTGAATCAAGCAAAGAAGTCACAAAAGAAAAAATTAGTTTTAATAATTTTTTCATTTAACACATTAATGAATACTTTCTGGGAAAATAGCACACATTTAATCTAATTACAGCTAAGAAAGATCTTAACACATTCAGAAGTTCTATATCAAATAAATGTAAACTAGTTCAGCAAGGATTTTAAAAGTATCATTTAAGAAAGATCTGAAACTCAAACCTGCTTGCCATCATCTCCAGTTACTATTTGTTCTTTCATCCCAGTCCATTTTTAGTCTTTTCTTATACCTCACACTCAATGCTCCTTCCTTCTCTTTTTAACCTCTGGTTCTCATCCTCCTCTTAGATCTTCTAAAGTATCGGCCCTTTTTGCCTTTTCACTAGACTGACTTAATGCTATAGTAGCTAATCCAACACACACTGCAGTATCGTTACTCCCTTTCTAAACGTGCACTTTCACTTTTTTCGCCCATCCCATTCTGCCCTTGTCCTTTGAGAAGGACTGGTTTTGGGGGTTGGCTGATGGCATACAGTGGAAGGGACAGACTGTAAAATACAAACTAAATCCAGCTTCGGGTAAGCTTGCTTAGGAGCCCCCCTCACCACGATGTCCTTGGGTCCCTCCTCTCTGAAGATACAAGGACCGGATTCCCGCTCCCTGTGTCATCCCTGTCACAGCACACAGGGATAAAGTAAATTAAGTGGCAAATGAGCAGTGTGAAAAAAAGTTTTGTATCTAGTACATACTGAAAATATATGAAGTATATCAACATACAAAATGTTTCTCATTACATATAGTAATATATGCAATCAAAAAGATACATATATAGATACATAAGCAATCTTATCTTTAAATCAATCTAGTGGTAACTCTGTGTGTATTAACAACATGAGATGCTCAAATTTAATTTTGGTGATTCTTATAAAAATATCTTGATTTTTCAAAAAACCTTTGCCCAATATAGTAATCAATACTCACAAAACCCACACTTTCTTTCAGGATGCCACTGTTATACCTATTAAGTGATATTTCATAGAGATAATCTCACCTACATTTATTTTCAGAACGACCTTAGAATATTTACCTTCCATCAAGTGAAAGTGATTAGAAGGGCACATGGTTCAAGCTCCTTTGCTGTACATATGTCTCTACCATAGGACAAACTTGGGGACATCACTCTCTCTGAACTTGCTATATCATTGGTTCATCTTTGGATACAAAAATAAACTACTTCTATCTCAATGGCCTTTAGGCACATGGATTTAGTGTTAGCATGAGTCTCCTCCAAATACCTGGGGTTAGGGTCAGTCTTCTGACCACTGGCCTGGTCCCTTCACCCCCGAAGTTAGCCTGCAGCCCCCTCAGTGGCTAAGTGAAAAGGGTCTGATTCCATTCCACGAGCTTTGTCTAGGTCACTGACCCCAATTTTCATAATGAGTCACTTTAGAAATTAACTTGTTTTTGAAAGTAATCCAGAAGAGAGATGTCAGATATTTATGAGATAGTTCTTCCATTATTTAATAACCCTCTTGGAGAACTGGCTGTAGGTCAACCTGTCAAGTTGACCAAGTTGAGAGGGGTTACAATGGTGCTTCTGAAATTATTTTCTAGTTTCCTTTAATTTATTCCAATCAGTCTCTTCATCCCAACACCCTACATTCATATTCTGAACTTCTTGCCCTTGGCCTACCTTCCTCCAGAATTCCTTGCGACAGCATTCACCTTGTCACCCTCGCTTCAAAGCAGAAGGTCACTTCTTTACTCGTTGCTATGGTTTGGACACAGTTTGATTGTGCCCTGAAAGGGGTGTGCGTGTGTGTGTGCGTGTGTGTGTGTGTGTGTGTGTGTGTGTGTGTGTGTGTGTGTTAACAGCATAATTCTTAATGTGTCGATATTGGGAAGTGGGGGGGGGGCCCTCAAGACATGAAGCCAAATTGCAGTGGGGCACAGACTGGACTTTCCCCGACTTCCTATCTCCCCATGTAAACTCTTGTACAGGCTTCTGCCACTGTGACAC
Source organism: Ctenodactylus gundi (assembly GCA_004027205.1). NCBI lineage: Eukaryota > Metazoa > Chordata > Mammalia > Rodentia > Ctenodactylidae > Ctenodactylus > Ctenodactylus gundi. Next base: position 159,665 of record PVKB01002491.1, on the reverse strand, counting down.
CATCTACCCTAAAGGCTTCATCAGAGCTGAACTGATTCCAGTATCATGGCTTTGAACCTCCAGAATTGTAAGCTAAATGAACATTTTTCTTTAAAAAGTGCTCAGCCTCAGCTATTTCATTATATTAACAGAAAATGATTGTCATGTCTATATTTCCTTAGAATGAAACCATAGTCATTCCAACTCCTGTCATATTAGTTTTAAGATCCCTGGGAACTCTAAAATCTATGGATGTTCAAGTCCCTGATATAAGATGGCATGGTATTTACATATAACCTACATGCATGATTCTGTATACTTTAAATCATCTCGAACTACTTACAGTACCCAAAACAATTTAAATGCTACATCAACTGCTGCTATATTGTGTCAAAAAAAAAAAATAATAAGACAAAATAGTACCTGTTCAGAACAGATGCAATGTTTTATCCCTGAACATTTTGGGCCAATGGTTGGTTGTAAACACAGATGAGAAACCTAAAGATACGGAGGACTATGCTTTCTTATATTTTCAAAATGTGTACACAACACCACTAGGAATGAACAACTTGTAACTCCTCTACAACTCTAAAACCAGAAAAAAATTTACAAGAAAATGTTAAGAAGAGCTACAAAAACAATACAATTTAACAATAATAACTGACAAGGTTTTGTTACAACCAGTTTGTCACTCACAGTGTAGTTATGCCTTTGATAAGTGAACCAAGGTCTTAAGACCTGGGAGTGCTTTCGTTTCTGGGCAGCAGAATAGATCAATTCTTTCACCATTTTTACTACTACTCCTATACCAGAAAATGATGTCACCCTGTCTAATTTCCATGGAAACCTATCATTTAGAAAGCCACCATTAGCCAAAAGCAAAGACTATTTACTATTAATGATTCAAGACAAGCCTAGATGCCAGCACAGGTGGAGCACTCATTATGAAATTATGAGTCAAATGACTCAGTATGTTTTTGTCTGGTTATTATTGTTATCAAAATGAGCACACGTTACATTAGACAAAGGAAGCCCCCGGGAGCACATGCAGCACAATGAGGAGCCCCAGCGATGCGCCCTCCTCTGAACAAGTCCTCCCATCCCCCACTCTCCCTCAACCACCCCGCAAAACCAGCGCAAGGTGTCAGTCTCTCGCAGAGGGATGGGGCCCACCTTCCAAGGTTATTCACCACTGCAGAGAAATTCCTAGAAGGAGCTCTGGTAAGCCTTCAGGCAAAATGTATATTTCTAATTCTAAAATTCCAGGCACCAAGGCAAACTGAAGTGAAACAGAGAAAGGAGGAAGAAACAGATAAAGGGAAGAAGGAGCCAGACAACGGAGGAGGAAGGGAGTAGGAGAAGGAGAGCCAGAAGGAGATTCATTTAGGGGCAGAGATTTAGAGAGACATTGCTTAATTCTCATTGCTTAACACTAGTAGGGGACTCCACACAGACTTCTACATTCAGTAGGAATTTCATTGGTAGCGTCATTCCCACAGCAGGTAACAATTTATGCCTGCCTGTTGTTAGGACATAGACACACACTCTCTGTCCTCCCCCCCTCTCAGACACACACACACACACACACACACACACACACACACACACACACACACACACACAGGCCCACAAAATCAGATCTCAGTGGCTCAAAGGCAGCAGCAATCTCTTAGACCCTCCTCTTCCATTCCCTCCTGCCTCTGGAAAAATTACACATTAGGCCCTGAAAGCACAGTAGCCCTGGAATGACAAAGTGTCTCTCCTTATCTATTGCTGCCCAGTCCCCAAAGGCAGAGAAACTGGGCTGCCATTGGAAGGCTGAGCAGAAATCAGGCTGTCCCTAGAAGGATGCTCAAAAATGTCTCAACCTCAGGCCAGCCAGAAACAACTCTACGCTCAAAAAATTTAACTCACCACCCTTTTCCCAAGGTCTGTTATGGTCAACTCAATTTTAGCCCATCTCTTTCAAAAGGGCTATGAAATAACCATAATAAATGACTATATTCAAAACAGTAGCAGTTCACAGGAGGTAAGAAATTTACCTGAATTTTTTGTTTTACAACTATGAGGCACGTATAATCATCAGAAGCAACAGTGCTTACCTAGTTACACAATTATTCCTATACATTTAAACATTAAAAGTGGAATCCTGAAAATGTTAATGAATATGTATCAACACAGAAGGGCTCAGTATGTTATTTATTCATTTGCAACTAACTTGTAGAATATTAAAAAGATCCAAAAATGTTTATCACATCCATAAGGGTGGCAGAATTTCTATTTAAATATAGATACTGCATTAGTGATGCACTGGGCATAATAAAATGCCAGGGACTGGGTAGATTAAACAAAAAAGAGGTATTAACTCACAGTCCCAGTGGCTTCAAGTCCAAGATCCAGAGCAGGCAGGGCTCCCTGCTCTTGAGGTCACTCACTGTCTTCCCCTGTTTCTTCATATAGGTGACACTCTGCATACATATACACCCTGTCAATGGTTCCTTTTTTGCAATGACATCAGATAGGTTAGAACAAAGCCACTCCAAAGGCTTCATGGTAATACAATCACCTCTTTAACTGGCCCTATTTCTAAATAAAGTCACATTCTGAGTGTTATAGTTAAAATCTAAATGCTTCCCCAAAAGTCATTCATTAAAAAGGTGATTGGATCATGGGGTACATATACTCACCAGTGGATTCATCCACCGATGTTTTCATATGCTGTGAGGAGGTGGGGCCTGGGCAGAGGTGGGCTCCTGAGGGTGTGACCTGTATCTTTGTTTGCACCTCTTCCCTTCTGTTTCTGCTTCCTAGCCCCCCTGAGACGCATCCTTTCCCTCCAGTATGCCCTTCTGTCAGCGGAGCCAGTTGACCATGGACTGAATCCTCTGAAACTATGATTTTAAATAAACCTCTCCGCCATTAAGTTGCAGGTGTCGGGTATTGTGTCCAAGTGAAAGAAAAATGAATGAGACATCGAGGCACTGGTGGTTGAAAGTTTAACGCAAGAATTTGGGACAGACAGTCAACCCATTGCAGGCACCACACAGCATATTAGCTGAAGAAGGGAAACACCTGCAGCCTCGCGGCAGCTCCGAAGTAGAACACATTCTTTCTGCCCTCGGGGCAACAACTGATGACTTTTATCTTGCATTTTTTGATAATTTTACTAACTATGTCTATATGTTTTTAAATCTTTTTTTTCCCCGAACAGAAGCATTTAGAGTAATAAATTTCCTACCAAGCAGGGCTGAACCTCCCACAGATTTTGATATATTGGGTATACATTATTACCATTTCAAAATGTACTTTAATTTCCCTTTTGATTTCTTCTTTGACCTATGGGTTATTTGGAAGTGTGTTGTTTAATTTCCAAATGTAGGAGATTTTCTTGATGGTTTTCTGTTATTAACTTCTAATTTAATTTTAGCTATTGTCAGAGAAAATACTTTGTAGGATTTCAATCCCTTTTAAATTATGGAGGCTTGTTTAATGGCTCAGCATATGGTCTTACAGTTGGAATTAAAATAATAAAGTTAATAATAGCGTAATTCAGCACAGCTACATTACTGCAGCTAAATTGATTCAAAATATCAGTCACTCATAGGATTGCCTAAGAAAGTAAAGGCAAACTAAAAAAATTTTTTTAATTAAGTGAAGGCTTGACTATTACTCATGGGAAAACTGGCAAAGAATTTACTTTTAGGGATAGAGTATTCTTTTTTTACCCAAAGTGTTGACTAAAAGATATTGAAAGTACTATAACCATATCTTAAAATCATTCTTTTAAAACAACCCATCCAATAACAACACCAAAAAAATGAATCATTTACTTTACCTATAGGAATCAAGTATTGAGAGATATAAAAGATTTAAAAAATCTTAAACTTACCTTACATCAAATTCAACTAGATTTGACATTTATTTAGAAAATGTCCAGAAAAAAAAGATTGCCCAGCCACAAGGTTTATGTTTTAAAGGTTATATAAATAAAACCCAAAGTTTTCCAAATACATTACAGGAGAAACAAACATAGATTTAGGTTTCTTTAAAAGAAATTCCTTTAGATTCCTAAAAAAGATGGTAACCTGAAAGTACTGGAGAAAAAATTTTGATGAAAAAATTTTCAATGCTTGCTATCTTACTTTAGGGAAAGCCATTTAGTTAAGCACATTTTTCTCTAAAGCTATTTAAACACGGAGACTCAGAAATAAACCTTATTTAGATGAGCTCCTACTGAAGGATTTGACCTATATAAGTTGTATAAATCAAAAATCCAGGCAATATCCTTGAAGGAAGGGGCTAAATATGGTTTAAAATTTTTCTGCCTGGGGATAAACATGAACTAGAAGCAGCACAAATTTTCCTGGAGATTTTGTATCACACAGCTAAACAAAGAGGACACTTAATATCTAATTTTTGAACTTCTTTTACAGTGAATTTCCCATAAGTATTATGGAAACAGCATGCTCTAATTTGGGCCACAATCACAGTAAATACTCACATGTCACCTTTTCAAATAGGACTCCGCAGATGCAACCTGTGGTGTTGCTGCCCTCTCACCACCTACTCTGAGTAATACTGTGTGCACAGAGCTATCGGTTTGATTATAATCCTACTGGTTTCAACATTCCTTTGGCAAGCCTGGGTTAATGAAAATTCCCCTTTCCAAGAATCCTTCTGGGCCATTCTTCAGAAATCTTGTATCGGAGCCAGCAAACAGCCTCTCACACCACATCTGCAACTGTACATTTTTCAGGCATTACGCTTGATTTTCTTGCACAGTTCCCCATTAAAATGGTTTAAATTCCAAACCCGGCCTTGGGTAATGGAACCTACACTATCTTGAGCCTTTCCGCAGCATCTGGCAATGCAACCAGAGTATTACGATGAAAGGACTCAAGTAGTTTTGAACTCTTATACTGGAAAGACAAATTAACCCTGACTATAGAAATACAGGGCAAAGCCATTTGTTACTGTGGATTGTGAGATATTTTCAGGTCAACTTTAGTTTTAGCCTTAGCCTGTGAATATTTCCCTATTGTATCCTGAATTAATTCACTCTTATAGCTAATGCTTGACAAAATGACACAAGAGAATTGATTTCTTCTGGTGAAGCATCCTTATCAACGTAAACTGCTATGCACTGATTGATAAGGTGTCTGAGGGAAGAACCACCAACAGACTCATGATAGATAAAGCAGGGTCTCCACTTCTGACCCATGTTTGATAAAGGCAGCTCATTTTTTAAAATCCCCATTGGTAAATTTCTTCAGTCTAAAATGTATAAAGCAGCCCAACTCTACAATTCCTCACTCGTTAATAAAACACTGCTTTACCAAAGTAATTCTTATTGACATGAGACAAGTGAAAGATCACTCAGCATGATCACATTAATACCACGCAAGTGAAATTGTAAAAGTCAAATTAAAAATATCATTTAAAGTGACACTGAGATGGTATGGGACAATTGGAGACTCCACACTTTCTCATCTCTAAAATGTGCAAACCCTACCTGGAAGAATGATTATATTAAACAAGGTGATAAATACCAAACATCTGACAATGGCAAATACACAGTATTTCTTCTCCAAATAGTCTTTTTATTCGTATTATTGTTTAAAGCAATGGTCACATTAAATAGAGCAAAGTAAAAAATTTGACTTAATGGGTTATCGCAAGGCTCTACTGCAACATAAATTTTTAAATATAGCTTTTGCCAACAATTAAACTGTATTATGATGCCTTTGTGCTGGCTATGATGTTGTGCTGGCTTTTTACATTGTTGGTCCTGTTTTCACAAGGGCATCGAAAGCCATGCTGGATTTTAAAATGTATTTATAGTATATAAGAATACATTGCTAAGGCCTTTCTAGTACATGGATTTATGAAGCATAAGCACACCCTAGCTAAGAATGTACCACAACCTCAGCAAAAAAAGGGATGAGCCACCAAAATGGCGACCTAAGTGCCACCTGGACACCAATGGAAAGCAACTACTCTTAAATTCTTTCTTGTAAATAAGTAAGAAAAAGAGAGTAGGGATCCTGGGCAACAGTGGGGACTCAACAGGAAGAATCAAACTCCAGTCCCTCCTTGGACAAGGTCATCAGCAGCCTGGCAGACAATGGGAAACCAGGGACATATTTAGACAGGGACAGGGACTGTGACAAGGGCTAGAACGCCACTGTAAAGGACAAGACGTGGGAATCTGAACAGAAAGCTGGGGCAGTGTGTCACTCACAAAAGATGAGCCCAAATCTTGTCAATATCCAGTCAATACCATTGGGGGGGGGGGGGGGGGGGGGGGGGGGGGGGGGGG
>PVKB01002491.1:0-153267 GCA_004027205.1 Ctenodactylus gundi | reverse complement strand
CTTATTCTTTACCTTCATGAGTATTCAACAGGGAGTCAGAACATTTTATTTTCCATTTTACAAATGAGGAAATTGAGACTTATTGCAGTTAAATGACTCATTTGATGTCACAGAGCCAGAAAATAGCAGAGCTGAAATTTAATCTCCAATCTCTAAGTCTTTTGACTTTACATTTTGACTAAACCCTGAGACAGGCAACAGCTACAGATACCAGATTTTATTTTTTTAAATCCTGACAAGCAGAAGGAAGGGGCATTATTTGAGGGATAGCTTCACAATAAGAGTCCCAGTGTGCCCATCTGGATATCATTTTGTCCTTGTGGACGTCCTGAAACATACAGCTCAACATGATTTATGAGATGGTAAAGTCTCTAATCCAAACAAGCTGTATTGTATATTTAGAATAAAAAGGATTATAGTCCCCCCTTCTCTCTGCAGGTCACATCCCACCTGGGTAAAGAGATTCACCTATCAGATGCTGCATTAAGATCCTTTTCCCATCCTGGATTACCATTGTTCTAAGAGAAGGCACAGAATAGTTATCCAAACATATTCTGAGGTAAATGTTCAAGTTTACTCATGTATATACATACCAAAGCACTGTACAATAAAATATATCATAGTACCTGAGAACCGAAATTTCAAGTTTTAGAGTGTACCCAAGTCACTTCAAAAATTCACAATAGCCAAAAGCTCACTGTATTATGTGTATGTGAGTGTATATGTATATGCATATTTCTTCCTCTTCCTATTATTAGATTAAGACATGCTGTCCAACTAAGGTAAAACACAGCCGTAGCATCTATGAAAAGTATCCAATATAGAAATAGAAAACCCAAAGACCTATCTCATGTAAGCAAGTGCAAATGGTGACAGCTTCCTTCTGCTTTCAACTGGTGGGCTGGAGATCCCTGCCTGCCTCTTGCCCCTTCTCGGTGAAGCTCTACCAGGCAGTATATTGGTTGGCCCTTTCTTCCCCCAGACATCCTGAAGCCAGATCTGGGAGTCCGGTTCAACAAAAGGACGGACAATCACGGAGACATCTTACTTCTAAAACGTGCAAATCCTCCTAAATTACCTAATCCACGTTTTCATGCTGATCAAGGGCCACCACGCTTGAATTTCCAAGACCCAAGGCAAGAGTGCCTCCACCCCAAGCCAACAAAACAGAGGGTTATGGCAGTCTACCAAAACAACAACGGAAGATTTTCCAAATAGCAAAGGGAATCCACATTTAAGCATATGTTCGATTTTCTGTGCCAGCGATTTCAAAAGTTGTAAATCTGTACGTGCCCTGTGGCATCTAAACAGCATATTCTTGGTTTGACTTTTACATCGAGGTTTCTTCTTTCCCGCTAATTCACAGCTCTCAAGCTTCTGCCTCACAGTATCTTCTCTTCTGAACTTTTGCAAACCATTTTCCATGTCAGATGTCATCTTTCGATTTTCTCAGTTTAACGTGTGTCTTCATCTTCTATTTTTGACTCTTTCTTCCCACTGGTTTTCCTGTTCCCGAGTCCTCATGATCCACAAAGGCGAAACTCCTAGGTAAACAGGCTGCTCAGGGTAGGTCGAGGGAAGGAACTCACTGAAATCAGCACAGTCAGAGCCAGGTTGTCCAGGGTATGGGGTAGTTTTCCAGGACATGGAGTCTCAGGGTACACTGGAGAGGTTCACATGGCCCCACAAGTGTGGTGCAGCAGCCCTGCCGTATGTACTGGAGCCCTCAGCCAACGCGCGTATGCCAGGAGGGCCTGCACATTAATGAAACCCCCTGCCGGCGCTGCAGACGTGTCACCATGTCATTCCTTTTAACACTCTATTAATACATTTCAGGCCTGAGTCTATGGCCTCTGCCGATTTTGGAGGGTGAAGGTATGGCTGAGTAACCTACCAATACAACACCCCAACCACACAACCACCCCAAGGGCCATGTGGAGAGGGTTTTCTGATTACGTCATCCACCAGGAAACCTCAGGGAGACTCTGGGATTAATGCATTTTCCACTAGTGGAAGGGAGAAAAAGAAGGAAAAATATCGGTAGAGGGAGAGGTAATTTCTTTCGTAGGACATTAACACAAATCACTCCTGTATATTCACCTCCTTTAGGCTCCGAGCAAAAAAGATTTTAAATTTAAATTGATCATGCTACTAAGCAAGCTATCCGAGCATTAGATATGAAGGCACCCTGCAAAGAGTTTCTATGCACTGTGGCACCATTCTGGCTCCAGATGGCACGGAAAATAATTTATAAATGACAAAAGTTCAATGAGTGTGCGGCAGCTGTTCAGCCCCGGCGCTCTGGCCACCCGCTTCAGGAGAGCTGAGTGCTTTCAACCAACTCCTGCCTCCCACAGGGCCTTCAAACAGCAGTGGGACATGTGTACAAATGTTCTCGGAAGGAGCTGGCCAAATATGAAAGATTAGAAATTCAAGTGAAATAAGAATAGAAAATAGAAATACATACCATTTTTCTTCAAAGTCCCTAATACTAAGAAGGACCAAGAACAAAGGACTCTGCATTTTTGAAACTAACCTTAGTTCTATTTTTTTAATTAAAAAAACTTAATGCGTACTCACAGCTTCTTTTCCCACAGAATGAGAAATATTGAGAACTCTGACAGCATTACTTTAGCGAATAACATATTATCAGTAACTTGCTTACTTTTCACTCCTTGAAACTTTTACATTAAAACAGCATTTCAGGGCTGGGGGAGTAACTCAGATGAGATTCGGTACCTTCAGGGTAATATGGCCATAGACAGGGGGGCATAACTCACAGGGCAAAGCACTTACCTGCCAAGCACAAGGCCCTGGATTCAATTCCCCAGCACCATATAAGCTGGGCATGGTGCTGCATGCCTATAATCCCAGCACTCCGGAGGCAGAGGCAGGGAAGAGGTATGAAGCCAGCCTAAGCTACACAGTGAGTTCAGGATCATCCTGGATTACAGAGCAAGATCTTGTTTCAAAAAAAAAAAAAAAGCAAAGCATTTCAGCTTAATTATGGGTCAGCTAAGGCTTTTAAACATTACTGTCCCTGTTTTATACTTCTGAGCTTCTAATCAAAGCAAACAAATGTTTAAACAATTGTCACCTTAGCAGGTATGGAGGCACATGCCTTTAAGCCCAGCACTCAAGAGGGCTGCCAAGTTCAAGCCCCTCCTGGACATGCTAGCAATACTCCACCTCAAAATAAATTACTAAAAAGGGGGCTAGGGCCTGGGCTAATCTCCAGTGCTACAATAAATAAGTACATACAGAAAGTTCTATAACTTAAACAAGCAGCTATATATCTTAAGGGCAGCCCAGGACCTTCACTCGATGCAGCCCAGTGAAGCCAAAGGTTGGACATTCGTGTCTTCGCGAATCATCAGCACCAAGAGAGAGGGGTGAATAGAGATGATTATACTAACTCAGCTCTCTGAGTTATTTAAAACTCCAAATGACCTACAAAGCAAATGCAAGCTAAATAAATAATTTGTCACTTTGGGGAGAGCCAGTTTCTTGCAAGGCAACTGTATCAGATAAGGTTATCATTTAAAAGAGAAAAAAAAAAAAAACATGGATAGTAAGTGCCGTGAGGCCCGTGGGCAGGATAGACTCTGGCATGCTCTTTTGATCTGGACTGGGTAGAATGTGGAAGGCTCATACACAGGCAGCCAAGATCGTAGCACGAAAGGCACCAGCCACCCACTCTCTGCTGCTTCAGTCTTTTCCATAAATAGTTCTCTAAAAGGAAGGCATGGTGGGCTGATGGGGTGACATGCTTAGAATACGCACAGGGTGTGCTAAAATGGGGAAAAAAAAACCTTCATACTAACCCTTATACACATAGCACATGACTTCAAGGGAAGAAATTTATACTCCACAAAAAATTCTGAAGAACATCCAAGGATGGCTGAAAACAAAACTGATCTCTACATTTGAGTTTAATTTCCCAGGAACCCAGGGGGTGGGCCTCGTCTTTTAATACTGTGGAGCTAATTGTGTGCTTTGTAAATTCATTTTTTAAACATTGCTTTACTTGATCATCAATGGCTGAGAAGTCTAAGAATTCAGAGAGGAAAATGGTCAAATACTAAATGCTTGGAAGGAGCGAGACCAAGAGAAATGTTAAAGCCAATCATCTTCCTTACATTTTTAAAACACGTATTTTTTCTACACTCCCTAACTGTTACTAGTGATAACAAATCAGCAATTCAGAGTAAGTTTCTTTCTTTCTTTTTTTTTTTTTTTAACAAGAAAGGCTTTGGACACCAATCCAGAGCTGGGTAGCAGATAGAGCGATCTGGCAAGTGTTAAAATTATGCTGAAGATACGATGAGGATTAAATTTCATACCAAGGAAATTTTACTCCCTGTGCAAAATATCTCTACTTCAACAAATTATTCAAAACTGGGGGCTAAGACATTCAGTCAAGTTGTCAAAAAACAAGGACGCTTTGTCTCTTTTCTTTGCCTTGAGGAACTTGGACAGACAGCCACCAGACAGGCCACTGAACTCCCTGCGGCCATCCACAGCCAATTTCTATAGGACAATCTCTGTCTGCAGAATGAACTTTAAGCAAGTAGTTGTGTAACTTAAAACTCCCCCAGTTCAACTCTCTACTAAATGAGTGCTGGGAGGGCCGCTGCCTCTTACCTGATTCGGTCTCCAAAGACACAACAAACCAACTGACGGTGGCAGCATAGCCGGTGCATTTGACAACATGCTAATTATTTAGAATACAGAAGCAACAATGGCCAACACGTATACACTTCAGCGGACACAAAGGAAGTAACCCTCCCGGAGGATTCAACATGTACCAGATCCAATTCTACATCAAAGATTTGGCGATGGCTCAGTTCATAATATTTTCACCCAGAAAAATACACATAAAAGTAGATCATTAAAATGATCCTAGCATATTCCTGTCTAGTTAGAACTTCTGCAATGACGGAATATTCCCTATCCCGGTTCCCAACCTGGCTGCATGTGGCTTGCTAAACATTTGAAATGTGGTTATTGCAGCTGAGGAAGTGAGGTTTTAATCTACTTTATTTTAAATGTAAATAGCTGCATATCTGTAGTGACTATCGTATTAGATTCTAAGCCTGAAAATCACCATTGTGGCTGAGAGCGCAGGCCAGTGTTATGGCACTTACCTAGCACGTGTAAAGCCTGGTTCCATCCCAGCAGCACCCAAAAACAGAGCAAAATACAGCACGCCTGTAATCCCAGCACTCCAGAATGCTGACACAGGAAGACCACAGACTCAGACCTGGACAACCTAGTGACTAAGTGAGACTCTTTCTCAAAATTAAAAATAAAAATACGAGAGGAATGACTAGAGAAACAAAACTTCATGTAAAGCCAGGCATGGATTACAGGTGTGGTGCACACCTGTAATCCCAGAATTCGGAAGGCTGGGGAAGGAGGATTGTGTGAGTCCAAGGCCAGCCTGGGCTCCACAGCAAGTTCAGAACGAGAACCAGCCTGGGCTACAGAGTGAGACCCTGTCTCAAAAAAAAAAAAAAAAAAAAAAAAAAAAAAAAAAAAAAAAAAAAAAAAAAAAAAAAAAAAAAAAAAAAAAATCACCATTGAACCTAAGTTTATATTGTTTTAAAATCTTGAATGGGAAAATAATTTTGAAACTAGAATTACAATTTCATTATAACAAATCAAACATGTAACAAATTCTACTTACCTTAGGAACTCAGGCAAAAAAGTAACAGAGACAAGTTCTGTATTTTAAAGTGTGATATTTAATTCTCTATAAATGAGAAGGTTTTGCATACTATATAGGGATTTCTAGAAAAGACAAGGAATAATTTTAAAAACAAAAATAAGTGTGTTTTACAAGTACTTAAGAAGGTAAAGTATAACTGAAAGCAATCATCTTGCTCTACTACTATTGCTTGTGCAATTTTAAGAATGAAAAGATAACAGAAAATACCTTGGTCTAGCACTTTACATTTGCCTCCTTAGACCTTGATAGACGCAACTGTGAGTTGATTTTGTCAGGCGTAAACAGCATTTTCACACTTGCCATAGAAGTGTGCCTTCGTTATTATTCAACATTTAATTAAGTCATAACACCAGTAAAAATGTGGTAGTGAGTTGAGCATATTCACCAGGCAATGCAAGTGACAGAAAGAGTGCTGGACCCTAAACTTGTAAATAATACGTCAGGCAGAAAAATCTGATATTGACAAAAATGAGCACAGCGTGAGCATCCAGAAATAGTGGCTGAATGAGCACACCTATACTGTGGCTCCCTAACTCTGCTGCACACGAGCAGGGCGACCTCACCTCTCGCTAAGCCTCAGCTCACTTTTCTGGAAAATTCTGGGGACAATGCTGACACATAAAGCCAACTCTGTCTACAACACCCAGCACACAACTCAAACAATAAAGTTGTGCTTTACTAATCACACTACCAGAGTAAGACTGGCTATGTCAAGTTACAAGAACTCTGAGACAACCACTGCCATCATTGTAACTCACTCCTGGCCACACCTATTGTGTGTGTGTGTGTGTGTGTGTGTGTGTGTGTCTGTCTGTCTGTCTGTCTGTCTGTGTAACTTTCTTATCACACAGCACAAGTGAAACCCATCAGTGTTTTATTACCTCCCTGATACTCAGAACAACACTCATTAGCACAGAATGAAGGGAAGAGCCACTTTGCTCCAACAGACTCTGATTCTCAGAAACACACTGCTTTCATTTCCTCAGATCTTGCCAGATATTAGATTTTCTATTGCAGAAAACATTAATGAGACAAGAAGTACACACAAAGTCACAGATTCTAAAAAAATATCAAGATGAAGGGACTTTAGAGACCATACAATTTAATCCCTTCTATTTTTTAGAATGTAGGCCCTGGGAGGGTAACAATCTCTTGCCCCCAAAGTTCTGAGAATTCTATTTTAATGCTCTTCCTGTCTTACAACATTGCATCAAAAGCTGACATCAATATTTGCTTCGAGCTCAGCAGTTCTGTGATCCCGGCGTCTGTTTATTAGGACATTGTAAGTGAGGATAGCAATAATTAAATCAAGGCAAATTAAAATGTGTACACAAAAAAATGCACACCAAGCACTGAGTGTTATGGTTGTTGTGCAGCAGCTTTCTCACACACATAAGTGAACAAATAGCTCGGGTCAGTATTTGGATGAACACACCGAACAATGTAAATCTTCATAAACACCACAAGAAAAGGATGGAGAAGGATATATAACCTACTGGATATTGAGGACAAAGTCAGAGGTTGGAATTCTACTGCTTTAGCTTCCCAGCAAATTATTTAGAAGTTACATTCCTGGTCTCCCTCTCTTTTTGTGCTCAACATAAATCTCAAACCACAGCTGGCCAGCCCTACAACCAGTGTTGTTCACCCAAGCTGACTCCGGAGAAAGCACAAAACAGCAGTGAAAATCCATTAGTTAGTTTTCTTATTTATAAGTATCTCTCATAAAAAATCTAAAAGAGATTGTGGAAAACCCCTGGCAAAAAATATATTGCAGATATTATCAATGATACCCTTTTCTCCATTTGCCAGCATCCCCACTACCTGACTCAGTTGGATTGGTTGCCCTTTCACTTCTGATGGGAAAAGAGAAATTAAAATACTTTTACACCATGAGCAATTTCACATGGGTGCTCAGGTTTTGCTCAAGACTTAGAGCCTTTGCTCATCTTCACTGTACCTCCTCCGTGGTAATAAGCTCCAGGTGCTCAGATCACACTAGAGAGCTCACCTTCCTTCTCCGACACTTCTTCAAATTCCCACTGCGTACAAACCCCGTTAGGCCTTCACCAGTGGAAAGCAGGAGCAGAAGCTTCAAAATCGGGCAGACCTTTGAAATTGGACTTTCCCAACTTCTGACTGAATAAATTTCCATTTTCTCTTGTAACATGTATATTTGAAGTCACCGGGTGACTTGAGAATTAAATGAGACAATATAAGACACCCACCACCCTATGAGAGGTAACACCCAGAACGAAAGGGCATTAGCATCTTCAGCAACAACTGACACAATCTCCAATATTTAGTAATATTGGGGGGATGGGGGTGCAGCTCAGTGATTATAGTGCTTGCTCAGCAAGCTCAAGGCCCTAAGCCCAATTCCCCAGCCCCACATAAACCGGGTGTGGTGGCACATGCCTGGAAACCCAGCACTCCAGAGGCTGAGGCAGGAGGAATACGAGGCGTTGGAGGCCAGCCTGGGCTCCATAGTAAATTCAGGACATTTCTGAACTATAGAGCCAGACCATGTGTCAAAAAAAAAAACCCAAAAATTACAATATATTTTTTTTAATCAGGAAAATGAAACACCCCCATTAAAAGACTTCAAGCCAGGTAAACTGGTCTAATGTACTCCCCGAGCGGTGAATGGTGGTGAGGAAGCACAGCCACTCCCACAAAGGGGACAGCAGAAAAGGAAGAGGTTCGAGTGCAGGGAATTACAAGGAGGGATTGGAAGACTCAGAGAAACCTGGCGGTGCGACTATGATGCGAGCTCTGAAGGGAGGGCCCTCTGAAGGAGCAGAGCATCCTTGAGGGCACAGAAGCAGCTGGCACAGGCCAAACAGGCTGCAGAACATACCTGGCAGGAACAGTAGGACTCGGCCCTAACAACCAAAGAGCACACCCACTGGGAGAACTGCAAATACCGGGAAGCTCGGGCTAATCCTCGGGTGTCTGGCGAAGTGCTAGCCGTTTCTCAGCAGTGCAACAGCAGCGGCCAGGCCGGACTAGTGATGGCCTCGGTGGCAGGGAACGGGCGGCAGGAGGAAGAGGACACACTACAGAGACACAGAGATCTCAGCTTTCCCTACACCAGGGGCTGAGTCAGGGCACCATTTTCACTGTTTTAATACACTCAACTCAAAGAAAATGAGAAAGAAAGCAAAGACTCTTTGTCCCTGAATGGGAGAAGGACTGGCAAAGTGGTGGGCGGGTCTCCTCTGGGCTACTCAGACTGCCGCAGTCACAACCAAGAGCAGTAGGCCAGGGAGAGGCAGCAGCCAGAAGCCTGAGCCTGCAGCAAGGCTGAGTGGCAGCTCAGACAACGAGACTAACTGGCCTGGAGATGGGCGACACGCAGGAACCAAGTTCTGCCGGTGGAGAAGGCAGGCTCAGGCCTACACAGAGACCAGGAGCTTGGCCAAAGGAAAGCCAAGGTCAAGAACCACATGGCTACTGGCTAATGCCGTAAGAAAATCTGTCTGTGTGTGCCTGAAACTCCAGCCCTCTGGGAGGCCGAAGCAGCAGCACTGAAAGTTGGAGCCCAATTTAGCAAGACTGTCTCAAAAAGAAAGAAAGAAAGAAAGAAAGAAAGAAAGAAAGAAAGAAAGAAAGAAAGAAACAAACAAAGAAACAAAGAAACAAAGAAACAAAGATTGGCATGTAGATCAATGTGAAAGCTCTTGGCTCAATCTCCAGTAGAAAAGGAGAGGAGAAGGAGGGAGGGAAGGAAGGAGAGAGAGGGGGAGAGAGAGAGAGAGAGAGAGAGGGAGAGGGAGTGAGAGAGAAGCAACAACAAATCAATCCCATGCAGACCCTCTTCACTCTGGGTCTGATCACAGAGGCCTACCACAGCAGGTTCTCAAACTCTTCACAGCTACATCTTTGATCTTTAGAAGGTTCCTCTCCATCTGCTCCCTGCTGCAGCTGCTGCCGATTCTGGGCAGCTTAAGGCCTCGGCGCCTCTGGGCCCAAAGGCTGACTTCCCACAGAGGCCACAGGAAGGTCTCCAAGGCTCACGTTGATCCTGGGTTGATCCTGGGCTGCAGCAGCCGCCAGTGCAGCCTTTGCTTTGCTAGAACCTACATTCCAGTGCAGAAGTGGGAAAAGGACAGATAAAAGGAGCAAAACAAACAAAGGAAAGATAATGTCATGGAGACAAAGAGATGAAACAGGCAAAAGTGTAAGAGGGATGGTTGAGTAATGATGGGACAGGGCTGGGCAGGGCTGCTAGGAATGAGTAATCAGGGAAGGTTAAGAAAGAAAAACAAAAAGAGCTCTGGGGCCCAACAGCAAGAATAAAGAAGTCAGGGGGAAGCGACTGGAGATGTTCACCTGTAACACACTGGGTAACAGCTTAGTCACAACACGATCACCCTAACCTTCAAAACACGTCTCCAAGTTACCTGTTACTGCTTATAATTGATGGTGGGGATTAAAAAAAAAAATACTGGTCATAAAAGGAAAATAAGGGGGGTTGAAGGAATGGGTCGGCAATAAGTGTTTGCCTAGTGAGTGCACAGGTAAACACTAAGTACCTGAGTTCGATTCCCCAGCACCACATAAGCCGGGTGTGGTGGCACATACCTGTAATCCCAGCATCCGGGAGGCTGAGACAGGAGGATTTCTGTTGAGTCCAAGGCCAGCCTGGGCTCCATAGTGAGTTCAAGACCAGCTTGGGCTATGCAGTGATACACTGTCTCAAAAAAAGTAAAATAAAGTACTCATGGTGAGTAGATAATGCTTCCCTTTGATACTAAGTTAAGGGACTTCTAAGCGTTGGAGTAGGAGTTTAGAAAGAAGTTTGGTTAAGAAAGAAAGAAAGAAAGAAAGAAAGAAAGAAAGAAAGAAAGAAAGAAAGAGAGAGAGAGAGAGAGAGAGAGAGAGAAAGAGAGAGAGAGAAGACAGCCCTGGCCCAGGCAGGTGAGAAGGAAGGATGAGACAGGCGGACTAGACAGGGAGGAGCTAAAGCCAGCCCCTGTGGAGGCCAACAGGGCCTAGAGACGGATATGGGCAGGGATTCTGCAGGTCGGGAGAAACTTTTAACACCAGAGAAACTAAGAACTCCAAAGAAGGTCAGGGATTCAGCCAAAGCCAATGGACTTGCTCTAGATATAGCTGATGGAGACAGAAGGTGGGCATGGCCATTTCGATGAAGAAATGCTAACTTCCGGGTAGAAATATGAAATGAAAATTCCAAAAAAGGCTCAGACTTCAAAGAGGTATTGAAGCCTGGCACTGGAGGCACATCTTCAACCCCAGTAATCTGGGAGGCTGACACAGGGAGGTGCCTGGCCAATTTAGTGACTCAGTGAAACTGTCTCAAATTTTCAAAAAAAAAAAAAAAAAAGATCTGAGGATCTGAGGATATAGTTAAGTTATGTAGTTCAGTGCAAAGACCATGGGTTCAGTCCTGGCATGACTAGGAGGAGCCACTCAGCCATAGATGCATCAAGAGGTTTGTTTTCGTGTTATTCTATAAAGGATAACAGTATCCAAACTGTCTACAAGAGCAGATCAAAATCCCTTCAACTTTCAGGTAACAGACGAAAGTTCCCTCTGCCATCCACCAATATGATTAGCACAGTAATAATACACAAACTTACATACTCTCTCTTTCTCTCTCTCTCTCTCTCTCTCTCTCTCTCTCTCTCTTTCACATACACACACACACACACACACACACACACACACACACACTGAATTTAGTTTTGAGTAGCCCTACTGCACAGACATACCCAAAATGACACACAAAATGACATGTTATTTACATTCAAAAGCATAGTGTTAAAGTGCTAAGAAACCATGTGGGCTTTGGCCAATTAATGTTATTCAACTGATGTCATTAAAACTGAAGAATTAGTCTTGTAATTATTCCCTTAAGGGCGTTCTAACACAAAGAAAAAGCCTTCATTTATGAGCCAAACCAACTTATTTGTGGGAAATTAGATGGGTTAAAGCAAAAGCCACATTTCACCATGCATGTGGAAAGAGGGAGAAAATGACACGCATGATGAGTCCCCTGCAGCCAGTCCACCAGAGTGCCTCCCTCAGACTGTGCGGTCTGGCTGAGGCGCCACAGTGGACAGAGCCTTCCTCTCCTCCTGGACATGGCAGGAAGGCTTACCACTCTCATACTTCCTTAGCATGCTAATGTGTGATGATTCATTTGTTTAACTATTTTTTGAGTCAACTACAGTGAGAATATAGGGACACCCTTGCTGAAAAGGAACCCAAATGCTTGCTTGCTCAAATCATTATTAAGAGAAAAACATTAAGCCTTCTCAAGAGACTTCTTTTCCTTACCAGCCCATGGCTTGGCAGGTTGATCATGCTTTGTGTGATTTCTCTGGAAGCAGAGACAAACCTGAACATTAACTATGCTGGCAACAGCCAACTGACTGCCACACTATCAGAGGTATATAGCTATCATGGGCATGGCTTCTTGCCAAAAGGAATAAACTAAGAACTAGAAAACCTCACTTCAACTTGAGAAACTCTCCGTCTCACTCTATAATCTTGAGTGAGTCATTTTGACTCACTGGGAAAGAGTTATCTTATGTATAACACGTTGAGGGATCTGACATTACCTTTCTCATATTTTTAAACAAATATAATTTATGATCAAAAAATTTCATATATTACCAACTACTAAGTCTTCGAGTTCAATAATTATTTGGGGATCATGTGTGGATAGTATGTGTTGACACAAAACGTTACTCTCAACTCAAAGAGAGTAAGAGAATGCTTATTCCAAAGCCAAATGTGAGTGCCCAGTGGCCTGTGGATTGGAATTTAGTTTCTCCCAAGTAGCACATTCCAATGAGTAGTTAAATGCAGTTTTTATAATTACAGAATAGAAGAAAATTATAAATCAAGGCACTCCTTTTAAACATTGGTGGAAGCTTTAGGTAGGTGGCTCACCCTGAAGTGGGGGAACCTCTGCTATAGGCCTCAAGTTCTATCTGACAATGCCTTAGCTCTCAGATTGGTGTAAAGTCAGGGGGTAGGGATTTACATTTCAGAAGGATTACTTAGTAATCACAGGACAGGCACAAAGGAAAAAAGATAAAGTGGTCAAAAAGTTGGGCTAACAGGCTCAAGAAAATTTATCTGTGAACTGTTCCATGCTCTCCACTAATCTAATCCGTCATTACACTTTGTAGGATCCTTGATGCCAGAACTTCCTTTCACAAATTTATTATTCATTTTCATCTTCTGCTGAGTGCGAGCTTTCTGTCACAGTAACAAAATATTTGAGATAGTCAACTTATAAACATAAATGATTTATTCTGGCTCACAGTTTAGAAGGCTCCAATCCATGATCATTATACCACATCTAAATTGAAGATTTCCATTTAATAAAGAATAACATGGACAAAGTTAAAAGAAAACTGGTAGTCCAGGAAAACATCTGTCATGTCTAAAATCAATTAGAACTGCACATAGTGGGGCAAATTTCTAATTTCAGATGGGCAGGAGGACCCCACATTCACAGATAGCCGGGGAACATAGAAAAACTTCATCTCAAAAATTAAACCCAACCAAAACTGTCTGTAGTGTACAAAGAATGGCTATAAATCAATAGGATGAATACAAAAACTACCAACAAAAAATACACGTGGACTTGAAATTTGCATAAGGAAAAAACAAGAGAGAAAGTCATCAACAATGGGTTACACTCAAAAATGAAACAAAAGATATTTCATTTTCACTAGACAGAAATAAAGAGTTAGGAAGCTTAATAATGCTAAGTATGAGTAGGAATGTCAGTATATAAACATTCCTACTCCTGTTGGAATCTTTGGTGAGTCATGTTAGAGGTAGTGTGTATTTTACTAAATTATACTATATACACATGTGAGCTGTGAACTCGTACCCTAAGGCCCAGCAAATACTCTGTTAGTCTAGATGCCCAATAACTTCTTGACATTTTCCAGCAAGAAGCATCTAAGCCCTCTGACAGCAACCCCATTTGTGGTGGGGTGAGATGAAGTCAACACAGGTACGGGTGTGGGAGGGGTTTTAGGTGACATATGTTCTAGGCAACTAGAAGGCACTATGAGCAGGTATACACAATGGACTTGATGCACCCACGGTACCAGGCACCCTAAAACAAAATGCTGGGGGCAGAAAATAAAAAGCAACGAAACAAGATATACAGCTCATATTCATATAAATTAAAACACAATTAAGTTCACAGAGCAAATTCAAAATATGGAGCTTTCTACATTTCGCACCACGCCCACTGACAGTGCAAACACTGAAGGACTGGGCTCCTGGCTGAGCAGGAAACAGGAGGAAGGGGAAGAGTCTGCCCACCAGCACCTCTAAGTCACACACAAGCCAAGTGGGGCCCGTGGAGATACACGGAGTGTGCGTGTACATATGCACTGCCAAACAAGTTTCACAGAATAGCACACTCTCATACAAAGCATTTGGTTTATGTTTTTCTTTTTGTTTTCTTTTCTTTCTTTCTTTCTTTCTTTCTTTCTTAATGTTGATGCCTGGTCACTGAGTTGATTGCATAACCTACCAACGAGTTACAACTTTCCATTTCAAGACACTGATGCAGACAATAATAAGGGGATTATGGTGAGTTCCTGGAACAGAAGTAAAAGTGTCTTACACGCATTAGAAACCAAAAGTCGTAAACAGACAAAGCACAAACAGCCCAGTTGAGAAGAAGCCTTTTCTTATGCTGCCTTCCGCGAAGAGTCACATCCAGGGGAATTGCCAAGAGTCTGGGCTGCTCCTGCTCACGTGACAGAGGACAAAATTGCACTTCCGGTGTGTGAACTTTTCACCCCGACGTCAGCCCAGGCTTGTCGGAGGGAGGCCAAAAGGAAAGCAGGAAATGATATGCCGCTTGCTAAAGCATAGAGGGATAGTTTGAAGCAGAGAGGAGTGTTTGAAAACATTCCTTAAACACATTAAAGTAAGGTTATTAACAGGAAACTAGGACACTTCTTTCAGAAACGGAAATTTGGAAAACAGGAGTGGGAAGAAGTGCTCAGGACCAAAATGACCACGGGGAAAGCCTTGAGAACAGGAACTGGTCACACGGACACCAAGAGCACAGGGAGCGCTGTGGGACTTGGAGTAGATACCAGGGGAGACGCAAGAAGAGCCAAGGGGCTGCTCTTGATGTCCGGCTCAGAAATAAAACTAAAACTGAAGTACACGAAATGCTCCACTCCACACCACTGAGCATTGTCTTTTGAGGGGAGTTTTAGGTATAAACCCGATCTCACCTGAGCAATACCAAAACCAACAATTTTTAAGTTCTTAAATAGAGCGAGACTTCTGAACTAACCAGTGCTAAGACACTTCTGGGGGAAAACAGGTACAATAAAGAGCTAGGCACAGAACACACTCCATTTGAAGTTGTGCCCATGTGGAGAGCTGAGCAGGGGTGAGCATCAGACATCCATGGAGCCTCCTCCCCACTCAGATGTCCAGAACCCAACCTGGACCCCAGGAACAGTGCTCCCTGGAGGACCAAATCTGAATAGGAATTCCTACAAGTAGGACATATGACTGGGTTTGAAGTATATACCTGGTCTATGGTTAAAATCAACTACTGCACTCATAAGACAGAATTGACTTGGGTGTTGGCTAAAACAAGGCAAACGAAACGCTTAAAAGAAATGTATTCCCTGGAATTCATACCACAAATGACACTTGGAGAAGGAAGACAATGCACATGTGGAAAAGAATGGCTTCTGGACCCTCAAGCAGGAGAAAGAGAGAGAAAGGCTGGCTATGCACGTGAGGCAGGCTCTGTAAGAGAGGTCAGAAGGCCCAAACAGGCACAGATAGGGAAAGTGCCCACAGGAGCCAGGGTGCAAGAGCCAGAGTGTTGCTGTAACATATTTACCACTCAATGGTCTTTGAGTGACAAGTTTTAACAAAGCCACACCAAAGACAATGGTCAATTATCCTCAATCTTGATGAAACCAGAGCAATGGAATAAAAATATTAAAAGAAACTATTTATTGAAAAGTCTCTTTACACACTTGCTAATCCATATAACTCTAAGTTAAGTGTCTTTTGCGTTTTGTTGTTGCTGTGATTTTTGATGGTACTAAAGATTGAACCTGAGGCCTCCATACTCAGCTATGTTCCCAGCCCTTTTTCTTGTTTTTTGTTTTGAGATAGGGTCTCACTAGGTTTCCCATGCTTGGTTTGAACATGGGATCTCCTGCCTTAGTCTCTTGAAGTGCTCGGATTACAGGTGTGAGTCACTACACCTGCCTAAGTGACATCCCTTTCACAGATGAAGAAAGAGACCCTGTAGATGAAGTGGCAGAGCCAAAATACAAACCAAAACTTTTATTCCAGTAAACATACTGTCTACTCTTGAAAATGTACCTAAGTAAAAATAAATCAGAAAAAAAGCTATCTCGTCATTGAACAATCTAGTATGGGGGTGGAGGTGGGACGTGGCTTGGTGTTAGAATACATATTTAGCAGGTGCCCACCCTAGGCCTAGATTTGATCCCTAGTACCAGAAAAGGCAACAAACAAACAATAAAATGTGTGAATGTTCAGGCTCTGGAAACACAAACCACTAATATCAGAGTCTGAGTTTCATTAACTGTATTAGGATTATTAGAGATACTGCCTTTGGGGGATGCTGGATTAAAGATACATGATGACTACAAGATTTTTAAACCTACTTGTGACTAAAAACTAAAACAAATAACGTCATGTCTAAATTGAACATCATAAGTATAAAATGTCTATCTGACATTTAAAAATTTAATAAGGAAAACTTACATTGTTCTACTAAGAATTCTTGAATTTTTTTTAGGACAAAGGACAAAGGTAGCATTCATTGAATGTTTTGTATACTTAAATTCACTGACTATCATAAAAGTACTACACATGGAGAGGAATGGTTTACATGTAAGAGAATGTGGACTCTGAAAGATTAATAGGGCCAAAGTCACGTAACTACTGAATGGCAAAATGAGGACTGAAACCCAAATCTCTGGCGATGGTACACCCTACACTTAAACACTTATCTCCGTCCTCCACACTCTCATTTCTGTGTTTAAAAGGCATCTACTATGTCCTCTTCCAACAAAACCTGAAAGACAAAATATCTATTCTAAGCACATTCACACATTAAGAAAGAAAAAACATTCTCGATATTCATTCCTGGCTCCTATTTAAAGTTTGATACTGAAGCTGAAGAAAAATCTTAGAGGAATGAAAGAAATGCAAGTGGCATTCCAAGTAACAACATGTGCATGCTCAAGCGGGAAACACGAGAAGAGCCTCTGCCAAGTTCATCTGGGCCCAGTGGATGCTATCTCACTGATCTAGGTCCAACTTCCACTCGCTCCTCTCCATCTTTCCCTCCCCTACTCCCTCTTGGTTTCAGAACCATAGAAAAATCACAGCAACAAAGCTGGACAGAATTTCCAAGAATACACTGAGAACACCATCAAATAAGGGAACAGTGAGTGACCTAGTCCAAACACAGCCCTCTTACTGGAAAAAAAAATTTTTCAAAGGCTAAAACAAACCATGACAAGATCATAAGAGGAAACAAAAATATCTAAATATTGATAATAAAAGCAAATATATTTCCGAGGAGAAACAGCCAAAAGAACTGATTAAAACATACCTTTTAGTCTGTACTGATACACAGGAAATTATAATTTACTATGAGTCAACCTTCAAGTTGGATGTACTTTTTAATTCAAACTTACATTTTCAGTCTTTAATTATACTTAAATCTCCTTCCAACTTTTGTTCTCCAGCACTGACCCTATCTGTTCAACTCTGATGCTAATGAATCTCAGATTTCCGACATTTATGATGCAGCACCATCTGAGCTAGATGTCAGTTTTCAAGATCCTTCAAGACATTGACTCTGACTTCTCTTCACATTGAGAATCTTTTTTCAGTCTAACATATGTACCTGGTAATAGTTATGTCTCTTTAAGGAAAGCACAGTTCTCAATCAGCTTTGATCTTTAAAAGAGTCAAAGTAAAGATGTCTACTTGACTTATATTTTTTTACAATCATTTTGGTGTTTTCCCCATATACGGATACTATATAGCAGCCCTAGTTGTTTATTTCCAACTTTCTGGTGAATTAAGATATATACTATATTAATACAACAATAGAGAAAATAATTTCCAGAAAGTTAAACACCCAAGCAAAAAATTTCTGCCTTCTCTAACATATTGATATCAGCGAACAAGTAATACTAATAAGTAGCTTCATTCCTGCACTCTAAGACTCAGGTAATAATATAGTGAAATCTAGTCTATAAGTCCACTGCCATTCAAAAAAAATTTTAAGTAAGGCAAAGAGAAAGATGAGACCAGTATAATTATGTCAGGCATTGAATCAGCCCGGGAGCCACCTGCAGAGGTATTTCAGTGCCCTCTCTGAAAGGTTCACACTCTGACAGAGAAGATAAAGTTAACAGACAATTATCATTCAGTGTGATGAGGAACTTCAGGAGGATAAGCAGAAATGCTAGAAAAACAGATAGGAGGGGTTTTCAACACAGCCTGAAAGAGGAGGAGTCCAAGGTGTTCAGAAGTGTTCCCAGAAGAAGTGACATCCAAAAGACAGCAAGAAAGATGTACCCACTTGGCATCCACTTACATGACTGTAATAAAAATGGCAGACAGTAACAAGAGTTTCAGAGGATACGGAGAAAACAAAATTACCATATAGTGCTGGTAGAAATATAAAAAGGTACAGCCAATTAGAAAAACAAATTAGCCATTGCTCAAAATACTTAGTGTAGAATTACCTTATGACCCAGAAAATCTGTCCCTGGGTACACAACCCAGAGAACTAAAATCTATGTCCATGAAAAAATGTGTCCACCAATGTCGACAGCAGCATTAGTACAAAAGTGAAAGCAATTGTCCCTCAATCAGCCAATGAATGAACAAAATATATAACACTCTAGATTGAATTAACAATGAGTCACGAGCTAATAAGCAGTCATAATAAAGGATGAAGCAGCATGCATGTTATAATGTATACGATCATGGACAAACATGAAAATGTTATGCTATCTAAAATAAGCCATACACAAGGTTCCCTGTCATTCAATTCCTTTTATATGAAGTGTACAGACTAGAAAAACCCTTACACTCAAACAGTAGCTTAGTGACTTTGGGGGCAGAGGGAAAAGGATAGGGAGTAAGCAATGATGTATATGAGGTTATAATAAGATTTGGAATGAGATTGTCGTGATAGTCATGGAATTTTATGAATATACCAGAAACTTCTGAAGTCTATACTTTACAATGGTAATTACAGGCATATGAAATGTCTCTCAATTTAAAAAGTAAAAGAAAAATAAGAGTTAGGGGACAAAAACACATTAAAATCAGGAAGAAAGAGAAGTGGCAAGAATGAGCAGGTGGTAAAGAGAAATAAAACATGTACGTGGATCCTGGAGCACAAAACGTCCAGAATGAAGAGCTGCTAAGGTACGACCGGCGGTGCACGGTGGCAAAGGCACCGCGAGAGTGCATGGCGGCTGTGTGTGTGCAACAGAAGCAGAAGGAGCTACTGCCTCAAGTACCCACCCTGACTGATGAGGAGCAACCTGCCCCAGAGCGAAAGTGAGTCTGAGGTGAGCAGAGCCATTAAGAACAAGGTCTGTGAAGAACAGGAAAGGGGACAGAGAAATAAGGATGGAAGTCGCTCACGCCTATTTTAAAACAAACAAACAAAAGACCCTCCTCCATGTTAAGCACCATAAAGCAATTTACTCCAGCACAATACAAAGAGGGCTTCCTGTAGGGGACTTTACTCTTCTGTTCAGTCTCCGGTGTCATTGGATTAGGAAGTTAGAGTAAGTGGCTCCTGACATATTTCCTGCTGGGGTTTTTGTTGTTGTTGTTGTTGCTGCTGCTGCTGCTGTTGGAGACAGGGTCTCACTCTGTAGTCCAGGCTGCTCCTGAACTCACTATGGAGCTCAGGCTGGCCTCGGACTCATGGCTATTCTCTTGTCTCAGCCTCCGAGGTGCTGATTACAGGTGTGCACCACCATGCCCAGCTTATGCGGTGCTGGGAACTGAATCTAGGGTCTTGAGCTTGCTAGGCAGGCACTTTAACCAGTGAGCTATTCCTCCAGCACCTGGCGCTGCTTTTGCAAGCCAGGTCTGTGTTTTTCTCAAGGCTTTCCTACTCAGTTATCTGTTACTTTAAGCCCTCAAGTGAGATATCTCTAAGATACTTGTTTTCCTCAAATTTTATGGTATTATTTTAACAAATGAGATGTAGACACTGAAAACAGATATGTAGCTTTTTACAACCCTAAGAGAAAAATAGGCTTTTTTCTCATTCACCGGGTCTTTTCTCTTTCTTCCAGTTGGTATTTCAAGTGAATTTTTTCAACACTAAGAAACCAGAATTCTTGTTTGGGGTGTGACTCAGTGTAAGAATGCAGGAGGCCCTGGGTTTCGTGCTCCAAACCACCAAACAAATCAACAACAACAACCCCCCCCCCCACCACCACCACAGATTCTACTTGATGTATTCTAGATTTCAAGACAGAGTCCTACCTTTTATTTTCCATGTTTCAAAATACTGGTAATTCATATTTAAGTAAATGTTGATACTTACCTTTCAGTTAGAAAAGTTCATTCCAAGCCCGAAGATTTTGTCAAAATCAAGATGGAGGTCTCCATGGAGAATAATGGGAGTATGCACCAGGTGCTTTCACCTACAAAAAAATGCCAGCCACAATATTAGAGCCTTGTGTGAAGACAAGCACTGCACCATTACTGCTGAATTGTGTAAATGCAGTCCTTCTCTTACGTACACTTTCACATTCCCCAGTTCTATTTACTTAGGGCTAAACATGGTCTGAGCACAATACATGGAAAATACCTGAAATGACACATGAAGTTTAAGTAGTTTTTATTACAGCATATTGTTATAACTGTTCATCTTTATGATTAGCTATTGTTAAATTCAGGGTAACTAATTATAGGTTGAACTTTATCATATGTGTGTAGAAGAAAAAAAAAAAAAATATATATATATATATATATATATATATATATATATATATATATATATATAATGTTCAAAACTGTCCAAGGCTACAGATAGATCTTAGCCTCCTTAAATGGCCAAGGACTGCTGTTTAAGGTTTCAAAAAGTACTAAAGTCCCTGATTTCTCCTCATTAGACAACTGTATACCAGTTAATATTCTTAAAGCTTCCTATAAAACAAGAACCTATAAGCTCAGTTATTTTTTCTTATCCCAGTGACATTTTACAAATGGGGAAAATGGAACAGCTAGTAAGTGACAGAGCCAGGATTTGTCCCTGGGGACTCCAGCTCTGAGTTCTGACTTTCTAACCCTGACACAAGCCCATACACTCTAGTCCATGAAAGTCTTCTAACACTTAGATGGTGTGAGAAATCTCAGGTGACTTCTCCCATCTTATTGCTGGTGCTTTTCAAAGTATATACACACATCTGAAAACTCAAAATACTACAGTCAGGATGAGATAATGAAAAGAGACTGAACCAAGGGGAAACAACCAGGGTTTTTAGGCAGAGTGTGAACTAACAGTGATCATAACTGTGCTGATAGGCATAAAATTCTACATAAGCAAACACTAAAGTAGTACACTCCATGAGACTGCTCACCTCCTCCTTTGCTGAACTATCTCCTTCCTTCTGGTGAGTTAATCGTTATTCATTCTTCTAGGCTCTGGTTCAAATTCTCTCATATTCTCTCATATTCTCTCTCTCTCTCTCTCTCTCTCTCTCTCTCTCTCTCTCTCTCTCTCTCTCTCTCTGCCAATTGTTCTCTTTTCTCACTTTGCTCTGGGTGAATGCTGGCCTATCCTGGACAATTTAGCATTTGTTAGGATAATAGTCAAGGCAATTTCTTCCTTCATGCCCTCTTAGGAAAGGGGCAGACCATAAATTAATAAAAATACATTATGCTTCATGCCCTGTAAAAGGTACTTGTGATGTGTCACAAGCTTGAATGGATACTTTCTGAGGACAGGGAGCCGGCTGGGGAGCCCAGGACAGGAGGCATGATGCCAGGTGGAGTGGACAACACAGACTAGCAGCGGAGCTGCCTCCTTGGGAACACTCCATGTTTACCAGCTCCATTTAGTGCATACAAATATGTAGACATAGCGTGATTCAATGTGTGACCTTGAGACAAAGCCCACAGTCACTATATTTCTTACAGTTGTTTTTTTTTTAATTTGTCAAAATAAACATTTTTTGTTGGAGCTTCGTTCTCTAATTCTCCAATCTTACTTTCTTTGTGTTTGGTTTTGATCTTGTCTGCACTTCTCCTGTTATTCCTGAACAATTAAAATGTGTGCCTTTTTCCTTAAAAAGGAGTAAACAAAGCCTAACATGTACATGGGGGAAGTATCTTAAAGGATCAATCCACATTACATGGTGTTAGTATCCAAAATCAATGATCTTACTGTCTTTTTAACATCAGAGCAAGAGGCAGGATCAAACTACCAAATGAATCTCTCTTAACCAGTCTCTCTAGCTTCTGCTCTACATAAATTATAGATACTGTAGTAGCCATAACAGCAGGAATAATTATATATAATAATTGTAACATAACATTTACTGTGCACCAGATTCCCTCCTAAGCACTTTTACTGTATTAATCACATGGTCCTCGCAATAATTCCATGTAATAGGTATGTTATTACCCATATTTCACAGTCAAGACAACAAACAGGGAAGCTAGTTCACTTGATCAAAGGCATACACTGGCCAGTGGTGAAGGCAGGATTTGAGCCCCGGTGGTTTGACTCCAGAGTATCCACTCAAAATTGCATTAGCCTAAAACCCACATCATTGATGCGGGTGATGAGCCAAAAACATTTCAACATTTGGCTCGTTTGGTCAGTCACATGTAAATGCATTTGTGCAGGCACAGAAGCCACACCACAGATGTCTACAGGAGTCATGACTCATGAAGCTCTATTCTACACACAACACAACAGTGTCATAAAACACAGATCACAAATAGCGGTTCCCAACCCTATTGACACCGGGGCCCGGTTTTGTGCAGACAACTTCTCCACGAGGTAGGGGGGCGCATGTGTCAGGGACGGGTCAGGGCAGACGCTCCACCTCAGATCATCAGGCCTGACACTCTCCAACAGAGGGTGCAGCCTAGATCCCTCACAAACACGATTCACAGCGGCTTCTCCCTCTCAGGAGAATCCTAAGCTGCCAGGATCGAACAGGAGGAGGGACTCAGGCAGTAATGAGAGGCAAGGGCAGGGGCTGGCAGGGCTCTGCTGCCTCCTGCCCAGCAGGCCAAGGACGCCCTGCCCAGAAGGTGCGGACCCATGAATGCTTTTAGTCTTTTGGTTTTATTTTGTATTGTTTGTTTTTGTTTTTGTTTTTGTTTTTGTTTTTGTTTTTGGTGCTGGGAATTAAACCTGGGGCCTTTGCAATGAACAACATCAGCAGTTCTTTTTTTTTTTTTTTTTCTTGAGACAGGGTCTCACTAAGTTGCTAAATTTCCCAGGCCAGCCTAGAACTGGCTGTCTTTCTGCCTTAGCCTCCCAGGGTCCTGGGATTCCAGGCCTATACCACCAGGCCTGGCTAACCATTGAATTCTAAAGGACTGCTTTGAAGTTTATCCTTATCAAATAAAACCTAGAACAAAATAGAATCCAGAAACTATGTCTTCTAACTTTATATGATATGTAATAAAAACTGAATCTATGTATTCCTGTACTAATAATTCTTTTATTTCAAAAGAATTTCTGATTTGCAGACATGCTGCATGAACTAGGAAGAACGCCCAAAGCCCCTCCACGCAGGTCGAGGCAGCGTCCCATAATGAGTGCTCTAGTGAGAGCCTATTCCAGGATCCCAATTGTACATGGCGGTCACCTCTCCTCGGTCTTCATGACCTTTATAGTATACAAGGCTGCAGGTTACTTCTTTGTACAACATCTCCAAGCTGGGATTAGTGGATTAGTGGTGGTTTCTCATGAGAGATGCAAGGGGAACCTTCCTGTTTTTTTAACACAGCCGTGCTCTTGTCATTGCAACTCATCAACTGACACCTGAGGCCAGGCCAATGTGTCCCATCACTGCTGTGACGACCATGTGAACTCTCAAGTAAGGCCACATCATCCCAGGTACTACTGAAGAGCCAAGGTGTTTTCCCTTCTCACGGATAAAGACTTGTGGCCGGGCACTTTACAGCTCTACAAATACCCGTAGCCATCCTGCACTCACTGGTGTTAGCATCGACTGCTGCTCCTGAACCTCAGTCAATTTCTACTACAACTGCCAAATGGCAATCAATCTCTCTTATCCCAGCATTCCTTCTATTTATCACATGGCTTTCTATTTTAAGGAATTACTGTCTTTCCCATTTATTTATTCATGCATTTACTTTTATTTATGCCAGTGTGGATTCAGGACTGCATCATTTATGCAGTAGGATATAATCTATAGCTACTATTGTTTTCAGATTTTCCCAGCTTGGACAAGAGAAGTGTGGGAATCCCTCTGGGCCCACAGCTCTGCCGTTCTGGCCTTTCCTCACAGGATGTTGAGTACAGTCAGACCTTCAGGACTCATCTTGTACCCTGTCTACCCAGCCCTAGAGCCAGGCATACTTGTTCAAAGACCTGTAGTTCCTTCTAGCCAAGACTGCTGTTTAGACACAAAGATCTGGGTGACCACTCCGCTCATACTAAAGGGCTGCCAGTGCAGACTTGCCCTCTGGTTAGAAAATGAGTGTGGGGGATCGGGAGTGTGTACAAATGCATTCACAGCTATACATACCATGCAATCTTTATCTGTATCTATTTAAACTGCCACAGTCACACATTCAAAGAGACATGTCATATTCTAATCTACACAAGAGGTTTACCTAACTCTCTCATTTTTGTGTTTAGAACTATCCTCTCCAACAATAAGGCAGTTGGCTCCCTTTACCTTTAACATATTGCTTATTGGCCTCTCTGGGCCTTCATGCTCAGGTCTGCACAATGGATTGTGTTTTTATTAAATTATGAATGAAAGAAGGAAGGAAGGAAATATGGAAGGAAGAGAGGGAAGGAGGAGGAAGAGAGGGAGAAAATGAAGGAGGAAAAGAAAATGAAGAAAAGAAGGAAGAAAGCATCCTACATCAATTATTTTAGACTTGACTATGTATCTGTGATCCAGATCATCAAACTGAATACAATGACATAGCTCACTCCCTGGCCACAGAAGATAACAGAGTTAAAAACTGTCTTCTGGCAGTTTTTCCTCATCACTATTATAATCAGTATTAATTGTATAATAGAGTTCACTACAACATTTACATACACATTTTTATCATGTGGTACATATTAGATACATACACATGTTGACTATAGAAGGAATTTTGATATATTACTAAAATATAAATAAATTTAAGAACCAAGTATGACTCAACACAGATGAAAGAAATCTTATGATTTGCTTACTGACCATCATCCCACTCTTCTTCTAGCCAAATGGGTACATGAAGGTCGGAATCCTTGCCCAATACAACATCACAGGAATAGCAGCAGTGAAACACAGACCTGGCTTTGAGTTCCTGACATTCCAAATCATTCTGCAATTTTACCATTAAAATGATAATAGCAAGCAATTCTGAAATACGCCTGCTGAGAATCACAGGACACCCAAGACTCCAGGAGAAAAAGACATGAGAATTAACAAGCCTAAGGGAAATAACTAAAAGAGAACAATCTCTTCCATGAGAACAATGGTAGAAATGCCCAAATGTTTGCCCCACAAATGGTTCATGTAAGAGAAATAGTTCCTTACTTTAGTATTCTATAATTCCTCCAACTCACCATAATGAGTGTACACAGGGAAATATGGATTGGAAGAAAGGCAAAAAGAGACCAAGACCACCTATCTAAGCACCAGGGAGAATGGGGGCTGTGAGGACACTGTGTCAAAGGATGTACTACTTAATTCTACATGATCTACTTCCCTCAGTGGACACTAGCTCCTGGTTAAAAAGATGATCAAACCAACTGCTTGCAGCGTGATGTCTTCTCTGGTGTCACACTTGACTCAGGCAACAACACACTAAGCAGGATACTCAAAATTTTGGTATCCTCTTTTTCCCTAAAAGACATTAAATCCCTGCCCTACCTACATTGTTTGAAGACAAGCATCACTGAGTCTGGGTTATGAAGTTGGCTTTGTCGCCAATGGAATAAATGACCTAATCGAAAAATATAAGTTGGAATGGTAAAATTTAAACATTTACATGTAATAGAAAAGCACATTGCTATAACCTCCCTCAAAATACTGCCTCTCACCTCAACCATACTTATCCCATCATTCTTTTCACTTTTTGAAGCAATTCTGGAAGTTCTACGTCCTGTCTTTTTGTGGTCACCTTCATGTTCGGAATTGATTCAAAACATTGATCTTTCATGGTAATGATGAGTTTGAAGAAGAGCCGAAAGTCACACAGTGCCAGTTCTGGTGAATACAGGGGCTATGGGTACACCATCATGCTCTTACAACCTTGCCTTTCCATTGATGATAGTTGTATACACACACACACAAAAAAAAATTTTGAGACAGAATCTCACTCTGTAGTCTAGGCTGGGTAGAACTCACTCTGTAACCCAAGCTGGCCATGACCTCATGGCAATCCTCTTGCCTCACCCACCCAGATGTGAGATTACAGGTGTGTGCCATTACACCCTGCTAATCTTTACGCAGTGCTGAAGAACCAAACCCAGAGCAAGTGTTCAAAGCACGGAATTATGTTCCCAGCCCCTGCATACACTGAATTTTTGATCACATATCACAAAAGTGGACTTCTGAGGACGGCAACAGTAATGAGATAAGTGTACATAGGAAGCAAGGGGGCATATTTTGAGAAGGATGAATGGCAATGTGTCTTTATTACAATACATTTTCCAATTTAGACAATCATTGTATTTATCACGCCTGAAAAACTTTCATCCTGTTCCACCATTTCTATACCTGTCAACAGCCTACATTTCCCATCTCTAAAACACAAGTGATGCACTTCAGTCAGTATGCAAACTAAAGAACGAAAGTAATGTCTGACTAATATCTAACATGAAGGCTTGCCCGCTATTTGCTAATAGAAACTCATCACTAACTACAGGATCAAAGATACCATTATACCTTCAGCCCTTAACAACACTTGCAAATGCACACTACCAGCGGGAAAAGAAAGCTGACTGAAATCCAAATGGTCACTGTTACGGACTGACAGTGTGTGGCCCTCCAATATTCCTATGTTGAAATTTTTCCATAATAAGTTGGTATTTGGAGATAGGGACTTTGGGACTTGATTAGATACTAAAGTTTGAGCCTGCCTGCATGAAATCAGTTTCCTTAAAAAAAAAAATGGGAGTTCAAGAACCCCCTCAGTCCTTTCCACCCCACGAGGATACAAGAGGTTGGGAGCACGCAATCCCAGGAGGAGCCCTCATCAGAACAGATTGTGATGCCACCCTGATCTCAGAATTCCAGATTCTAGGTCAGTATTGTGGCTTGTATCTGAAATGTTCCCCCAAAAGCCTCACGTATTTGGATGTTATGGATTGTCTATGGAACCTCGGGCTGTTGGGAGAATGCAGCCTGGACAGGAGGGTTGGAATACAAGCATGTGAATTGGATTAGAGGTGTGTGGACTGGATTACGGGCATGTGGTGGATTAGAACCACACCTGGAAGGAGAATAACACTGAGGCTGGACTCAGAAGGGGCAGATCACTGTGACTGGACCTGGAAGTATATACATGCTGCTACCTTCCTCTGGGATTGGACTTGACTGGAAGAGACATGGGTTCCTGTTTGTGATGCCATGACGGGCTGCCTCCACCTCTGCCTCAGTCATGTACTTCCACTGTTAACCGACAGCTCATGAGTAAACTGACCTTCTGAAACTGTGAGCTGAAACAAAACTTCCCCCCTCCCCAATTTGTGGATGTTGGGTATTGAGTCACAGCATTGAAAAAACAACTAAGACAGTCAGAAATAAATTTCTATTATTGTAAGTTACAAGCTGTAGGATATTTTGCTGCCTGAACTAAGTCAATCATAAATAAAACAGAACTCATTTTAAATGTGCAAGAGGACACTCAGGCAACTCCAAAAGTACTTCATTGTCTGTCTGGATTGGGCCTCCCACAGCCCTTAAGGCTGATCCAAGCACCCCCCACCAGGGTAAAGACTATGATCAGCTTACTCAAACATCTCGCATATGAAGACAAAATTCATCACATAATATGTGACACTTTATTACTTTGGTACACAGGGCTAATTAAGGATGAAATTTCAAGCTAGATTTAAAAAAAAAAGTAAATGAGTCAATTTTATGAGAGAGGAGAGGTAAAACTCTTAAAAGATTTAAAACAGATTAGAGACATACAGCCTTGAGGCAGGCCAAAAATGATGGGTCTGTTCTCTTAAAGCATGACTCAAGGCAAACTAAGTGCCTTGTTTTATTACTTAGAGCTTAGCTTTTTAAAACTGTTTTCTTTTTCCAGAAGATAAGTTGTGTGCATGTCTGTGCATCTGTGTGTCTAGCATTCAATGAAATACCAGGTGCATTGTGGCTTTCTCTCTTGTTTAAAAAAGAAACACACACACACACACACATATACAACTATTGTCACTCATGGGCTTTGGTCTAGCATGTCAAGCAGGAATTAAAATCTCTTTAAAAAGAAGCTTTGCATGGTTCATGTGGCATGCCGACAGGAGCTGGATCAGCTTACAGAAGGGGCCGGAGATAAGGCATCCCAAGGAGACCAGAAGGAAGCAGTCCCCAGAAAGTCTATGATTTCTCTACACGCCTACCCCACCCTCACCCCTTCCCTCTCTCCCTGCTTTGTAAGAATTGCACAATGCTCAGCAGAGGGAAAAAGAACCATTTCATTCCCTTTACAAATGACATCAGTAGATTTTGAAATGTACCTTCCAGGAACAAATATCTATCTCTAATTTCTAAAGATGTCTTTGTCTATCTTCCCAAACCTAAAAACAAACAGAAAATATAGCTTTACTCTAAAACCTGTAGAACAAGGCCTACTTGGTGAATAGTGAAAGAATGCATCAATGTGAGTTGAAAATTGGTTGTAAATGGGTCCACTTAAGCCTCCCTGGTAAGGAATTGCAGGGACTTGAGATTAAAATTGCAGGAAGCCAAACAGAAAATTGAGGACAAAAAATGATGACTGATGGGCTTGGGGCTATTATCTCTGAGGATACTATACACACTGGTGTTTTTGGAGGAAAAAATTACATGAATGACCTTGAGACCAAGTCTAGAGGGACAAGCCAGCTTGACGCAGCTTCCTGTAGAAGAGGATGTGGAGAGGGCTGAAGTCTTAGCTTCCAAATGGATGACGAAGACGTTTTAGATAAGCAGCTTTGATTTCCTTTTAGTGTATGAGCTGAAGCGCCATCACTGAAGAGAATAAACGTCATGTAGCCCTCGTCAGATACTTCACCTTCAAGCAGCTGTAGTTTGAAACCCAGAAATGACACAAGGATTGTGTGACCTTGGGACATAGGAGGTTAGCGTCTGAAAATGGACTCTCCCTCCTATAATGTTTTTGTCTTTATCTTCTGTAATTGCATCCAGCACAGGAAATTCTGAACCATTAAGATCCAACCTAAGCTTCCTGAAACTCTACTTCTAAATCACAACTGGGAACAGTTCCTGCACTCCACGCATGTAACCAGGACAAACCTTTACTCTCTGCTTCAACTTCCTAGAAGATGTATTTACTAAACACTGCTCTAGATTAGTACTTCTTAGTTGTTAATCCCAAGATAACCTTCTTAAATATAACTGAGGATTCCAAAGAGCTTTGTTTATATAGGTTACATCAAGAAATACCATGTTACAAATTAACAGTAAGAAATGTATAATATGTTAATTCTCAAGAAAATGTCTAAACCACTACTGTTAATATAACTGACATATTTTATAGACAATAATTACAGTTTCACAAAATATTCGGTAGCAAGAGTAGCACTATTTTATATTGTTGGAGATCTTTTAATATTTGACTTACTAGCAGATAGTTGTAGTCTCATTTTTGCTGTATTAACCAGCTATGAGAACTTATTTGGTTGAAGTGTATAAGGAAAGCTCACTCCCACACAGATGGGTAGCTGAAAAAATGAAGAAATCAAGGCAGCCTTTCAGATAACCATGGATATTCTTTCGTTGATATTACATCAAAATTCAATGACTGAAAGTTTCTATAGGAATCTAAACTCTTAGCAGCGAGCTTTCTATATTTCGATATGTTAAAATTCACTGAATTATCCAGCACCTGAATGGATCTTTATCTACACAACTTTGTGATATCCATCATTGATCATTTACAAAATATGAATTCACTAAGTTATCCAGAAGTCCCAAGTACACAGTGGAAAATTTCCATATAAACTTGTGAGAGAAACATGAAAAGGGAAGACTTCATCCTTGGATTCTTAGGAAAGAAGATCTGGTCCTGAAGATGTCCTGCAAAGGCTCCAGGCGTTAGGCTACAATAACACCTGAAAACTGTGTCTTGTTGAGAATATGGTAGTATTTTGCTAGGTCAAGGACAGGCCCTTTCAGGGGCAGAAGATGTGAAAATACAGTGTGTCCCAGAGATGCCATTATTCCAAACACAAGGGTTTTGTTTGGTTTGTAAGCTTTCTGCTAGTATGTGGAAACTTGCAGGATAAGGCATTAACCTCCAGTATGAAAATATCTGAGTTTAAGCAGTAAACACCATGTCCCTAGCCGAGATCCACACTGAAAAGGTGTTATAACTAACAAGCCAGAATCTCTTACTATTGATATTACCTCTTTGCTAAATGTCAAGGCTTAGTGATTCTCCATAATCACTTGTCAGCAACCCAAATGCTGCTAAAGAAATTTTAATTTCCTTTCCTTAGACTATTAACATACATGTCCCAATGACAGATGCTAAGGTAGGGACCTCACTTATTATGGGAGAATCTAAATTGCCCCCTAAAACCTCCATGTTCAGAGGTGGAACCTAGGACAGGTGATTGGACCCTGAAGGCTCTGATCTCAGGCACGGACTAAATCATCAATGGATCCGTAACTTAATGAGCTATTGGGAAGCAGGGGAAACGAGGAGGCAAGACCCATATGGAAGAAAGAGAAAAGTCTAGAGAGAGCATAACTTGGTGAAGATTTCAGGACCTTGGTTGCTTCCTCTCTCTTGGCTTTCCTGGAAGCCCCAGGCAGGCATGGAGTTTGTTTCACCACCTAATCCCTACCACGATGTTCTGCCTTCCTTAGCCTAAAAGCCTGGAAACAGCTGACCATGAGCTGAGCCTACTGAAACCATAGCCAGAATAAAGCTCTCTTCCCTTCAAGTTCTTTACTTCAGCAACAGAAAAGTAACACATCTGCCTCAATATTATATCCCTAGCAATACTATACTCCCACCTATTAAAAACTGGAAAATATAAAATTTTGAAATGAATGACTGATATATTTGAATACTATTGAACAGTATGGCAAATGTGATACCATGTACCACATGGAAGAAATGAATGCAAAAGCCAGTATCACTAACAAAAAAATAAAATGAACTGTTTATCTGTAAGTCTACTTTCATCAAAACCCTTTAATTTACACCCATACATCTAAAAGTAAAGACACCATGCCCTTAGAAATCCAGATGACAAAAATCAGAATTTTAACTATTTTTAACTCAGAGATTTGCAGAAAGCAGCTGAGTTTCTACTGTCATTAGGCTGCTGCGGCAACATAAAGCAATTTGATAGTTTTTAAGAAGAAAAGAGAGAAAATTTTCCCCTAATCCTTGAAAGAAGAAAATTCTGATGAAGGCTGTACAAGAAGTAACACCTTGATGACAACACTGATTTTTGTAGCATGTTTTGTGCGTGGATATGTGTATGTGCCCTAGTTGCTTTTCACTGCGGGGACACAACCTGACACTCATACCTTCAGGGAGGAGAAGTTTTAGCTCAGAGTTTCCGATGGTCCTAGTCCACTGATGGACAGCTGGCTATGGCACAAGGCTCTAGCAGAGGGCCTATCTGGAGGAAAGCTCTTCATTCCCTGGCAGATTGGAAGCAGAGTACAAGAAGAAGGGCAGAGCTGGTGTCTACCTCTCCAGGTTATTTTCCAGTTTTCAACTCTGTCACAGCTACATTTTTATTGCTGGGACACATTATTCAATGTCCACAACTTAAGGGAGAAAAGATTTATCTTAGCTCAGAGTTTCAGATGGTCTTAGTACACTGATGAAAAGCTGGTGATGACTGAAGGGGTCCACAGAAGACAGCTGCTCACAGCCTTACAAGAGGAAGAATCAAGGACATCCAAAAGAAGATAGAATAGGACTTTATATCCATCCAGGCCACATGCCAGTAACATGATCTATCACACACCTGTATTCCACCCCTTCTGATAAGGCTCCACCTCTTAACTGCACGTAAAAACCGTAAGTATTCTACAATATTCAAATACATGAGGCTTTTGGGGGACATTCCTGATCCAAACCACAACATGCCACCCTTGGCCCCTATAAGACTCATGCCACCTCCTTAAGCAAAATGCATGTTGTCCATTTCTAAGAGTTGCCAAAGTCCTAACATTTCAGCCATGCTACAAATTCAGTTTTCCTCAGAGACTCAAGGAAAACTCTTAGATGTAAGCTCCTATGAAAACCAAAATAAAATGGCTAAACATTCCAATTCTAAAAGGGAAGAACAGATGGATAGAAAACAACTAAGCCAAAGCAAGATTCAAGCACAACAGGGCAATCATTACATCCTATAGCTCTGTGTCCAGTGCCCTGACTAAACTGTATGAGATGTAAGCTCCAAAGGCATTCAGTTGTTCTGTTCTGTGGTACATGGCAGGGCTAGCGCAGGTGCAAGGTCCTAAGCCAGAGCGGGAGCTGGAAACAGAGCTCCTTTTGGCAGCATGGCAGAACAAGAGAAATCTGGGAGGAGTGGTAGAACTAGCACAAGCCCCTCCGGGTCATGCCCCAAGCATCTGATCCTTCCAGCCAAATCCCACCCACCAACAGAACCTACTATCCATAGGTACATGAGGCTTGTGGAAGACACTCCAGATCCAACCCACAACACCAACTGAAAGGATTTATCTTCACAACCTTCCTTTAGGACTTTCCCAGGGCGCAGCTAGAGGCTCCAATTGCCATTTTTGGATAAACTGAGCATGTTATGCAGAATCACTTGTACATCGGGACTCAGGTTTTTATCCTTTAGTCAACTCACTGCAAATCCCAGAGCTTTTCTTTCGATATGACAATACTCAGAGTCTGTGGCCTTTCTCTGCAGATTATCCAAGTTTCTGGCACCCCAAATTTCTGGGGTCTCCAGTACACTTTGGTTTCCCTTTCACAACATCATGCTCTGCCCTCTCAGGGACACAATGTCTGATCTCCAAGGCCATATTCAAAAATCTGGGTGGAAGACTTCCTGACCCCACAACTCTCACATTCTGCGTGTCTGTCAAACTAGCACCAAATAGATTATGCCAAAGTCTACCACTGTCTCAAACAGTAGCCTGGCCTCCTGGTATCGTGGGTGTAGCAGTTTCTGAATGCTGGAATGGCTGAACTCCAGTAAACACTGTGGCCTTTTATCCTACCCTGGGGTACTTTTCTCAGAGCAAAGTCTTTTGTCTTTGCCCCTAGAGTGGACAAATGAGATCTTACTGATTCCTGAGATGCCCTCAACATTTTTTCTATAGTCCTGATTGTAAGTACTTGCCTTCTTTTTAATGCTAATTTCTTCAGCAACCATACTCTATTTTGCCCCAGCTTTATACTCACTTTGTCTGGTAAAATTACAAATTTTTATATCCTTTTTCTCTGGCATCTTTCCTGTTTTTCACTGTATATCTGGCTAAAAGCCCCAAGTCGTACCCATGTGACAGCCTCAACACTGAACTGTTTTGAAATTTCCTTCACCAAATTAAATAATCCACTGCCCTTAATCTCAGTCAAAGTCTCAATAAAGGAACAAAATGGGGACAAGGTTTTGTTTGTTTGTTTGGGGTGGGGTTTGCCAGAGCATAAAATACACAATTTCAAGATTAACTGCCAATAAAGTCTACCTTCTCACCTAAAACCTCTTGAGCTGGTCTTCACAATCTACACTTCTACCAGCAGCCTGGTTTTCTGAGCTCTGACCAGAACCTCCATCAAGCTCTGCTCACAGCATTCCAAGGCTTCTCCAGTCAGTATCTTTGAAGTTTTCTAAACTCCTCTCACAAACGACTCCAAAAGGCTTCTAAACCACATCATCAGGTGAATAACCCCACTTGTCTGGCACCAATTTCTGTCTTTATTATTGATTGTTGCTGGGACACATCTTGTAAATCTACCACTTAAGGGAGAAAAGATTTACTTGAACTCAGTTTCAGAACGTCTCAGCACATTCATGGACAGTTGGCAATGACAGAAAGAGTCTAGCAGGGAGCAGCTGCTCATAACGTGGCAAAGGAAGAATCAAGGGCCTCCAGAAGCTGGGGAGGAGTTTATATCCTTCCAGGCCACATACTTATAATCCAATCTATCAGACACCTGCCCTCCACCACACATCTATAATCCACTGCTCCTGACTAGGCTCCGCCATTTAACAGCACATGGGATTTAAAGGTATTCCACAACATCCGAATGCATGAGGCTTTTGGGGGACATTTCAGGTCCAACCACAACACACCCCTTCCAACAAGACCTCACCTCTTACCCACACAGGAAATCAATAGGTAACTCCTATGATTTAATTACCTTCCAAACATGAGGATTTGGGGGACATTCCAGATGTAAACCATAAAAAATGTAAGCATGTTCACATGTGCAGACGTGTGTCTGTGTGACATTATTCTGATCTCTATCCAGGCTGCAAAGTGGTTCCACTGTCTTTTCATTAACAATGAGAAATGGGAACAAGGTACAAAGAGGAGATACAGAAAATCAAGTTTACAAGTGGCCCGATATTTCAGAAGTTTTGATCACTTGGACTATGTAGGTTATCTTGATTTCACAGTCCTACTTGGGGAGAGAAAGTGGGCCTCCTTGGTGAACGGGAGCATCTGTTTGTGCAATAGAATTGATTATCTGCTCAGGATGGCTTATGCTGCAGGACTGTAAAAAATTGCAAGTGGCTTTGGTTACAAGGGAGCTATCAGTCATCCTGAACTATTGACACATTTTTATGTACTGGAGTCTCAAATCACTCACTGAGGTTACTTATTCATCCATGAAATCTAAAATTCGGTGGTCTACCTAAGGGAAAAGGAGGGATTTAACCAGCAAAGTCTACTCTTTCTGGTCTTACAACAACATGATATTTCAAAGCAAGATGGAAGGAGAGAGCTAAACTCCCTTAAGCTCACCACCTCAGCCATTACGGATGTCCAGCTACCTTTGTTCAAAGGGTAACAGAGAAAGAGCTTGAAAATCAGGATTCGGGAAAGCTACTTAAACGCTTTGCATGGCTTTGATTTACAATTGGTCGTGATCTAATAAAAATTATAGTAAATATTTATTTTTTCTTCAACAGCATGCTTGTCACCAGACAAACAGCAGATAAAATTAATCCCAGTCCAGTTCCAGGGGCTTAAAAATTATCAACCACATGCTAACACTCCTGCATTAGAAGACACAGTCAAATAATGACGCAGAATGCTAAGGGTGCAAACCTCTTACCAGAAGCAGATGAAAACATAGCCGTTGTGGCTGTACGGCCTCCTTGCCACAGGATGAACCTGCAGGAAAGGATGCTTGCTGCCTACCCACCACAGGGCCATAATTTCTAAGCGCATAGGACTGGTTTTGAGACGTGGCAACAAACTGTTTTATTGGTCTTTCTCAATTTAAAAATCCTCCATTTACACCTAAATGAATGAGTTTTGTTGCACCTTCATTCCAGAGTTTCTCTCTTACATTCCAAGCTCCAGGGTGGCAAGCTCATTGTCCATCTGCTTCTCCAATCTAGCAGTCTTATCCGAGGACTGTATTACTCTCAGCCCTGTGAAACCAATGGATCCATCTAAGGAGGGTTTCCTCCTGTCCACTGCCAACATTTGGGCACCTTACAGTTCATCAGAATCTTGATCAAGCAGATATTTGGATTAAAAATAATAAAAATCAGTTGTCAGAAGAGATGAAAACTTGCAACACAGAAAAGAAGAACCCACCTATAACACTGGGTACAACATATTTCAATATTTTTATTGGCTATGAATGTCTCAAAGCACACAATTTTAAGAGCTGACTACTATCCCATGGAGCTGTCAAAGGTGAGACAGACTTCTAAAACTTTTTTTGGAAAAGAAAACGAAAAAGAATCGCAGTTCACAGTAAAAATACACGACAGCTGGCTTTCCTTGAATCCAGTCCCACAATGCCCCATTCGATTCACCCATATATTCTGCCAGCAAAACAAAACAGACTTGAGAATCAACAGAGGTAATAAAAGACTAAGGGAATCACAATCTCTGTAAGCAAAGAGTCACATGATAAGCTTATATATTCAAAAAAACTTAAAGAAGAAAGAAGAGTGGAAA
Source organism: Ctenodactylus gundi (assembly GCA_004027205.1). Taxonomy (NCBI): domain Eukaryota; kingdom Metazoa; phylum Chordata; class Mammalia; order Rodentia; family Ctenodactylidae; genus Ctenodactylus; species Ctenodactylus gundi. The sequence goes on along the minus strand of PVKB01002491.1, from coordinate 116,928 downwards.
CGGAATATCAAGGAAAAGGGGAGAGAAAAGGAGATTCCCAAGGTTACTCTGCAAGGCCACATTTAACAGAAAGTGGGAACGGGCACAGAAGTGAGAAGGAGCTGAGGCAGGCTGGGTGGGCTTGGGAGCACGCCCGGGTGGGGGCTCATCTGCTGGGTGAGGAGGGCAGGAGCTCAGGAATGACAGACAGAGAAAAGCAGGTGGGAGAACGTGTGTCGCGAGGCTTGATACTTGATGATACTCCTCTTCTCTGCCTTTCACATCTTCACAGTCACCAAGTCCTGACCGTTCCAGCTTGGAAATCTCACATCACCCATCTTTTCTCTTCCTGTTGGTTCCACTCCAGTAGAGGACCTCGTTCTGCACGGCGCAGCCCACAGCAGCCGTTCCCAGCGCAGCACTCTACTCTGTCCGTCTGTCACGCACTGCCCAGGCTTCCCTGGACCCTACATACCACACTTTTCCCTTTGCTCAGCTCATGATCTTCAAGTCAAAACTCTAGAGTGCCAGGCTCGGTGCAAGGACCCTGATCTCATGACCAACTTCATGTTCCCCACTTTGTTCCTTTCAAAATGTTGGCTTCGTTTCATGACAAATGGATAAGCCTACAAAATCGGGACCATTAAGGTGACTATCTTATGGGGGTGAGGAGGAATTAGGGATGTCTGTGTGGACAAAGAACAGTTCTGGGCACTGAGCCCAGAACGAAGATGAGGAGGGCTGGAGGGGTAGAAGATAAAGAGAAGGCCAAGAGAGGAGAACAAGGAGAGACAAAGGAGAGGGAAGGAGAAGAGGATGACAGTGGGGACAGAGGCTGTTTCTACGTGTAGACCCAAGGTGGCTCTGCCTCCTCTATTTCCTCCTCTCCTCCTTTTTCAGCCCATAGTATCTCTCCTACCTAGAAGGAGAATTCAGTGCTCATTTTCCCTGTTCATTATGTTTTTGAGACACAGTCTTGCTGTATAGCCCAGGCTGGTCCTGAATTGACCATGTAGCCCAGGCTGGCCTTGGAATCTGCAATCCTCTTGCCTCAGCCTCTTGAGTGCTGAGATCACAGGCATGTACCACCACGCGCAGCTTATGTAATGCTGGGAATCGAACTCAGGGCTGTGCACTTGCTGGGCAAGTGCTTTAACCACTGGGCCATTCCTCCAGCCCCCTATTCATTATTAATCATGACAAAACCTAATTCTTTTTGTTTAAAAGGAAAGTCCTCTAGTGTACCCCAGCAAAACAATCACTTCCTCCTTATTCTATAAATATTTTGTCTGCAAATCCTATAATCTAAATTCTTATTTCTTAAACTATCTTCAAATCCCCTGTTCTCTTTTAGCCTGGTTTTCCAGAACACTCATTTCACTACCTAGAAATTAATAAATACAGATACAATTTAGTCACCACTAAGTACAATTGTAGATAAGTCACCATGGAGAGTTTTGTAGTGTGTAATACCACGTGGCTGCTGTAAAGATTAAGTGCAATAATGTGAGTAACACTTATAAACTATCTTTGAGTCCAAACACATGACATGACATTTGGTTCTTTTTTATTGTGGCTATGAAGAAATTTTCCAACAGTTCGACCAAGAACCTCTGATAAACAAAGGTTCAAGATGACAACCAGCCTGGGCCCTGTGGCTTAGGCTTCTAATTCCAGCACTCTGGGAGGCCGAGACAGAAGGATCATAAATTTGAGTCCAGCCTGGTAACTTAACGACTTAGTGAGATCTTGTCTCAAAGTGGAAAATAAAAATGGGCTGGCGATTTAGCTCAGGGTGAAGGCTCTGGGTTCGATCCCCAGTATAACAACACAACAACAGCAAAAAGAGGCAACCAGGGTAACAAACAGGTTGCCACTTGAACTTAACTGGAACTCTGGAAGATGATCAAGACAGCTAAACACATAGGATCAAACTATTTTCACAAAATACGTCAACTCCTCCACTGTGGAGTGGACTACACAGATCAGCCCCCTCTCCCAGTAAGGAACAATCAAGAGCAAAGTCTTATAACAGACTATCAAATCTCCCAGATCCCGCCCCCTCTGTTCTCCAGAAATCCTGGACCTCCTTGGAGCCCAGCAGAGAATCTTCCTCCTCATCGTCTTCCATTTCTGAGGGTGTGTGTGCAAGGGTGGATCAAAAGGCATGGTGTGTTTAAAAAAAAAAATTACAGTAAAAGACGCCCTTCCATGAAACGCCCTCAAAACACTCCCCCTCGATTTGAACACACTTATTCTATCATTATTGCCACTTCTGGAGCTCCGAAGTTCCCTTCTGCAAATAACTTTACTGGGTGTGATCAAAAAATATGGTGAATGCCGCTGCCAAACACCATCTAGCAGGAAGGTGGCCTTCTGAAAAACCTGGCAGCTAATCCTTACCCACCTTGTTCACCTGACCTGCAACTGTATAACTTCTGGCTCTTCCTCACAGTCCTTGAAAGAGAAATGACTTGAATCCACTCAGGACATCAAGGCAGCCACAATGGCACAGCCTAAGACACTCACTAAAGAGGACCTTCAAGACTGCGTGAGAGTGACAAGAGTGATGGAGAAAACGCAATCAAAGCAAAAGGAAGCACCCTGAAAGAAATTAATACCAATGCATCTTTTATTGCAATATTTTTAATTTAAACACTTTAGTCTTCCATCATACCTTCATATACTAAAGTTTATAATTCAGACTCAAGAAAATACACTTTTTTGTACCGTTATTATGTTATTTCTTGTTGCTATTATCATATATTTGTTGTACAAAATGAATTACTCTGTGGCATTTTCACACATGCATATGAAATGTTCTGCACTGTACCCAACCTCCCCAGTCCCCTCTCTTACACGACCCCAGTCCCTGCCCCTTCCCTCAGAGCTTCCTTCTAATTCCACATCCTCCCCACACCTAGACGTCGCACGCATGGGGGAAAACCGCGGATACCTGCCTTTCTGAATCTAGCTGATCTCACTTAACATTCTTATCTCCAGTTCAACCACTACAACATGAATTCCTACACCTGACTGTTAAGACTCCATTGTGTACATGACTCCCATTTTCTGAACCCATTCATCCATGGATGGGTACATAGGTGGATTCCATAACTTGCCTGTTGTTTCTGTCATCACAATAAATATGTATGTGCAGCTATCTCTACTGCATACTGGCTTTGATCCCTTCAGGTATATGCCCGCTAGTGGTGCTATGGTTCGGATCTGGAACATTCCCCAAAAGCCTCATATACTTGGAAAATGATTCAGTCATTGGAGTTAATTAGATCAAGTGAATTAGTGAGCAGCTAATAAGTGGGACCTACTCAGAAGAGGCCATTCCTGTGACCTGGAAGGACACGCTCTTGCTCTACCTTCTCCCAAACCCTCTTCTTTCTCTTGTTAAGCCACAAGCAACTGTCCCCATTAGACCCTTTCCCCGAGCCACCAGTGCAGGGTAGCCATGAGTGGACTGAGACTGCTGAAGTAGGAGCTGAAATAAACCTTTCCTCCCCAAATGTGCGTGTCGTGTCCCGTGTCCAGATAAGAAAGTGACGACCACTGGGGATTGAGCTGGATCATGTGGTAGCTCTATTTTTAGTGTCCTCAGGAACCGCCATGCTGGCATCCACGATGCCTGTACTGACACCCCCGACAGTGTGCACAGGTATCGTTTTATTTGCTATTTTTCATTCTCTTGACAGCAGCCATTCCAACGGGGGCGGGCAGGGGAGGCAGTGGAATTGCAGAATGGCTTCTATCTGTCCTTCCCTAGTAACTAAAGACGTTCGGCATCTGTCCACATCCCTATCGGTCATTTGGAAGCATACTAATTTCTTGACTTATGTGATAATAATATAGCAATAACAAATAACAACAACGATACCAAAAATTGGATTTTCCTGAGCCTGGATTGTAAACTTTAGTATATGAAAGTATGGTAGAAGAATAAAGTGAGTGCTAAAATTTTTTTAAATAATTACAATAAAAGTAGTCACAAGTCATGTCCACTCTGTGATGATTCTGCTGTTAAGATGACCTGTTGTCTATTCTTGGAGTGTAATTTCACCACAGTATTCTTCTTTAAAAGTGTGTCTCTTTAAGCCTCAAACTACATGGCAAATAATCTTCTTTATAATACTTTGTTTTCCACTTATACCATCCAATACTAATTTAATAACCAATGGACATATTTAGTGTTCCTTAATACCTAAAAATAGTCACAATTTGTACATAAATGGACAGTTAGATCTTCGAAGCGCTTCAGATGGACGAATCTTTGGCCTCCATCAACTAGCACACCTCCGGATCCCAACACCCCTCGCTACTTGCCATTCTTGGGACACATAATGTGTTTCCACATCTGGAGCTCCCATCTTCTGATTCACTCAACAAACATATTTAGTCCAGGAACAAAACTGAACAAAGAGAGGCAGGACCTTCCGAAGATAATAAGCAGATGCCATTCAACTAATCATGCAAATAATTATGCAGAAGTTCAGCACAGTAACTGCTCTGAAGGATACGTCCTTGATGAGAGAGTATGCACAACGTAAGGGACTTGACATACAAGAGTCAGACCGTCCTGAAGAGAAAGTAATATGGCATCTCATTTCCACTGGATTAAATCAAGTAAAGCAGAGATGAAAAGCTGTAAGAGAAGGCGGGTGAGTAAGACTAGCAAAGGCCCTGGGGGTAGGAGTAGACTGGTGAGTGAAAGGAGTCAAAGACAGGTAAGAATGTGCAAAGGCCCTGCAGTAAGTGTAGACTCTTGAAAAAGAGGAGTCAAAAGAAGATAATTTCCTCCCCTGCCTTCTCACAGATGCCCTCTTCTTCCTTCATGCACTGCTCCACTGTAACACCCTCCGTGGAGCACTTCCCGGGACTCCATTTGTACTGGAAAGTGATATCCTTCCTACCATTAGGGCACGTCTCCTTCCCTCCTGTTAGCACTTAGCTCGCCATTTTGCAGTTACTTGTTTATACACCTTCCTCCCTCACCGGACCGAGCACCCACAGAGGACAGGAGGGTACAGCATTTGCCTCCAGCACATAGGCTCACGGATATTTTAAACAGTCCTTATGTGTTTGTAAAAGACGGGAAAATTTGACCAAGTCGATCCCGCCCAGACACAGATGTTTTACCTCGAAAGTGGACTACCTACTTTGTGAGTTATCTGCATGTCTTATAAGACTCAGCTGGAAAGGAGCAGCTTTTTTAGAAAGCCCCTCGCCTGACCTTAATGAATCATAGGGTGTTACTTCCTTCAACATCAGCATCATCTGCCCAGACTTTGTTAGTACAGCATAATTCATTTTGTAAATATCACACAATTATCTAATTTCTGAAAGTCTCTGCCTGCTTTGGAAGGTAGTATTTTGGAAACAAGCCCTGGCCTATCCTAGGGAAATTCCAAGGCTGGCGCTGTAACTGCTAAGTATATTCAGAGACGCTTCGAAAGGCTGGGGAGGAAACACAAATTTCAAATTCCCTGTGACAGTGTGGACACCACAGAAGGCTGACAGCCTAGCCAAGGGGGCACACAGGCCCAGCCCTGTCCTACTGCAGTCCCCTGGCTTGCTGAGCCTACAGGTACAAACCACGCTCAGCTCCCGTCACCAGAGCGTTTGGGGACCTTCGAGCCCCTCTGCCCGGCTGTGGCTAGCCCACCTCGGCTGCACCCACACAGTGAATGGCCCCACACAGTGGCCTGCTTGTTTGCTGGCCTCTTTGTTAAGGCCTCCACACAGGGAGAGCAGTCTGGGGGTCTTCTTTACAGTGTCAGCAGCTGCACTGCAGATCCTTCCCCCACCCCCAAATCCAATCCCACCCTTTTAGGGAGAGGAAAAACAATGAAATCAAGATTAGGGTATTCCAGTTGCAACCCAATCCTCCGGCTCTCCAGCTATTTGATAGGGGGTTGTCAGATAGGGCTCACCCCTCTGCGATCTATCTCTACCTGCCATCTTTATAGGATTAGGGGGGCAGGTTGAGCACTGGTCAGGGGTAACCCGAAACCTGCCTCCCAGAGCTGTTGATGAACACAAGCAGATGAGAGAGTTCATGGTTCCCACACTGGCGGTGCTCCTGCAGCCCTGGAACCAAGATCCCGTCCCTGACACCAGCCCTGTGCCCACTTCCTCCTCGGGGGCGCAGCTGGGATGGGGCAGGATGTGGACAGCCTGGGAACAGAGCCCTCCCCCGCCTAGTCTCTCTGATCTCTTCCCACCAGACTGCGCTAGCTTGTGGGCCAGGGTGGGGGGTGTATGTGCGTGCGTGGGGGGTGAGGGGGGGTGAAAATCTGGTATACATGGAAGTTAGTTCTATATTATAAATTTCCTGCCTTTATCTCTATTCATTATAGAATCCGCTGGGAAGAGATTCTAGCAAATACCAAGGACAAGAGGAGAAGCCCTCAGGAAAGCAGGACCAGACTCTGGGAAAGGCAGGATGCAAGCTACCTCCTCTGCCCCTGCCCTGGGCCTTCCATCCAGCCCACCATGGACGAGGCTCATTTGGGTCTGCTGCACAATCCCACAAGCCCTGATGTGTCTCCCTCTTAGGATGGAAGCTGTTTTTCTGACACAGTTGGTATCTCTTTCTTTCTGACAGGAGAGAGTTGCAGGAGAAACCGTGAAGTAGGTAAACTTCAGGCTGTGGAAAGGGGGAAACTGATTCCCTAAGCAAGCACTGCATAGTGCGTCCACCCAGCCCTGGTCGGCACACCTTCAGAGGCCTCTGGGGACTCTGCTTCTAAGAAGGAGAAGGTGAGTAGCGCCTTAGTCTGTTCTCACTGCACTAACAAAACACGTCAGATCAGGTGGTTTATAAATACAGGAAAAGAGCTTCTGGCAATTTTGGAGGCAGTCCAGGATCCAGATGCCAGTGGATGTTACTTATTTATACATAGGGCCCTGCTAAGGAACCCTACTCCAAAGATGGCATCTTCCCTCGCATGAGGATGAGCAAGGCAGCTCCCTTCAACACCTTTCATAAAGGTGTTACCCTTGCTGGGGAGGGCGCAGCCCCCCCCCCCCCCGCCCAACTCCCCAAAGGTACCACCCTCTAACACTGTCACACTGGGGACTAAGCACATGACTTGAGGCAAGACATTTAGGCAGCATACACAGAGACACGTCATACTAGGGATGCCACTTTCTCCAGCAACTCTTTCTGAGGGGTCCTGTGTCCCAAGCTCCTCCAAACCACATTCCCACAGCACATGAGCGTGCCTTACTTGGGGCCTTTATCACCTTAGGAGAAACAAAGCCCCCTGAACGCAGGAATGAGGATTTACTAATTTCTAATCCTCCTTGACCTCCACACACTATCTAGAATGCAGTAGGTACTCAATAAAGGTGACGGGAATAAATACCATTTCCAGTGACTTGGTTATAATACGAAGTATCAAGTCACAAAAATTCTACGTTGATTCACTTCAAATTCTGAAGAGTTTCAATATTCGCAATTATTATGTGCTAGGATGAGTCTCAGTAGGCAAAATTAGGACCCATGAAGGCAGCTTGCTTGCTCCTGCAAGTCCTTTGCTATTCTTCCATTCATGCATTCTGTTGTAAGCATTTACTTAGCAGCTACCTTTCTCACTTTAAAACCTCAAAAGTGAAAGTGCCCCACCCCCCCCCCCAAACCAGTTCTGAGGCTCTGAGAAGAGGCCAAAGGCCACTTTTTCTCCATACCATCCACTGGCCACTTTCATCCTCAGCTTCCTACTTTTGCAATGCTAAATTAGGGCCCCACCTTGCCTCTCATTCCCTGAATGGACAGTCAGAATGGAGACCTATGTGTGCTTTCTCCATTCTTGAGTTCAGCGCACCTAAAAGCACAATATACCACACCTCAAATTATGTGCCCTGAGAATAAAAGAAAATGGTAAGGAAAGGTTATAAAATGTCTCCAAGTGGTTATACATCTCTGAAAGTGTGCCAGATCTCTCCTGACAGCAGAAATGTAAAGAAAGCCAGGATTTCACGTTCCACGCGACCAAGTATTTAACAGAAGAAAAACGCTTTAGCAGTCATTCAGGATTCCTGGTAGACCAGATGCTTATGGCTCCAGCCCATGGGAACTGAAAATTCTTTAAAGGAATACAAACTGTGAAGCATATCATCATCAAATTCTGTTCTTTCCATAGCATGGAAACAAAAAAGTTGCAAATTAAAACCACTTGTTTCTCAGGAACAGCGCACAAATGAGGCCAATTAAGTATGCTTCCTGAAGACAAACACATTATGATCCCACACACCTTAAAATCTAAAGTTGGGGACCTTAAACTATGCCAGTTTATCCTACAATCCAGCAGCAAACTTTCTCTGTTAAGGGCCAAATGGAAAATATGTTCAGCTTTGCGAGCCACAAAGTCTGTCCCAAGTAAGCTGTGCCCCACAACTCACAAGCAGCCACAGACACAACTCAAAGGGATAGGCAAAAGAAAAAAAAAAAGAAAAAACTTTATAAAGAGATGACAGAAGCAATGGTAGGGCTTGCCAACATTACCAATGATTTTAAAATTGTGGAAGTCCCAGGCACTAATCCTGTCTCACATATACCTTTGTCTGGAAGCACTGCAGTCTAAAAACAACGCAATTGTCCCAGGCTAGTGGCTCAATGAGGGAGAGGGAAAACAATGATCTTTTGTGTCTGAAGACCATACCTAGGCCAGTTTGAAATGTTTTTGGCAACACTGGAAATCCGTGCTTTCTCTTTAAGGTAACCTGAGTGGCAGGAGACCGCATGCATGCTTGATCATGCAGCCAAGCAGACTACACAGGTGGTATAAAGTCGGGAAAGGTGACTAGTCTAATTGGAGATCAAAGCAGAGACTCCAGTCTGCATACACACATCTGATCTACTCAGTCCTGCCATATTTGGTTACTCTCACTAAGCAAAATCATGAAGGTAAGAATATTTAACCACCTAAGTACATATCCAGAAAAAAAAAAAGGCACCGAATAAGGCCTTTTGGATAAAGTAGGGAAACTCTTTGATTTACACAGAAAAATAATAAAGTAGAGAAGTATCGTCACTTGTCCCAAAATCACCAAGCTAGGGGGTAGCGGCAAGATCTGACTCCATGACAGCAAATCGTGAATTCTACAAAATAGGGACAACCATCACTGTGACTCAATGTTGCATTCTAAGCCTCAACCACAGTTTCTGGCACAAATTAGGCAATTAAACATTTGTTGAGTAAAGGAATAAAGAACTAATGAATAAACAACAAACCGGACCTCAGTACTTTCCCATCAAAAGTCGCTCGGGCTAATACATTCTTTGTTCAAAAGGAATATTCCATGTGTAACTTTCTTCCTGATGTTGAATTACATTCTTAGTTTTTGGACACCACAACAAACTACGGAACTAATGTGAGTGGCCTAAAGGAGAGGAAGCACCACTCAAGTCAACTAATTCTGCCCTCAGGAATTATTCATGCATGATGAGAATCTGTCTGGTACATCAATGATGCCTTTATCTTCAGCTACTACTCACAGAGGACTCAGCCTAACTGGACAAACACTGTCTGCCCGGGGGTTTCCCAGGACTTGGAAAATGGAAGCCTGATTGTTTCAAGGGTGTGGCTCATTTCGCAGTATCTACACCCGCTTATCCATCACTGCATGACTGCAGTGTGCAAACCAAACTCATCTAAGCAAGGGGTAGGGTGCACACTAATTATTGCAGATAGCCACCATCTTGTCCTTTCCTGTCAACAGGCAACACAGGGGTGCTGTCCTCAAACCCTGTCATCCCTAGGGCGATTCCATCCCAACCTCCAGAATATCTTTAAGTAGCTAGCCCCACTCTCCGGTGAAGGTCAAGTGGAAACAACCTGCATTCCTTGCACATGTGCCCCGCCTTTCAACAGGAATGCAGACTTTGAGCTCCATTTACATTGTCAAAATATTGTCTTTGAACGAGTGTAGAATGTGTAACTTCATCCTCAGACTATGTGACTTCACAGATACCCCATTTCTATGATATGACTCTTGGATATTCCAACTATTAAAAAAAATCCATATAGATTCTCTTTGTAAGTGTCTAAGAAATAAACTGCCTTCCTCTCCTTTGGAAAATCCATACATAGTGTGTGCGTGTGTGTGCATGTGTGGGTGCGTGTGTGTGTGTGTTTTCCAAAAATGACAGCCTTAATTAAAAGGGTCAGATATTCAACACCCACTGCTGGTCCTCCATTCTAAGACTCCAACAATGGCTCTTTAGCCTCAGACTTCTAACAAACCACAGTAATTACAGAGAGGAGAAGGCTTTGCTCCTACATCACCTAATGAAAAACACTACCAAATACCTTTGGCTGGTTTACAATATTTTTTGCGAATTTTGTCATCTGTTGCAAAGCAATGAAAAGAGTAAGATAATCAATTACTGGATTAAAAGATTTAAATATGTAACTTTTGACAACGAATATTTTTAGATAATACTTGTTCAGTCCTTTGTGCTTTAAATTCATGTAACACTCATTAAGAAACTGAGCACTAAACACAATAAATTTTGAAACATTAAAAAGACACATGAAATAAGTACTTTTTTATTTTACTTTAGAAACACATAATTTTCCAGGGCAAAATACATACAGACACATGCACAAATACCTTTATAGAGCTGAAACGCCAGATTCAAAACATTTATAAGATAAATGCAGACATCTGAAGGGGTTTTCCCACAATTAAATTTGCAGTGCTCTCAACAAAATCGGTTTATTTTAAGATTGCCTGCCCAATATATAAATTTCCCTTTGTGTTTGAAATACTTTTATCAGATAAGATAGCTTTTGTTTAAACTGCTATTTTCAGAATTTGCTTTGGGAGTTTTCAATGCACACAGTGGAGTAACTTGAGATTTCCTACCCTGCTTTAAAATGTGTTTCTTCTGTCTGTTTGTGTTTAGTAATTTCCTGTCAAATAACCTCACATAATTAACTTTCCTTGCGCCAACCTACTTTTTTTCCTATCCCTACTTCCTGAGGACGGTAATAAAATGCTGATTACACTGGGCTGTTATCTGCCTCTCCCCTGCAGACCCCTCCCTGGCTCCCTTGGTCAAAGCCCACACCAGGTCTCTGCAGTTCCTGGACAGGGAAAGCCCTGGGCCAGGAGAGGAAGCAGATCCGACCGGGAATTCCTGATCCTCCATGTTGATTGGGTAGCTCTAGTGCACAGAGGGGCCAGCAAATGGTGGGAGGCATGCTCTGGTTTATTCCAGAATTCCATGAAATTCACAGAGCAAAACCTCCCACTGGGTGATGCGGTGTGTGGGAATGTCTCCCCTTTCTCATTCATGATGAAGGCTGGAGAAATGGCTGGGCAGGGGAGCCATTCCCAGAGCCCAGAACAGGGAGAATGCCCCACTGCCATTTATAAAGTTGGGATTATAAATAGAAATTAAACCTGGCTGTTCCTCAGAGAACAGAGCATGTCTGTATATGTTCCTCCTTGATAGTTAATCATTCATTTCACCACACATGAATACTTCCTAGAAATTGGGCAAGTAAGTCATTAGCTCCCTTACCTGGGCTTTCCAGAGACAATAGATGAAGAGAAAAGGCAAAAAATTATATGACTTAGTCAGTGTTAGTGTGGTAAATTCAGAACACCACCACCAGCCACCCTCAGGTGCATCAGGGTCTCCTAAACAGCACGACTAATATATTATAGCAAATGCATCTCCCTTACAGGAGTCTCTCCTGCACACAGCCCAGATTTTGCCATTCACATTTCTTTTCTATCTTACCATGAATATATTAAACCCAGTAATTCTTTGTTGGGTGGGCTGAGGAGGCCGGCCTGGACACTGTCCGGTAGAGTGTTGAGCCACATTCCTGGCCTCTACCCACTAGTGGCCAGTGGCACCCACAACTGCTCCTGTTCAGGACAAGCAAACACATCTCACCAATGGCAAATGTCTTCTGAGGGGAACGACCCTAGGCTGAAAGACACTGATGCACATTAAACTCAATAAAAAGCTGCTTTTCTTCATTGAACACAAATGCACAAGTATGTTGTAAAAAAATTAAATATCTAGCAAAAACTAAGAGAAATTCTCAAGGGACAAAGTTCCTAAATGCCTTCAGGAACTAGAAATGTGCCAGAAATGCCCACTGGCTGGAAAGAATATGCCAACAGAATCCACAGGTGCAAGCCCTGGTGATGGTCTACAGCCACGGTCCACACCAACGGGAGGTTTCACTCCACGGTGTGTGGCACAGAGGCATCTGTGAATATATGTGTTCACTGGCACGAAAAAGTGTCATAACAGCACCGCTACTGAGGGCACAAAATATGAACAACAGAAAAATACAGAATAGGAAAATGACAAATAGATTGTAGAACACTCAAAAAATGGAGTAACACCCAATCATTCACAGTGATAGCAGAGAAACTTCTGCCACAACTAACGATGGTGAGTCTTGGAAACATGTCGTGGATAATGGGCAGGTCACAGGTGACAATACACAGTGAGGCAGTACTACTGTAAAGTTCAAATATAAGCAAATTTAAAATCAATTAAGCTTATTTTAAAATCTTAATCTGTTTTTTAAACACTGATGTGTTTTGAAAGGCAAAAGAATAAGAAACACTGAATTCAGACCTATTGGCTACCTCTTATGAGGAAGGGATGATTATATGGGTTGAATGTACTGTATGGGACATGTCTGTAGTAAATTCATAGATATTCAATTACTACTGCAGTGTATAACACACAGAGATGTGTGTGTACTTGTGCACTGCATATACCTAATATTACATAATAATTTGTACCATTTTTCTTTCAGAAAAAAACTAAGAAAAATGGTGCTAAGTAGAAAACAAAGCAAGTGCTAAAGGATATATTCTAGTGAACTAAATGGTGAAGCCAAGGGACATGGTGGGATGTAAGAAAACACAGGAAAAAAAAACCGAGAAGATACCATAGATGTGATTAGTTGACTGAAAAGTAATTAATTTGGGGGGCAGGAGGGAACTGAGATCTAACCCAGACATTCCCACCAGGCTACATCCCCAGCCTGTTTTTAGTTTAGATTTTGAGACAGGGTACCCATATGCCACGAAGTTGCCCTGATTTCAAACTTGTGGTCCGCCCGCCTCAACCTTCCAGACTTTTGGGAATACAGGCCTCCACCACTGGGCCCATCTGTAATCAATTTTTTTTTTAGCCTCAAAAGGAGTTAACATCAAAAACAGATGAAGAGTATTGTTTAATGAATAACTAGGGGATGCTCAAGTCCTCTTCACGGCCAGGAAGAGAGTACATACCAAATTAATCAGACATTATTAGAACATTTTATAAGTTAAAATGAAAATTATAAAGCTGTATGGTTTCTCTTCATCAAAGTATCACCACTAAGAATTGAGGTATCGGGACATCGGCGTTTGAAAGAACCTAATGGAATAATTCAGCCAGAAAATGGTCACCAACTGCTGCTCAGACAAGACAAGGACAACCAGGCACTCGGGGCATCCTGAAGGGAGAACACAACTTCCCTAATACCTAACTCTAACACAGAAAAAGAAGCCAAACCAAGGCAAGCCTCTAGAACTCCAATGTCTAACTATGTAATGTTGGTGATCACAGAATTTCATGAGCTGTCCAAGATGGCAGCCACAAGCCACACATGGTGATTGTCTTAGTTACTTGTTTGCTGTTGTGACTCAATACCTGACATCCACAAATTTAGGGTAGGAAAGGTTTATTTTAGCTCACAGTTTCAGAAGGTCACAGTCCATTCAGGGGCAACCGGCAGCAATCAAAGTACATGGCGGAGACAGATGTGGAGGCAGCTTTTCACGACCTCACAAACACAAAGGCAAGTTGAGACCAGCTGAGACCAGTCCTAGTGCTAATCCCCCAAGGAAGGCAGGATGCAACTTACATATCCTTCCCAGTGATTAGCCCCTCCTGTCTCCAGGTGTGAAATGTGTGGCCACTACACACCATTAATCCTAACTTACACGCCTTTAATCCTAATTTAACTGTAATCCACCCCTCCAGATGAGGCCCCAATCTACCAACAGCACGTGATTCCATAGAAAATCCATAACATTAAAATACATGAGATTTTGGGGGGACACTCCAGATCCAAACCACAATAGTGATCAAGCCTTCTCAGTGTTGCTAGTGCAGCTGAGGAGCTGCAATTTCAGGCTAGTGTCCTCTTAATTAGATTACAATGGTCACACGAGCTAGTGACCATTTTATTGGACAACAGAGTTTGACATCTAACTAGCAATTTATAGGACAAACAGAGAATAACAGGGTGTGATACAAGTAGCTATCCAAAACAATGGAAAATCATATGGCACATTTTCTTCAATAAATGAATTGAGTGGAAAAAGTGAAGGAAGGTAGAGGGAACATACAGATTAATGAAAATCCACAAGATGTATTATCTAATTGCAATATACAAATAGTATTTACAACCAGACTCAAAGAAAAAGTGTAACAAATACCAACACAAACCTAAATATGTGAACAATGGATGTTTGCTCTTATTGGGGAATTACTGTTCATTTTCTTTTGGATATGATAATTTTACCATGTTTAAGTCTCAAAATGGGTTTCGTTTTTTAGATATATATTAAAATAATGTGAATGTGCCTGAGACTTGGTTCTAACACTCCAGTTGCAGGAGGAAAGTGCACACAAATGAACGGGAAACTACATAATTAGCAGCTGTGAGCCAGGCAGCAAGCACAGGGAGGTCCATCACAGTGTGCTTCCTACGTTAGTAGGATTTAAGCTCCCTGTATCAGAAAGTTTTTAAAAGTATAAGGTTATGCTTTTATCAGAGATTTTACCTGCAGTGTTTTTTTAAAAATCAAATTAAAAGTCTGCAAGTATATAAAGAGTAATTAACATTACACTTAACTTTTAGATTAATTCAAGTTGCTGATGGTTTATTTTAGCATTATTTGTAAAATTACCAAAACAAAACCAGAAGAACACTCAAAGAGGGTCTGTGGACATACAGTACATCCACACAATAGTATACTACTTAATCATCAAAAAGAATGAAGTAAGCTTATAAATGTGCTAAATTTCAGTAATCTCTATGGGGGTGGGGAGCTGGGGGGAGTGGGGTACAAATAATTCAGCCCACGGCATTCTCACTGAGCTGTATCCCCAAGCCATGTTTATCTTTCATTTTGAGACAGGGTCTTACAAAGTCATTAAGTTGCCCAGGCTGGGCTTAAACCTGTGACCCTCCTGCCTCAATCTCCCAGAGTATGAGGGTTACAAGTCTGTATATCTACTTTTAAGTGGGAACAAAACCGTATTTATAAATGCATACTAATTTTGCTATTTATTTTGCAACATGTGTGGATGTATATCTGTATATATATATCAACAGACTTGAATTTGAGAAAGATAAAAAGATACAGCATAGGTTAATGGCACTTGCCAGCAGAGATTTAAAAATTTTTATAAGAGATACGTGGATTTATATTTACAATTTAACTATACACTATACTAACACTGTAACTGTTAACACTAAAATCAAGAAAAAGATGAAAGTGACCATCACATGTACTTTAATTCAACACTATATTACAAGTCCTAGCCAATAAAATAAAATAATAGTAAAAAAATAAACCAATGTGTGAAGCACTAGAAATGAAAATTTTCAAACTGTCCATATTGGCATACATTATCTACATAAAAAAGAATCAAAAAATTATTATAATTAAAGAGAATTTAATAAGGATCCTGGGTATAAATTGAACATTAAAAATTCAGAAGCATTTCTAAATATCATTAAAATCATTCATAAAAATAATAGGAAAATGACCTTATTCACACAGTCTAAGATTCTCAGGAATTCAACAAAGCTTTCATAAAATTACTGTTAAAAATAAAGAAAAATCACAATAAGTGGAAATATTGCATTCAGGAATAGATGCAAAATTGAAAGCAATCTCAGTTTGAGTCAAAAGTAAGTACGTTGGGGGGTGAGCAGTGTTGGGGAGTGAATATGGGCTTTCCCACTGAGCTACCTCCTCAGTACTTTGCTGTTGTTTAATTTTGATTTTGAGGCAGGGTCTTGCAAAATTACCAAAGTGCTTGAATTTGTAATTCTCCTGCCTCTGCCTCCCTGAGTCCTGGGATTAGAGCCACACCTTACTACACCTACAGGGGAAAACGGCTCTTTATAAAATCTGAGCCTTTGGAACAAGTGAATGCAATATAGGGTCAAGCACTCAGAGCAGAATCAAGATTCCCTGTTGTATGGTTTGGAGGTGCAGCTCCATGTATTTGGACACTGTGATTGCTTACAGACGCTACATACTGTCAGGAGTGGGGCCTGGCTGCAAGGGTGGATGCTTGGGGCTTGAACCAGAGGGGGAGGATCATGTCCTCCCAGATTTGGCTCTGTTCTGCCATGCTGAAAGGAGCTCTTTCTAGGTCCTGGCCCCACCATGTGGCTCCAACGTTTCCAGCCACCTGCTGGTGAACGGGTTGTGTTTAATCTTCTGCAACTGTGAGCTAAAATAAATCTTTCCTCCCTAAAGTTGTGGATGTCAGGTATTCTGTCCCAGTAATGAGAAAGTAACTAAGATACCAATAAAGACTCACAAACAAAAGAAAAAAAGAACATGAAGGTGCCCCCACAACGCGGGGGGGGGGGGGGGGGTGGTAGTTGGAAACACAGCACAAATGCACGCGTGCAGGGCTGTGGCTGCGGCTTAGGGCAAAGCACCTGTCTAACATCTGGGATTCCCTGGGTTCTGCTCCCAGTACCGCAACAAGTAAGTAAACAAGCTGCACGCAAACATTAGAGAAAAGAGAATGCAGGGGAAAACTCCATGTGGAAATATTCAATGGGAACAAGGCATTTTTGGGTCAGTCAGGAAGGCAATGAGTAGCAGACGCAGCCCCTGGTGCACCTTTCCAAACAGGTGACTATGACAAAGAGAGTGGGGGTGAAGGACACGGAGTGACCACAGATAGGCGAGTCATGGGGCATCCAGGAGAGTCCACTGGTAAAGGGTGGAGCCAAAGGTGACAATGAGAAAATGAACTGGATTTGAGTTCAAATGGATTGAAGAGGCACATCTCTCTCTGCCACCAGGCTGGGTGCTGAGCAGAAGGCGACTCATGACCCACAACTGAACAGCGGGCCTCCTCTGCCCACATCCATCATTGCGGCTATGGGACTGTGGCACCACAGAGACACAGAAAGGCTCTGACGTCGAACACCAAAGCCCGGTCAAAGCCATCAAGAGTGCAGCACCGCAGCAGGCCCAGGCTCTGCACACATGTGGGACCTGCACTCACTCACGCTCAATATGTAACTTAGCTCCTTTGTGCCTCAGTGTCCCCATGGGTAAAATGTGGATAATAATAGCACCTCCCTCGTAGGACTAATATGAACATTTAAAAATTTAATATGTGCAAAGCACTTAGAAAAGTTCTCAGAAAACACTGAGTGCTCAATAAACTGCAGCTGCTATTATTACCAGCTTTCTAGCTGAATGCCTTTGGGCCAAGTCCGTGAAATCCCTGAGCCACTGCTTCCTTCTTTTTAAAAACATAATATTCCCATCTTCATAACACGGCTGTATGGTTTGTGGAAGGAAATAAACGGGAAAACGGCTTCGTAAATTGCTACTGTTATACCAACAGCGGCTATAGAACCAAGTTTCACTGTATTTCAAAGAATCAGGAGCTCATTTTTTCTCATAGAAATCAGTATTTGTTAACTCCCTGTGTTGCCAAGAACTTTGTACAGCAATTTTCTTCCACAAAATTAGCCACTCTCAGTTCATAATGAGTAATTAAAGGAATTTTCTCTAGAAACCTAGCACATTAGTCAGCTGGGTACAGCAGACGGACGTCCAGTCGTTAGAGACATCCCAACAATTTAGTTGACCTGTAGCAAAAACTAGAGCTCACGCGTGCCGACTAGCGTGGAGCTAAATCGCTAATGCTTTCTCTGACAGCATCAGGTGCAATGTTTATCTTTCTTTTTATTGTTCCTAATTATATTTTAAGAGCAGCAGATTCTGTGGAATTTTTTGATGAATCGTTCTCCTTTGCAAACTCATCTCAGGACCTGGGAAGAAAGGAAGCAGCCGTGCTCGCCTGGGAGAGAGGATAGGTGAAGGTTTTCCAAAGCAAAATTAGAGGGGACAAATGCACGAAGGGAAGATGGATCATCTTTAAAGTCAGTTTCTTAAAATGAGCTCTCCATAACACTCCTAATCCACTCTCAAGGCTGCCTCCAGATTACATTTTTAAAAAAGGAAGCAGCAGCCTAATTACTTTGAAGATTAGTCAAATCTTCTACTCCTCCGACTCCTCACAACTCTCACCATCTTTCACTTCTGATAATTTTCCTGATTGAAAGCCCCTTTGCCAAACACACGGGAAGCAGCAACAGGAAGAAGAAAAGCACGTTAAAATCAGCTCATCTTTCTATTTTCAGGTAGTGCAGGTTTAGGCGAAGAAAGAAGTAACAAGTAGCTGACAACTTGACGATTAAAAATGAGGACTTAACATCACACGTGAGTCAATATACGCTCAGTGAGTAATGAAAAGCAAATCGCAGCTCACGAGCTTTCTAAAAATGTCAAAGAAGCCTGCCGTGCTAGTTATTTTTTGACATAGGGACACATAAGCTGAATGTCAAACTCACAAAAAGCCGGACAGAAGTGGTGACGCTGATTTTTTTTTTTTTTTGGGGGGGGTGGGTTAGACAGGTACCTATCTGCAACTGAATTAAAATCACACAATAAAAGGCTGGAAACACCATGGGGACATGAGCCTGGCCCCAGAGGAGCAGATGCAACGGAGAGAACCAGCCTGAGACTTGGCCCCAAGCAGAGACCTGCACTCCACCAAGAGCACCAGGAAAGGAGCCCGCAGGCAAAGCAACTTGACTTGGGGGTCCTAGCAGGACTCGCAGAGAAGGGCGCCCAACAAACGGCTGATTTAATCCCATACTTTTCTGGTAAGAAGGAAGGAAGGAAGGAAGGAAGGAAGGAAGGAAGGAAGGAAGGAAGGAAGGAAGGAAGAAAGGAAGGAAGGAAGGACAAAACAGACATTCCTTTACTTCACAGCATGCATACTGTCAATTCTGGATGGGCTGTACATCTCCACATGAAAGGTAAAACAATAACGCTCCTAGAAAATAACACAGAAAACTATCTCCATCATTAGAAATAGAAAAAATTCTTAAATAGCATCTAATTGATACCAATCATAAAGAAAAAGACTGGTAAGTTAGACTTACAAGAATATTAAAACTTTCTGTTCATCAAAAGATACCATCATGGGAGCGAAAGACGAACCATCAGATGGGTGAAGATTACTTGTAACCTCCATAACTTGTAAAAGAGTTTGTTGCCAAAGCAAAGAACTCAGTGTCAAAAGAACGAACTAGTTTCAAATGTGGGCAAGCAACTTGAATGAGACCCCCAGAAAGAAGATATCTAAGTGTCCACCAGGCATGGTAAAGGCTGCCAACCTCATCAATCTGCAGAAGAAAATGCAAACGGAAACTACGACGAGAGGACCAAGCCCCACCCCAGGATGGCTGAAACCAAGGAGACCAGTAATGCCACATGCTGCAAGGGTACACACGAACACGAAGCTTCCTGCACTTTCAGTGATAGTATAAAAACACCATTACTCCAGAATCTGCTGGGTATTCCTACCTAAGAAGTGATCACAGGTATGAAGACTTTTCCAGGCACCATATGCTATGGACTGTAATGGTGAAAAAGGAACACTCAATAATAGAGACATATCAATTATGAGGTAACTAATATGTTCAATATTACACAGCAATAAAAAATATACTCATAAAAAGCCAATGATTATACAAAAGTGCCCACAAGAGAAAAAAGGATGATTAAAAACAGGCCAGAAAAAAATATGCCAAAACCTCCACACTATTCAAGGAGATGAGCTTTATGACTGTGTCTCCATGACAGAATGCTTTGATCTTTTTTTCACTGAATCTGAAAGGGTGCATGGAAAACTTCCCTCTGTTTCACTAACCAGAAAAAGCACCTCAACACCACACACACACACACACACACACACACACACACACACACACACACACAAAGACTGAATTATAAATATGAGATCACTTGCATAACTATTAATTTACCCACTGGCATACAACTGTACCTTCAAAGTCCATGTCTTTTAAGAAATCTAATTTTGTCCCTAAAGTTGGACAAATATGACATACTGATGACCTAGCTCAGAAATATTACAAATATAACCATAAGTTTCCCTGTCTCAGGGACCACAGAAGAGAAACTCCACATTCTTTAATTAGTGCTCTGTAACATATCAGAAGTGAAGAGATTCAGTATTTCACTGAGGGTGTACTTGCTGTTTTGGTCACAACTATGTGAAAATAATAAAACAAAACAACAAAAATTCTGCGCTACTCTCTGTGGAGTTATAAAAGACCATGATGCTTACTTCTACCATAACACAGCTTTCAAAACCAAATAAAAAGATGTCAATAAAGCCAGATCTGGTGGTGCAGGCCTGTAATGCCAGCATTCTGGAAGGCTGAGGCAGGAGGATCACAAGTTTGAGCCTAACCTGGGCCATTCAGCAACTTCGTGAGACCCTGTCTCGGGAAAAAAAAAAAATGCATACATATATATGTGGCTGGGAAAGTAGCTTGGTGTGAAGGGCCCGTTTTCAAACCTCAGTAACACACACATATAAATACACGTGGACACATCAATGAAGTACACATTTGATGCATTTAATGATAATGCCATCCTTCATTTACCAAGTTCTACAAGTTCTAGCCCACCTGGGCTTAAAGCCTAAATATTGCGTTTCTTAGATTCCTTGGCCAGCAAGACAATAGGTGCAAGTTCTACCAAGGGGGGTTCTGATATGATAGGAAGCTGGTGGGATCTATTTATCCTTGACACCAGCAGCAACAGTAGCTATGGGTTTGTGCCAAGTCTTACAACTCAGGCTCTGACAACGGGAGCACAAAGCCAGTGCGGGAGCAAACAGACACACCAGACACTCTCCGTCATCAACAGAACCACTCCCACACTCCCTGGTTTGGGCTAACAGCACCATCTCATCACACTTTTACTATTTTGGCCCATTAAGTGACTGCGATCCAATTCTTTGTACCGACTCCTTCTCTGTTTGCCATACATAAATAGGATTTAATGAGACACTGTCACAAAAATAAATAAACGAACAATTAAATAAAGGGTATGGGCACTTACATAGGCTCTGGGTTCAACTCTCCATACCAGACTGAATGAATGAATGAAATTTAAAGCTAAAATAAATAAGCTCAGTTTCCTTGACTGACTCATGACTCAAGAGTCACCCAGCAGCAAAGTCTCCTCCTCTGGTTCTTTATGGAAATTGGTTAAATCTTCCCATACAAAATACAGTTTTCTAATTGAACACCAACTCTTTTAGCTATTTTTAAACCATTAATATGAGTTTCCTCTGTTAATTACCTAGAAGTAGAACAAAATGACAGAAAAATTAATTTTTTCTTGCAATTATTTGACAGAGATTCATATTCTTGAATTAGGTATGCTTGTCCTTTAGAATAGGAATGACACATTACAGTACAGAATGATGCTCCTTGAGCTGAGGACAATTATATAATCACCAGCAGACTAGTCTTATCAAAATCATCATTGTGTGTGTGTGTGTGTGTGTGTGTGTGCATATACACACATATATATTCCGTGACCTTTTCATTTTCTGTTCCTTGCCTAGATTGTCATCATAAGTGTTTGTGTGTGTATGTGTGAGTGTGTGTGTGTGTGTTTGTGTGCATGCACACATGCACATGTGTTTGATACTGGGGATCGAGCCCAGGGCCTTTGCACTGAGCTACATCTCCAGCCTATTTTTATTTTTGATTTTGAGACACAATCTCACTAAGTCACTAAATTGCCCAGGGTGAGCTCAAACACGTGACTCTCTAGCCTCAGCCTATGCCAACAGGATACAAGTGGAAGCCCCATCCGAGCAATTTAGCAACTTAGAGAGGGATGCTGTCTAAAAAAAAAAAACAAAACAAAACAAAAAATGGCCGGGAAGAGTGCTGGGATTACAGGCCTGCACCATTTAACACGACTATCATCATAATTCTATACATACACAATCTAAGTATATTTCTGACACTTCAGAATACCTGAAACCACACAGGATTCAATGGAATGTACAGAACTGAGCACAGTTATCATACCTGACCCACTCAACTTCTCTGGTGTGGGAAAGAGAAGGCGCCCTTCCCTGTATTCCAGCAGGATTAGGTCAGAGTCTGCTTCCAGGTCAGATGGCATGAACTGACTCAACAGCCATCACGCTCGCTGAACAGATCCAGCCTGAGCAGATGACACAGAAGAGCTCCTGGAAAACTCTGATGGTCAACAGTACCAGGTCAAATGCAGAAGACCAAAGGAATCAAAGTACTGTCAAACCAGCAGTGAGTTTGCTATTTACTTTCTAGGGGTGGCCTCTGGTCAGAACTCAGTTCAACTTGACCCTAGAACTCACTGCCAGGGAGGCAAAGGAGAAACTCTCAGTGCTCTCTTTGGATCATGGAAGAAACAAAGGGACTTGTGACACGTGTGGCAAGAGTGGAAATCCCCGGTTTTGTCCTTTGCTTCTTTCCTTTTGTGTCAGTCTCTCCTGTCCTTGACCTCTGGAAGTTCCATGCCAGAGAGGGCAGTGAGTCAGCAAGAGGTCAGCAAGGGTGACTGCAATGGAAGGAGGGGCCTCTCTTTCCCTGCGGTGGAGGCACTAGAGCCTAGCCTCTCTGCTCTTTGTATGCGCTCTGTCCATCTGTCC
Organism: Ctenodactylus gundi; assembly: GCA_004027205.1. Lineage (NCBI taxonomy): Eukaryota > Metazoa > Chordata > Mammalia > Rodentia > Ctenodactylidae > Ctenodactylus > Ctenodactylus gundi. The sequence goes on along the minus strand of PVKB01002491.1, from coordinate 94,100 downwards.
CGGACAGAGACCCAAATAAGGAAGTGCACAGGAGAGCTAGGAGGACTAGGAAGGGGAACATTTATAAACTAGAGTATTGATCAGGGAGAGGACAGAGACTAGCATGCTCAGGAAAGTGACTTCATAAGGTTGTTAGGAATTCCAGGAATCATCTTCAAACCAGGAAGGTTTGGCTCAGATTGGGATTAGTACAGCAAAGACTTTGAGATCTGAATGAAGATAACACCCTGCTTAGACCACAAAGTGACCACTAGGTGAGGCACAGCCAGGACCCTAGGGACTTGGGAAATAATCTGAGAGGGAAAGGGCCCCAGAAGGCAGATTGGAGATGGCAGCCTGAACCTAACTAGGTCAGCAGCCTGCAGGAAGAAAGGAGAGAAAAGAAAGGAATGGAAGGGAAGTGTAGGGGTGGGGGAGGAAGAAAATAAAAATGAAAGGAAAAGACAAAACAAGGAAAGAAGTCAGCATTCTCCAAAAGATTAGACACAACCCAGAGTCTCATAACATAATCATCAAAATATCCAGGGCAGATTCCAAAATGACTCAACATACCAAGAACCATGAGAATTTCAACTCACACAGCAAAACAGTCAACAGACTCAGGGGTGCTCCTCAGCTTCTCAGATACTCAAAGACTCTTGGGCTGCTATTTTATTAAAATTCAATTAGGGGTGGACAGATAACACGGTTTAGCTACAGTGCTTGCCTAGAAAGCACAAAGCCCTGGGTTCAATTCCTCAGCACTGCATAAACTGGGGGTGTAGTGGCACACACCTATTCTCACATCATTCAGAAGTCTGAGGCAGTAGAATTCCTGTGACTTCAGACCAGCCTGGGCTACACAGTGAGTTCAGGACCAGTCTTGGACCACAGACTAAGACACCTGTCTCAAAAAAAAAAAAAAAAAAGAATAAAGAATAAAATAAAATTCATGTAAATGCTACACGATGTTTCTGTATTATAAATGCATATCATGAAGATGCTATAAATACATCCTTAAATAAAGTAGTTTCAAAAGAACAGAAAATACAAAGAAGAAACAAGTGTAAACCTTAGAACTCAGAGTGACCATGCTGAAGATTTAAAAGTCACAGACACACTCAAGAGCTGAGTATAATGACAGGAGAGTCAATGGCCTGGAAAAGACATCAATAGATGATTATCTCATCTTAATAAGAGAAAAAAAGGGGTGAAAAAAACGTGAATCATGCTTCAGAAACAAGTGGTTCCATAACAGAAGGTCTAGTATTTGTGTCCTTCAAGGAGATGGGGAAGCATATGGGTCAAAACTACATGCAAAAAAGTAATAGTGGAAAATCTACCATGTGGGGTAAAAGACAAAAACCAATAGCTTCAAAAATCTGAATAAACCCTAAATAGGATAAACTCGTCGAAATCTACCCTAAATAAACTACTAAAAACTGAAGATCTTTCATTTGTGATCATTAAAAATAAAAAAGTTCTGGACCTGGAAGTGGTGCTGGTTACACAGCACTGAGAATGGAGCTAATGTCACTTGAGTGTGCATCTTCAAGTGGCAAAATCGTTGTTGTCATGTGACATACACCTCATGACAATTTTCAAAACTGGGACAATTTTCAAAGCAGCCAGTGTAAAATGTTACTTTATGTACAGAGAAACTAGAATAACTGTGACACTCTTACACAAATCACTGAGCCCACAATAAAACTGCACAGATTTTTAAAGTAAAGAACTGTTATCCCAGATTTTATATCCAGTGAAAACATCTATGAGGAATAAAGGTGAAATTAAAGCATTCTTGGGTGAAGAAAAACTTTTAAAATTTATAGTGAGCAGACCTACTCTAGCAGAATTGCTACAGGAAGTTCTTTAGACAGAAGGAAAACACCACCCCAAGGGAACATGAGCGCAGGCAACACAGGAAGAGTGCCAGAAGCGATCACAGACTGTGCCTCTCCTCACCAGCTCTTTAAAATGTGTACTCCCGAGCATGAAAGACTGACTATAGATGGGTGTCCCTCTTACGAAATGCACAAAAATAATGTCAGAAAAAGGCCCTAACATGAACAGCAGGGTAGAAAGAGAGGCAATCGTCAAAAAAGGGGTGAACCTCTGAAAAAGAGGTGAACATAGACACTCACTGATTCCCCATACCCCATGGTTCTAATGTGTTACAGAATTTGGAATTTACGTATTTACAAAAAAAGTTAAATTTTATGCCATGTGAATTTTTTTACTACAACAAAATTATTAAATAAATAAATAGGTGTTCTTGGTGGTCAAAAATGTGAAGTACTTCACGAAAACACCTAGGCATGACGATGGTACGCAGTGACCACAATTGTATTGCCTAAAGGAAAGGGTGTTAGGTGAGCTACCAGATGATAACAAGCGTTCTATATTCTAAATATTAATTATACAGACATTAAAAATCACAATATTCATATTCTAATCCATAGAACAATGAGTTAAAAAAGCTACGCAAAGAGATGATTGTCAAAACCACAGAGATCCATTGATGTGAACGACGACAGATGCCAAACAGAACCCACACTAAGGCAGGAACAGTAAAAGAAGAGAGTTATTTTTAGAGGAAGGATGGACTGGTGTGTCTAAATCGAAATGGATGAATAATTATATTAAATGTACACAGTCTAAATAAAACAACTGAAAGTCAAAGACTGTGAGATTGGGTTAAGAAAGAACAATTCAGGCTGGGCGTAGAGCTCAGCAGTAATGCCCTTGTCTAGCATAAGCAAGAACCCAGCTTCAATCTGCAGCACTGCAAAACAAACAAAATTTAAATTAAAAAAATTTCTAAAAGAAATTAACTTCCACTATATTTTATGTAGGTAAGTTATTTTTTTAAGGATGTAAAACAGGGTTGGGCCATAGCTCAATGGTTAAAGCATCTGCCTAGCATGCACAAGGCCCTCGGTTTGACTCTTCAGCACCACATAAAGAGTAGGTAGGCACGGGGTGCATGTCTGTAATCCAAGCCCTCAGGAGGCTGAGGCAGGAAAATTGCCTTGAGTATGAGACCAACGTGGGGCTATACAGTGAGCTCAGGACCAGCCTGGTCTTCTAGAGTGAGACCCTATGGGAAAACGGGGGGGGGGGGAACGTATGTAAAATAAATAAAGCAAACAAAAATTAAAAACCCAGAAAAACAATCCAGTTATAAAAATGGTGACAGGGGCTGCAGGAATAGCACAGCAGTTAGAGCACTTGCGTAGCAAGCACAAGGTCCTGAGTTCAATTCCCCAGCACCACATAAACAAGGAAGGAATAGTGGCACATGTCCATAATCCCAGCACTCAGGAGAGTAAAACAGGAGACTCATTTGTGTCTGAGGCCAGCCAGGGCTACATAATGAGTTCGGGACAAGGCTGGACTACAGAGCAAGATCTTGGTTCCAAAAAAAAAAAAAAAAAGAAAGAAAGTAACAGACAGACATCACGCCAAAGAGGATGGCAGGTAGTTACAGTGGTCTTTATAGTCCTCAGCCATCGGGGACATGTAAATCAAAACCACAAAATGATACTACAATACACCCATCAAAATGACCACAGTAAAGCACAGAAACACAGTAAGATTTGGGCAAAAATGTAGAAAAACTGGATCACTTATACACAGCTGATGGGCTATAAAATGATTCAGTCAATCTGGAAAACAGTTTGGGAGTTTCTTAAAAATACTAAACGTCAGAACACTGCTCAGTAATAAAAGTGAACAAATGATTCGAACACAGCACATTAGATGAATCTATCTCTGAAAAACAAGAAAGGGCAATCTTAAAGAGTGACACGCTGTACGACTCTCTGTACATAATATTCTTGAAATGACAAAATTACAGAAATAGGGACCAGACTAGCTGGTGCCAGGGGCCAGGGACTGTGGTCAGGTCACGAGGGCCCCACAAAAGATCCTGGTGGTGACGGCACACATCTCTGTGCCTTGGAGGGGTGGCAAGCACACAAACCTACATGTGTGATAAAATCACATTTAAACACACACACAAGAGTATGTGTAACGTGGGAATATCTGAGCAATGTGTATTAATGCTGATTTCCTCGTATGGCATCACACTCTGATCTAAGTTCTTACTATCAGAAGAAATTTAAGAATTCACAAAATCTCTTTGTATTGCTCCTTCACCTACATGTGAATCTATAATTATCTGAAATAAAAAGGTTATTTTTGAAGAGTGAAAAAAGCTGGAGTATCTATATTAATATTATACAAAATCTACTTCAGATCAAATTGCCATCACTAAAAAAGATACCACATAATAATACAAGAGCTGATTCACCAAAAACACATAGGAATCGTTCATTATTATGTGCAATATATAATATAGGTAGTATATGTAATACATGTACTTAATTAAGCTGAAAACACATAAAATCAATTTTAAAAATAAATGGATAAATACATGGTAATAGTTATAGATGTTAATTTTCTAGTCTGAAATAGAACCAGTGGAGATAAATAAGTAACAAAGTGTCGTACTAACAACTGGACCTGGTTCACATGTATATAGCATCCCACCCAGGACCAGCAAGATACATTCCTTTGAGGCAAAAAGGGACTTCCAACAAGTAAGATCACAAGTTGAGATATGAGAAAATAACATAAAACAAAAAATGTTCAACCAACTACAGTAAGACACTGTGATCATACAACACATGTTATCGAGCAATAATACAATTAAACCAGAGGTCAAAAACAAGAAAACCCAAATATTCGCAAACTAAAAGTCAACTCATACATTCCATACTTGAAATTTTTAAAAAGTAAGTAATTAAGCCCATCATAAATCAAAAATTAGAACAGAGTTAGTCTCCAGAATTTCTTTGTTCTACCAGGTCTGCAGCCACTGTGATGCTGGCATTTAAGCAGCGCTGGGTAAGTGACTATTCCTAGGAAAACTAGCTGCTCATAAATTACTGCAAAACAACTATTTTTAATAGAGTCCTCTTTGCCTTAGCTTTCCCAGTTATCATCTTGCAACCTGTCATTAGTGGCAATATTCCCTTTAGGATTCTGGGCTATAAAATAGAACAAAGTCAATGCTGAAATTCCATATGCCTTGACCTGAACCGGTCAGCCCAGCCTCCTCTTTCCCTTAGAAAAGTTCATTCTGAGATTGAAAAGCTCTCAGTTTCTAAAATGTGAATGACTTTTAGACACTTGAGACAGAGAGGAGACTTTCTAATCTAGAGGAAATAAGGTTTGACTTAGTAAGAGCAGAGGTCAGGGTTGAGATAGTCCGAGGAATGTGTCACAGGAAGAAGCTATATTTTAATATTTCAACTGCATGTTAACATCAGCATTTCTGAATTTTCTAATTTCAAATTTTACTTTTATCTGTAACAGGTAGCAATGTAGCTATTTTAAAGGCAAAAGAAAAGTAAGCCAAATAGTAAACAGTGTCAACGTTAACAGACATGAAACAAGCATTTTACCACGATCCACATACAAAGAAAAAAATGTATCCCAACCACAGCCTCTGTCTTCAACTGACATTCATTTAACAAATATTTGTTGACTGTCTGTTGGGTGCCAGACTGTGTGCAGTCATCACTCTTGAGAAATGCCTACTTCAGTGGTGAAGACAGACATATAAACAAACAGCCCAATGGAATAATGTATTTGCTATAACAAAGAGGCAGACAATGGTGTATTGACAGTGGCTTCAGAGAAGACATTTGGGTTCAGTTTTTAAGTGGATAGGATGATCCCAAGAGGAAGTAGAAGAGAGGTGAAGGATGGGCCCATTCTCGGAGAATCTGGAAGAACGTGATTCCTTAGACACTAGAGGGAAGGAGGGCACTGCAAAGGAATGGGAGTGGGAAGGATGAAAGAAGACCCAAAAGAGCTACAGGTCCTGGACATCCTAGGAACTTAAGGTAGGGGAAGGAAGTGACCAGAAATTTGCCCAAACATTCAAATTCTGGCAGGTAAAATCTACTGGAGCCATCTAGCCAGAAAGGATAAGGGATTGAACAAAACAACATCCAGAGACACAGAAGAGAATAGCTTCCAGCGATCTTGGGCAAACACAGCGGGACACCCCCAGTGGGCTGTGAGGATGTGAATCAAGGACCCCATCGTCCCACTTGGATGACCCACAGCCTAAAGACAGAGAGGTCACCAGGAAAAAGGTGGCCAGAGAAGACAGTATATTAGTTTGAGTACATTCAGGTTTAATGTGATGTACCTCCTGGGCAGAAAGATGGAAACTTAAAGTAGAATTGTGATTGCAGAGATGTGGGATTTAGAACAGGAAAGATGCTTAGACTAGGAAGGAGGACACGGAGCTAGAGGAATAGCACAGCAGTTACAGAACTTGGCTAGCAAGTGCAAGGCCCTGAATTTGGTTCCCCAGCACCACACACGCCAGACACAACAGTACACGCCTGTAATCCCAGCACTCAGGAGGACAAGCAAGGAGGAATGCCTTCAGTTCCAAGCCATGATGGGCTACATAGTGAGTTAGGACCAATCTGAGCTACAAAGAAACAGATACCTAGTGTGAAAGGTTTAACAGTCAGTGATCCATGGAAAGTCACTAGGTTCTCTGAGAACAGAAGAAATCAAATGTAGACTTTTTTATCATAGGAAATTTTTATAAATATTCTTATTATTACCATAAGACATGCTTACTTAGCAAGCACTGATTGAAAAATAGACTTAAAGTTTAACCATAGAGTTTCTATTGTTTCAAAGACTTTGTATACTCTTGTTCTAATGAGATCAGTAAAGCGCAAAGTCAGGCAATGTTCTACCATGAGCACAGAGCTTAACTTGTGGAAAGAGAAAATGAGAAACATGTCTGTGTCTTGCCTTTTCCAGCATCAGATGAACAGAACCCCGAGACAGCAGACACTCTTGGACCAAAGATCTAATTGAAACCCAGGGTGTCTGTCTTCTGTCTCCCACCCAAATCCCCCATCCTCATGCCGTCTTCATGGCTGTAACTCGTATGCCCATTGATTCATTACAGTGAAATTATAAAAAATTAAGTAAGACATAAAAATTGAAAGGGTAAATACCATTCCTTTTTCATCCCTGTAAGAAGGCAAAAAAGAAATCAGAACTAGGAAAGGAGAAAGACATTAAGATACCAGGAAAAGTGGTTTCCCCACACTGGTGGTTTGTTTGTTGCTTTTTGTTCGGAGACAGTCTTGCTCTGCAGTCTAGGCTAGTCTTGAATACGCTACATAGCCCAGGCTGGCCTCAAACTCACAGCAATCCTCCTGCCTCAGCTTCCCAAGTGCTAGGATTTCAGATGTGTACCACCACACCGAGTCTAGGTGGTGCTGAGAAACATAACTCAGGACCGTGTGCTTGCTAGGCAAGTGCTCTAATCACTGAGCTATTCCTCCAGCCCTGGTGGGTATATATGAACACCTAAGGTCCTGTCAGCTAAGCTTTTAAGTATGCAAAACCCCTGGCCAATGGACTGAGGTGGGGAGGAACGGTGGAGGAGTAAGTATGCCAAATTTCAGCTACTAAAGAGCCAATATAAAGAATGAGAGGCACCTGGCCAAAGCCCTAGAAAAGCAGAACTCAGCCATTGCCAGAATCTAGAAAAGCCAGGACTACGAAATATCTCAAATTAAAGTCACTAGTAGCACATCTTCTCAGCAGGAACCCTGAACAGCAAAAAGTTGTGAAAGATCCTGAGGGATCAGGAAATAGAAAAGAGCAAAAAGGCTGGGAGCCCGGAATTCCTGAGGCCTCTCTGAGCCTTGCCGCTTCGTCTGCTCCTTCAGCAAAGTGGTCCTGCTGGGTACAACTCTCACAGCAAGATTGATGGACTGGGAGGAAAACAACTGGGGACCTTTACTCACCTCACCTAACAGGCAATTCTAAACAAAGCATTTGACTATTGGGGAGGTCTTCCACTATCCGTAGCGAGATCTCTTAAAAACACAGAAATATGAACTGTCTGGTTCAGCCTGTCTTTGAGGGCCCGAGGGATTGCTGTGGATGTTCGGGTAGATGGGCCTTTCTCGACTTGTCCCCAAGGTTTCTCAGTCTACTGTGTAATAAAGATGACTGAAATGCATATCGTGTCAACACACAGTTTCTCAGGAGGAGGTAGCCAGGAGGACAATACCTCACTCATCAGAAACAGCCAGACATACCTATATGGTAAGCAAAGCAAACCAAAGCTCTCTGATTTAGAAAGGAAAAATAATTTAGACAAGATCTACTGAGAAAAGAAAAATATGCTAGCAACACCCAAGATGATGTCGCATCAGCTGCCAGTTTCAGGTCAAGGACAGTGCAGTAGGAAGCTGGGGACAGGGGGCAAGTAGGATGTAGCCCCTCTTACTCTCCTCCGGGCCAACCTACAGATGTGCTGGCGACCTGCGGCAATAACCCTTTCCACCCTGGATGGTGAGGCAGTGACTTGTGAATTGGATTTTGCCACTCTGAAAGCTAGGCGCTATGTTTACACTGACACATCCTGCCTGCACAGTGTTCGATGATAAAGACGTGGCCAAAAAACACCATTTAAACATTTGTAAAATAGTTAAGTCCTTCAATGTCACTCCAGTTCCACCCCTGGTTACTCTCCTGTCCTAACCGGGTTGCAACTGACAAGGGTGACAAGAATCACAGTCCTAATAATCAAAGCAAGTGCCATCAGCAATAAAAAGCAAAAATTTATTTTCAAAACATTGGGGAAAAATAGTGGAATTTGAGGGATTTGTTTCTGTGTAATGCTTATCTTTGACCAACCATCAGTTCTATACTCAAAGCTCCTCTGGACATTATTGGGAAGCAAGAAATCCAGCACCACCACCATCACCACCCCAACGGCAAGCATCCACTTCTTCCCTCCAGAAGGCCACAGAATCTTACGTTCTTGGGAAACCAGATGGACGTATTTGCTGTTTTTCTTCAGTGCTCCTTAAACTATCACCACATAATAAGCATCCTTTCAGTAAAGGAAGGACAGGAGGAGGTCAAGGCTGTTTCAAGACTTCCAAAGGCCCTGGTGACAGAAGACTGAGTGAATTTATGGCCCTGGTCAAGTGTTTTTATCTTTCCGTGGGAGAGAGATACTTGTGGCCACAAGAGTAAGATACTAGAAAGAATGCAGCCTCTCTCACTCCTTATCACTTGTAAATTCCCTGCTGATTTGATAACAAATATCACTTTTCCTTCAGTGCCATTGGCAAGAGAGAGAAAAAGAGACAGAAAGAGAAAAAAAGCAAGTGAGCCACTGATAACAAAGGTGCCATTATTTCTGGTAGCATTTTCCTTGGTCCTGTTAATGATCACACTTGCAGTCAACTAATGCCCCAGGTTCTCACATCACTAAATAAATATTACCTAGTGGCAAATATTTAGCATCCCCAACTTTACATTCCAAAGAAGTCAAGAAACCTACCAGAAAGGTCAAATCTCAGTAAATAAGGCAAAACCCCTGCCCCAAATTCCCGATCTCCATTATTTCCTAGTTTCAACAGAAATTCTTGTGTTTCTAGTTCTCAAGGGAATTTCCTGCCAGACTTACGAGTAGTCGGAACAGTCCCATCCTATGGCACGTGGAATATGGGAACGGCAATATTCCTAAAGCCAGAGTCCTACAAGGGATTTCTGGATCTTAATGATCGGTGAACGCAATGACGGTGCACAATGCTTTTAAGGTACTGCTTTAAACTTCATGCGCACCACAAGCCACCACCCTACCTCAGGACGTCATTCTGGAGCCTCTCTTACCCCTACTTCCTCCCCGCCCCCATTTTAGACTCCCTGAGAGCAATTTGGGGGTTGTCTCATCTTGCTGTTCCCCAAAAACATTTCTGGGAAAATATTTGTTTTTGAAAAAAACCACAAACTTTGACTGCTGACTTAACTAGGATATTGTAGCTAGGACTGAGGGATGTGCGCTGAGAGAGAAGGAGCTCACGGGCAATTTTTAATAACATAGCTAGGGTCAGGAAGCACTGATGATCCAACTGATTAGTCTCATTTTATTTAATCACTGAACTTTAAGCCTGGGAGAAATACTGGACACCAGAAAACCAGCACATCCCTCTCTACAGAAAGGAGTCACATACGTTGAGTAATTGGCCAGTGTCATACAACTTTTTAGAAACACAGCCCAACATAGGCTACTTAATTTTTTAATACACTTATATTCAAAAAAATCATAAAGCTGGGTTTACCAATCTTTTTACTCAGTCATCTACCACTACCCCCTGCCTTCTTCCAGTGTTAACAAAATGTTAACTAAGCGTTTGTAGACGATAATTAGCCTACTTCTGTGTAAAGATGATAGTAAGTGTAAAAGAACACTGGTATCCACAGGGATAAGCCATGGTGCATAGCAGATTATGGAAAATACTCAGTGAAAACTGGCTGCCCCCTTCACCAAAAGGATTGAGAAAGTCCCCGACTACCAACATTATGGCTCACCACAATCTGCCCTTTCTCCCTGTTTCATTTTATTTTTGATTATCAAAACAAAGAAGGGGCACATGGTTGCCGGCCAAACAGGGGTATAAAGAGCCCAGGTATCTCATTTGCCTCAGGGAGGTATTTACATGTGCCCAGCCCGAAGGATAGGCCCTTTAATAGTGGATCAAATAACATATATTTATCTTAACCAAGGCACTTTTAAGTTACAATCTGAATTGAAGGAAAGAAAGGGAAAAGGGGTGGTGACCTTTTCTTTGTTAAATTTCACAATAAATTTATATTCAGATTCAGGAGCATTTGCAACAACCTTCCAGTAGCTGAGATAATTATACTACTGCCCTCTTGATGTATGAGTTCCCATTGGGGGGAAAAAAATGGGCTGGATCCCAAGGACAGCATTCCAGGGCACAGAAAAGAATTTTACTCAGGACACACCCACCGTGGGCCAAGGTTCAGCCAAGAGGTCTCTGTATCCCTGAGGGAGGCAGCCGGAGAGCAGAGCTCAAGCACTGGTTGGGGCCCAGGAAGGTAAGCAGCAACAGCAGGCCACATCCACCCTCTTAGGAGACAGCACTATTTGCTAGAACTTGTCAAGCTCTCATTTGACCTCTCATAGAACATACAACAAAGCCTTAAATAGAACAGACACTGAATAACCATTGGAACAATGAAAAATAAAACATTCCAGAACGACTGTTCCAAAGAACATGAATATTTCCTACAATGAGTACCTGAATATTTTAACTGCTCCACACAAACCCCCTATAGTCACCCCCAGAAGGCATTTCCTCTTGTTTTATGACTGCTTTTCTTTTCATGCCTCTATGTCTGTTAGAGGCAGGGTGTCTAGTCCCTGGCCTAGACACACAAGGTGTGCTAGCCAAGTAAATGAGTGAGCCAAGAGGAAGCCATCTTCAAGGAAATGATGTAGCTTATGTTTTTACCTTTTTCATTTTTGCTTCCTTCTACTACTTAAGTGCTAGTTCCATAAATACAGCACATCTGGCTTTTCACTGCTATTGCCAACATACCTAGAAGAATGCTTAAGAAAGAAGGAGGCAATAAATATGCATTGAATTTTTGTTATGGAACTAATGAATTAAATGCTAAATGAGAACACAGCACTGTAGTCACTCCCGGGGACAGAGAACAATGCATCACTGTGTCCACAAGAAAGCAGCTCACTCACGTCCTTGCTGAGTATAGGTGTGATTAAGACCAGCTCAAACTCTTCTGTTAAAGAAATTTCTTTTCATATATATGACAGTAACAGTTTGTGAAAACACAATCACACATGCATTTTATAATGAGTGCTTGCTCCAGCCCTGGGCACCACACCATCCTGAGTTTCAGGTAAGAGGGCCTGGCCTTAGCGTGCCCGTTCACAGTTAAGGATTCCACGGGCCACGGGCCCTAAGAATCCCCATGGGGGATCGTGTTCAGCCAGATATTAGACTCTAAAGTTTCTTATCCAAACAGCTTATGCCCATTTATGGGGCTTTTGGAGTCTCCCTCTACCCCCAAGCCCCATGCGCACTCCCTGGGACACCTGGGCTTCATTTCATGGTTGGAGCCAAGATCAGCCAACTCAGCCACCCAAACCATGAGCACCAGGTCCCACCCCTGCCTGTGCTATGTGACCAAGCACTGACACCAAGAGTTTAAACACTTCACATTTAAAACTGTCTTCCAGTGCCTTATAAAGTTGATTGTTGGGGTCAACTTTCCAAACACATTTTATTTAGTAGTTGAGTTTAATGAGTAACTTTTAAAAATACTTATTAAATATAGTCTATGGACCTCCACTGAACTCTATTCCTGGGAAACACACGTTAGGGATGGAACAGCTGGATGGGAAAACCAAGGTTCAAGGTAGGCTAGTCCCTCCCCTCTGCCTGCAGGCACAGAGCCACAGAGAGGAGGATCCCTAGCCTACCTGACTGAGGGCACAGAACCACAACGTACAGGCCCTGGGGCAGGCTACCCTCCCACCTGCCTGAGGACACACAGCCGCAGCATGCTGACTACGGATGCCCCGAAGGGCACAGGACCACAGTGAAGAGGATCCAGGGTAGGCTAGTACACCTGACTGAGGGCACAGGGACCCAAACCCATTTTTAAAGCACTGGCATGTGCTCTCTCCATTCAAGATGCAGCGCCCTGGAGGTTCCAGAGAGAAGAGGCCATGGACCCCCCTGAGCACAGGACAGGACTGAACCTCCCTGCAAGCATAGAAGGCTTTCTCCTCAGTGCCATGGCAGCCAGACACAGGAATCTCCTGTCCCCACATTACCCTGCGTGTGCACACTTGTGGATACCTGCTCAGCAGACAGATCTGTGATAGAGGTAAGCATGCAGGGGCACATGCCTGGGGAACCTCACAAGACGAAGCCTGAGGCCTAAACGAACCTCTTTACAACGCTAAACTCAGAGTCCATTAGTGTTCTTGCTAAACAGGCTGCGCGGCAGTTTAGAAGGCCCACATGTAATACCTTCCTAAGACCTGTACTTATGGGGGCCTTTTATCCAAGAAATTCAAAGCGCTTTACAATCTCAGAGCCATTCATCCAAGCACGCCAGGGAGGTATGCAGGTGGCCAGGGCTGTACTCACTGAGGAAGAAACTGAGGCAAGCTGACAGCCTTAAGTAGAGTTCTCTAAAACAGTCTTTGGTTCTTGAAAATGAATAGCTTTAAACACACAAAAATGAGCCACTGGTGGGGGTGAGAGGGTTGCACTATCTTGCAGGAATTAGACTGAATGTTAAATTCTATGCTATGAAAATCTGTACCTCAGTGTAGTTCTTTCAACCAGATAGACCATGAAAAATGTATGCCCAAGTCCACTGCAAATGGCTTAGCATTAAATCTGAGATACTATTTCCTTTCAAGATATCAAATTCCATAATCACAAATTTTAACATAAAAATTTCAACTTTTTTTCCCCATAAGTGGAATGAAGCTTTACACCTTTGGCCAAAAAGCACTTAGCAAAGGTGATTAGCATATTCTCCCTGGACTGGGTGGACTCTTGGGAGCCCTGGAGATCGGGTTCATCTGTCTTTTAGTGGAGAAAGGGAAATAGCCCAGGAAGTAAGTCTGAGAGCATTGGGAGAAGGACCAATACAGCGAGAAGGGAGGATAGGAGTTAGGGGAGAATAAAATCCATACTCTTAATCATAACTAATACTCAGTGGGTAGATTGGTCTGGAGGAACCGAGTCCTCCGACAAGGAAACCGAGGTTCAGAAGAGTTTACAAGGACAAGAGCTCACAAGCTTACAGGGCACATTCACTCAGTATCCACATTACACGGAACCTAACACGTAAGCATTTATGAAACTTGCTAAGGAATTCACAATCCAAAGCAATTTTGAAAAAGGCATACCGACACCATGGCAATTCTCTGGGGCTGAACTCAGGCCAAGCAGAGAGTGTGAGAGATGGGGCAGAGGAGACGTGCACACCCACAGACAAACCAAAGGAAGTCCAGAGTAGTGACAATGACCTCTGCCAATGCATAAACATTTATGAGGACCCAGGGTTCTCCTCTGGGTTGGCTAGCACAGCTGGAGAGAGTGAAGGAAGGAGCCCTGGTAGAGCTAAAAGATGACCCTGGCCTGGCTGAGTGTGGACAGGAAGGGGTGAGATATAATGGTCACAAAAAAGTATATTTTAATCTTCCCAACCAGGTAAACTTTCCTTGAGGCAAAAAAAGAAAATATCCCCCCGCGTTTTACCAGAGTGCTATATACCTGAAATTGCTTCATCTCAATGCCTGCTACCACTTCATGAGTATCAGCAGATACTTACAGGATGGCTACAGGAACCACTATCAGTAACTTATTTGAATCTTAAAAGAGTCCATCTTACCCTTATTATTTACTAGAACCATGGGGTGGGAGGGAGGGTCTGAATCCTAGGGACACAAGCAGAACACACTTCGGCTAAATGACACACTATGTGAAATTCATGACCCCAAAACACATACCAAACTAAAGTACAAAATTATGTTCCTAGGAATTTCCTGTCTCCCTAACTGTCCATAGCCTTCACTCCCATCACATGTGCCCCCATGTGGTAGTTTGGATCTGGCCCAAAGCCTCATGTTCCTATGGATACTGTGTAGGGTCAGGAGGTGGGGCCTGGCAGAGAGGGCCAATTACTTAGGACTTGACATGGAGGGGCATGGGTTGGATCCACCCTTCCTCCCAGTCTCTCTCTGTACCACCATGCTGTAAAAATCTCTGCCCTGGAGCTCTGGCTCAGTCCCAGCTCCAGCCCTGCCATGGGCTTCCGTCATTCTCCAGGACTGTGACCTTCTGAAACTGTGAGCTACAGTAAACCTTTCCTCCCTAAGTTATAGATGTCGGGTATTGAGTCACAGTAATAGGAAAGTAACTAACATACCTCACCACCAAATGTCAAGCCCTCCCCAGGAGAGTACATGTGAACCCGTAAGTGCTGCTCTGGGCCACTGTGTGGGATCCACCACTTTTTCCTTTCCTGCTTGATCCCCTCCAATGGCATTTACCTTAGAGAACCACTGTCAAAGATGTTGATGACCCTAGTACCAGATTAGCTGCTAAGATGCCAACATGACTTGCTACCAACCCCATCATTGAGTCCCTGGTGTAGTTACTAACATTGCTTTACAAATCCAACATGGCCCAAGATATTGGTGAATCAATTGTGTGGAACTGCTTTAACTTAAGTTTCCAACATGATTCCAGAAGGAAAGCTTAAGAGTGATTCAAGCAATTGTCAACATTCCCCTCTCCCTTTACATCAGTCTCCCCCTGTTAATGTTGGTTTGGATTTTTTGTTAGTAGTTGGGGGGTGGGGGGGAGTTGTTTCGTTTTGGGGGTTTTTGTTTGATTTGGTTCTGGTTTGGTTTTTTGGTGGTACTGAGAATCCAAGACCTTTCCACTCTAGACAGGTTCTCACTAATTCACTAAATCGCTCACACTAGGGTTGAATTCTCAGCCTCCCAGAGTGTGAAGACGTAACCCAGCTGGGCTTACATTTTGAAGTTTCATTTCCACATACTCCTCCATTCTGTTGAGAGCTCCTCTGGAAAAACACACAGAGGCCCACCCTTCATAAAGTAAGGTTGCTAGCAGGCATTCACTTATTGGATGGATGAATGGAGAATTAGCTTTCTCTCTCCACTCTAAGCTCTTTCAGGCTTTACACATCTCTAGTCACTTCTCCATTCCTCAGTTCTTTTTCTGAAAAATGGATCATTGGTAGAAAATCCATAAAACTGCTGTAAAGACCTGTAGACAGCCAGGCCTAGAGGTGTATGGCTATAATCCCAGTACTCCTAGAGACTGAGGCAGGAGGATTACATATATGAGCCCAGCCTGGGCAACTTAACTGTCTCAAAAAACAAAAAATTAACAATGGGCTGGAGATGTAACCCAGTATGAAGGTCCTGGGCTTGATCCCCATAGACTTCACAAGGCACTTAAATGTTAAATAGCATATAACAAGTGCTCAATAAATGCTAGCTGTTATCATGAACATTATTCCCAAATACACATACTTAATATACACTTTTTTTAAATACAGAGTCTATGCTGCCCACAGCTGGGCTCATACTCCAGAGTCCAAGCCATATCCCCTTACAGGTGGGAAGGGAGGTGTGTGCACCTGGCTACTTTTTGATTGTAGAGGGCGTAAGCAATGGCTATTCATACTCAAGGTATCTCTTATCCAATTCAACTATGTTTTCCTTTAAAATGAGGCCTTTCCCAAAGTCATCAGACAATTACAAAAGCAGATCTGTGGAAACCGAAACAGCATGCCTCCAGCCACATCTAGGCAGGAATGCGTATGAGGGACCACAGGTAAGATCCAAGCTACAACTCCAGATTCCAAAAAAGTCAGGTTTTTGAGATGAATGTAAAATACCAGCTGAGAAGCACGCATGCCCAGCAAACAGTTCTGCGAGGAACAGCAATCTGACATCCGGAGAACCGGCCCCACCCGGAGGGACGGCCGCAGGCAGCGTGGGGGCATGCCTGTGCTCTGGGCGACCCCCCAACACCAATCCAGCTGACGTCAGGTTGCTGTGACCTCACCCTGGGACGCCAGCCAGAGGTTTCTCCAGAGACTTGGGAAGCTATCAGGTCTAGAAAATGCTTCCCTGGCTTTCTCCCTTACCCCACTTTTAATCAAACAAAAGCTGGTGCAGACCTCAGGGGGCAAGGAGGAAAAACCAGAAATTGTCCATATCCATGACCCTAAATTACCTGAGAGTGAATACAGATGCATTGTACCCTGCTTTCAAAAGAAAGTAAACAGCACAAAGAAAAAAAGAATCTCATCTTCCTCATGCTTCTGATCTCTCCTCCCTTCTACCAGAGCGTGCCTCCAGTCCACCCCAGCCGGCCCCGCCCGGGCCCGGGCTCCCAGCCGGTGTCCCCCTCCTTCCCATTCCTCTGCCATCAGCCTGGTGGGCGCCTCAGCCGCAGCGCACGCCACGCCGCACAGCTCTCCCCCTCCACGTGTGTCACGCTGGCGTGTGGGCTGCACGATCTTGGGAAACCGCCTTCACCCCTCTGGGGCTCGTTTCTGTGCCCGCCAAAGGAAGTGGATCTCTGCAGCCTCGCCACCAGCCGAATTCTCACCAGGTCCTGTCTTTTTTTTTTTTTTTTTTAACTTTTTCCATGGTTTTCAGTCACCCTTGTGTGGGTGAAATGGGTCTGAGGAAGCACACTGGCTTGGGGCAACGGCTACCTAAGTTTAAAAAAAAAGAAAACCAAAGTGACTCCATATGGGAGACACATATTTCTCTCATTTTCGAAAGGAACCAAAAAGTGTGACTCGCTGCACATACAAGGAAATCGGCCGGAGAGTTCAGCAGTGAGAAAGTGACCCGGCATGGCCCCACGCAGAGCATTCCTATGTCCTCTGCGCCTGGAGAAGTGGGAGAAGGGATTTTTTCAAAGCACTGGACAATTTATTAAGCACCATAAAGCATAGGTAATCAATACATAATATTTCAGCTGAATTCACCAGTGCTCTGTGGGTTCTGTTCAGAAAGG
Organism: Ctenodactylus gundi; assembly: GCA_004027205.1. Classification (NCBI taxonomy): domain Eukaryota; kingdom Metazoa; phylum Chordata; class Mammalia; order Rodentia; family Ctenodactylidae; genus Ctenodactylus; species Ctenodactylus gundi. The sequence continues at coordinate 76,623 of PVKB01002491.1, read as the reverse complement.
ATCAAGATGATACCCCCACGCTGCACTGCCCCCCGCCCCACATACACACACTGCTCACTTATTGACTGTCGCCTGCATCAGCATACAAGGTTAGAAGCTCAGAATAGTGGAGGTGACTGGCATGATCACATAGCATTGAAGAGTTTCATCAGTCCATGCTTCACAATCTACTCATCCACGGACAGCTCACCATCAATGCAAGAAGTTACTTTGTAAGGTGTATTTTTCACCTTGAACTTGAGACCTAGCAGCCTACACTGCTTGACTTCCCTAGAAAGTTTCTAACCTTGCTTTTCTGTTTCAACTTGCTGAACTGAGTTTTGCTTCTCAAAGGTAAGAATAAATGATTTTGAAACTGGCTATTAAGTTGGCTTCTAAGAAGAGTTTAGGCATCCTTTTTGTCTTAGTTACTTAACCATTGCTGTGACAAAATACCCAAATCCACAATTTAAGGAAGGAAAGATTTATTTAGTTCACAGCTTCTCATACCCACAGTCCATTGATGGGGCGGCCAGCAATGGGGAAGGCATCTGGCAGAGTCGCAGAGCTGCTCAGACCATTGCCAACAGAAACCAAGTGAAGCAGGAACAAGCAAGTCAGCCTTCCCAGGCAGAAGCTGCAACGTTTCTTCTTACTTTAAGTAGTGTAAGCTGCCTGTTGCCCCTGCCTCACGTCCTGGCCCACAAGTCAATAACAAACACTTGAAATCTCCACCCTGGGCCATCCCCAATCTCAACACACTTCCCCAATCTCTTCGGGTCAAATCTTAAACACCTGCCCCTTCCAGGCGGGTCCTACCTACCAGTTGCACAGTTCCAAATACATGAAGCTTTTTCACTGTAGATCCAAAGCACAGCACTTGGCCAAGAGGCTCCTAGTATTTCCATCCTGTTCACTCATTTTCCTTGTTCCCCTCAGTTTTAAATTCCCCATCTCGGTGGTGTGCTAAGTGCTGGGGGGAACAGGCACACAAACGCTTCCAAAGACAGATGGATAAGTACCACCTCCTGGTGCCCCTGCTCCTTGATGCAAGTAGTACCCAACACAGAGCGCAGCAACTCTATCCCCTCAGGTGCTATGATAATCGCTACAGGGGACTTCGGCACCTAACACCACAGTACCACGGGTGGATACATCAGGGCTACCAATAATGCTTGACAATACAACGAGCCAGCATTCTGAGATTCCCTTTCCTAACACACACATAAAAGTAGAAAAATTACAACCAGTGTCGAAATTAAGCCTACTAAAGCATTCTGCAAAATCCTTTTTTCGGTATGTGATGTTCAGGTGACTGAGTGTCCACTTCAGCAGTCTGAACTCTCAGATTGACAGAGCTGCTTAAGCTGCAGGTTTACTAGCTTTGGAGTTTCTCTTAGGGGCCCAGGAGAGATGAAAGCTTCTTAACGCATGCAGGTAAGAAATCTGTACTGAAGGATTCATCATGACTGAATAGCTCTCATTTAATGCTTTATAAAACAAAAGGAAAGAAAAGATAAGTATTATTATCCCCACTTTAGAGCTGAGGGAATTGAGAAAGAGCAGTTAAATCATTTACTTAAGATCACATTGTTAGTTAAGTGGTTAAAGCAGGATTTGAACCTGAAACTTCTGCTCCCAGCATTTACCTATGGCACAACTATCACCTAGTAGTAGATTCTGTTATTTTATGAGGTTACGGGAAGCTACACATAATTCTCCCAAAAACATTTATAAGCCAAGACAACAGGGGTCCAATACAGCCAAATCTGGCTATGGAAACATTCTGAAATACTGAACTTGCAGGTGGCTTTGCCAATGAGATATTCCTATACACAATATCCTGAAACAGGCCTTTGTCAAGCCTCCCTCAGAATTATGGGATCAGTGAAAGCCCAGAGCTGTCTGCCCACTCACACCTGCTTTCAGTTAACTGGAGATATTGTACCTCCTGAGCTGTGCATACCCAGCAAGGGAAAAAAAAGAGTCAAAGCCCTCAATATTTACATCCTATGAACCTGAAGGTCAGTTCAAAAGGGTAGCAGTTATTTATGGGAATGTTTTAGTCACCTAGGGCAGATGGGAGAGAGGAAGAGCTTGGACTTATTCCCATTTTATCTTTACAATCTCTAAACTAAGAAGTGGACTGCCAACCACGAAGGCATTCCAGAGTGAAAGGTGAAATATTTTTCACATAAAAATATCACTTGTTTGTGACTCTAATGCTGCCCACAACAAGTCTTCAGGCGCTATCACACTTGACAGTGCCATGAAACCTCCAAATAATAAACAATATCAGAGTGGTGAAATACTTTGTGTGAGATGATTTTTGTTCTAAATGGTATAACTGGCATTTAGATATTAAAATAAAGCACAGAGGCTTGTATTGATAGTCACTGACAATTTAACAAAGTATTTGAATGTTACTGAATGCCCTACTCAACTCGCCTGTATTTGCTTGCAATTAAAAGGAAAAACAAATCCCAAATAAAGCCTTCTCAGGGGAAAGTTAAACCTTTTCACCTTAAGTATACACAGTTAAGAAAGAATGTCATGAGTGTCTTTCCCACTAATGAAGATGGAGCCCAGGACCTTGTGCATGCTAAGCACAAGCTTTACCACTAAGCTATAACCTAGCCCAGCAAAGAAATTCTTTACCTGTCTCATTAACTCAAAGCTAGAGACACTAAATATACATGAAAATAAAAGAGTCTAATACAGAGTACAGCAGGAACTACCACTCCCCAATAAAAAAGTTGCTGAATTAAATTATATTTCTAATACCCGATAATTCATTGACCTTATAAAAAGGCCTTGAGTTCTATAAAAGGTCACTAAGCTTTATCACATCCCAACAATGTAAAGATATCAAGAAGCCAAAAACAGGGAGGAAAAAATCCACCCAATTTGGCAGAGTCTACATTATTCAACCAGTTCTGACACACTCACCTTTTTAATGACATCTTGAGAAAATAAAACAGGAAAACCCTGAAGACTCTAGCAGGAAGATTCCAAAGACTCTTCTGCTTGTAATTAAGAGGTATGTCCAGAGAGTTATCAAAAGTTGTATTCACCCAATTGAAATTTGCGTTTTATCTTCCTGTTTTGACTAGTGTTCTCTTGACGAAGAGCCCGTGGTGTTATAAATTATCCCATTACTCACTCCCTCAGGTAACCCGGCTTGAACAGGAAGGAAGTAAATCTTGGAGTCCTGCACTTATATCCTTTAATCAAACACAGGCATGCCTTCCAGAGCGATAAATCACTGACCATCACTGAGTCGCCATGATTCATACCTGAAACAGATTGGAAAAGACAGGCACTCAGAAATGCCAGGTCCAAGGAATGGTATCTTCATATATTCAAATTAATAATTCCTAGGCACACTGGTGCTGCTTCTCGAACTGACATCACACCAGTGAGTACATCATTCTAATTAAGGGTCATCAGCTGTGTTTAAAAACAAATTTTTATAGGGCAAGCTTTTCCAAACAGAACATTTCAAGACTCAGTACCCTCTCTAAGCACGATTAAAACCAAATATCTCTATCATGTTAAACTACTTGGGCATGACTTTAATTAGTGCAATTGGCCCTATTGTTAGGCCTCCTTTCCTCTCATAAACTCTGCAGGGCAGAAACATGACCAATCATAGGTTTTAAGACGGTACCTAATTATATAAAAGAGCTCATGAAGCTTTACAGAGAAGAGGTTAAGAATCCAAACACCCCATAACCCCTCAAGAAAAATATTTGAAATCTCCTTATTTTCCTAAGAGTATGTGCAAATGAACCACACTGTGAACAGAAAGAGATGTTCAATAGCCAAAGAGCCTTTTTTTATGTTGATGACCAAAAAATGTAACTTGCTCCAGGTTCGTGGTAATTATGGATGTTAATGTGAATTTTCCTACTTAGAGTATAACCAGGCCTGGTAGCACAAGCCTACAATTCTAGCACTCTGAAGTCTGGAGCTGAAAGATTCCAAGTTTGAGCTCAGCCTAAACAACTTAGCCTGTCGCAAAATTAAAACTAAAAAGTGGGGAGGGTGTAGCTCAGTGCTAAGATCCTAGGTTTAATCCCTCATACTAAAACCAAACAAAAAAAAAAAAAATCCACAATTGCACTGCTCACTCATCTTGCTGGACAGACCCAGTCACAGAAGTGCACACGCAGGACTTTTAAACACTGTTAAAATTTCTCTGAGTACAGAGATAAGAACAATGCCTCTTGCCAAGCAAATGCCAGCAAGACAAGGCCAAATGATAGAAAACACCTCCCGCCGATTTTACCCAACTTTTTTGTTGAGTTTGCATCATTATTATCAGCTGCCCTTCACAAATGCCAGTGTGTTTCATTAAATTTACTATCAGCTCAGTATCAGTAGGATATCAGAGTACAGTGATCTCCAGGCTCCTAGATTTCAGGGACCAAGGAGTGAATGCTAATGAGGGCTCCACCTGTGAGATCTACTCTTAAAACCTGACTCTCTGACCTTAGTTTTACATCATTCAAACTTCTGGAACTGCAGCTCGCATGGAATGAACAAATAATGCTTCCTTAGCAGAGACGAGGCTGACCCGAGATGGCTCCCTTTGATCTGCTTTTCAGCAAAATGGCCACCACAAGGACCAGGCTCTCAAATGGCTGAGGAGGGATGGAGGCTTTTAAGACAAAGAACAGCACAGATTTTTGACAGCTGTGAATACATGCGTAGGATGAACGTCTCTTTTAAATAAAAACCATTGTGGTACATTTGAATAGAGTAATGTAATTGAAAATGGATTTTGTGTAAAAGAATAGACTCAATACTACCACACTTTTAAGAGGTTTTTTAATTGATTTTAAAGGGTTTTCTAATAAGATTATATGCCCTACATTATAGGGCCTAAAGCTCTTCGACTGCATATAAATGAAATGTGGTCTGCTCAACTTTCAACACAAGACTCTCTCAGCCAGACTACATCAACATTTTATCAAAACAACAGCATCTCCTTTGACTTTTGGGATATGCTGTGGAAATGCTAATAGTAATGTCTTAGTCTAAATCTATATGCACAAAACAGACAAACACAGTTTTCTCCAAGAAGCCCATGCTAACTGATACCTGGCATCCATGTTAAAACACATTGCTCTAACAACTTCCTTAAAAAAAAAAAAAAAGGAATATACTTCAATGATGCAATGAACATTCCAGCACAAAACATGAGGGGTTATTTCAGCCTTTCTAGTGGCACAAGTTACTTTTTGGATGATAGGGGGGTTTTTGTTTGTTTAATCACACTTGGGTTATGTTATATTTCACCTCCAGCTTTAAAACTGTGCAAATGGAAGGAAACTGATCTTAGTAAACATTCCCCTGACTGTGATCGAGATGAGGAGAATGTTATTTCTAGACCTGAAGAACAATGCCATATAAACCACAGATGCTGCTGTCTGTCAGATATGAAGTGTCCACAGATCATCCCATGGCAACCGACCCTCCACTGCATTCCTGAGTCACTTACAAATGAACGTGGGGAAGGCGCCTTTTAGCTAAAAATGGAGATGTCAGGCAGCTGCATGTCGGCCTTTACAAATGATCCTTGGGAAATCTCAGGGGCTTATGCTCCCTAAAACAGCAAATACTGACATCCTTTTTTTTTTTAATGCAATAAGAGTAAACCACACTCAAGGTCAGAAAAAGTCAAGCTGGCCACCTGAATAACTTGCCATATTTGGTATTCAAAATTAAAAGGCAGAGAGTTCAAAGTAGTAGCTAAGTGCTAGATTTCAATTTGAAACCTTAAAATTTGGGCAAGACAAAACTAAAAAGAAGGACAATTCATTTATTGGTGTTTAGTCAGCTTACTTGTTTAAATAAAAAATAGTGTTATGTTAAAGTTAACAGAGGAAGGCTAACACGCCAATGGGTGTGTTCACTGCGTAGCCGCATATATACAATAGTTACATGGTGTCTGTATCTACTACACAAATATAAAACAGCTACAAACAAGTAGGGCCAAGAAATTAGCTGAATATTGTAAATACAGAAAGATTCATAAAGACATGTGTATGGCAAGTAGTGCAGTCAGCAAAATGTCACCAAATTACACAACCGAAACCTACCTTGAAAGTGTGTCCCCTTCAGACACAAACGTACCCAGAACACAGAACTGGCCCAGAAAGACAGCTCAAAGTCTGCAAGCAAATGATAGCCCAGGAGTTTGTGGCTTTCATAAATGGTGGTTTGAGATTTGGGTTTCGTTTCTCTGTATAAACACTTCCATGGAAATTTCTCCGGACCTGACAGAATCACAGCAAGATGACTTATAGACCAAGTGGCTTACCAATTTCTTTTGCTCCAAAGCAATCAGAGGACCACGTAGTTCAGAAGTCCCCACTACCTGCCACTTTCTTATTTATAGTGAGGTACGTGCCACTTTCTTATTTATAGTGAGGTACGAAGCTGGTATTATTGATGAATCAGGCACTGTTAACACTTCAAGTTCAGCCTTAGTCTAGTAGCACAGAGAATCAATTTCAATGAGAAACAATAATGCTCCAAAGTATAAAGTCATAATTTTAACATCAAAACTTCAAAGAAAACTTTACACACACACACACACACACACACACACACAACAGGATTAATGTTAGAGGAAACAGAGGGAAGACAGAATTTTTCTCATTATCTTAAAGATATTGTTCAATTAGGCTCAGACAACAAGCCAAATGCATCTCACGGATTTTTATATTCAAGGTACCAACTGGAAACAGTCTCCTTTTTTTCTTTCTTTTTCCTGAAGATCTAGCCCAAGGCCTTTACTCTGAACTATATCTCCAAGCCATTTTTAATTCTTGATTTGGAGACAGGGTCTTGCTAAGTCACCGCCTTGCCCTTCCTGGGCTAGAACTTGCAAACGCCTTGCTTCAGCCTCCCAGAAACTCTTCTGAAGACAATCACGGTTTACCTACCAGTGTTCTGCATCTATATTACATGTGTACATACATTTAGACCACGGCTAATGTTGTGAATGAGTCAAGAACCATACGAGGCAACATACATATGTCTATACTTCTCCATCCAGTGGGACAACACGAAGCTTTCTGCACTGAAAAGTTCAAAGAGACATCCTGTTATCCCAGGGCCCTAAATCTATAAATCTTACAGCTGCCATTTCCTACAATGGGGCAATAACAGACCACAGGATAAGGTGTGCATTTCTACTCTTGAGGATCCAATCAGCAGCTGCTGTCCTCCCTCGGCATACTTGGCTCCTGCAAACTTGTTGATGCATTTGCTGTGTTCATGTAATTTGCCAGTTTGCTGGGCTTGACACCAATAAGATGGCTGAACATTTGTTGTTGTCCGTTTGTTGACTCACAACTCAAGGCTTAAATGCAACATTAAAAGAACCTGACAAGCTGGGATGAGATGTAAAGCCCTGAGCATTGTCTTGATTTTTTCCCTCTAGAAAATACAAAAGTCAAGAAGAAAATGTCATTTTCTAATCATTGTCATATCCCTTCTATCTTTCCTCTCGTCTTTTAAAAGCTATTCTACTCCTAGCATGTTTCAATAGATGTTCAAAACTGTTGCTCAAAAAACAGGCACTTCAGGTAATTTAGGCCAATACAGAAGTTCAAGTTCAATTAAGTTATCGTGCACACACTTTTGTGAGGAAATTGAACCGCTTGTAGACGGTAAAAGCAGTCTCCGAAAACAAAACCCTAAGTGACTGAAGGACAAATAAAACACTATTTCTAATAGTTTCAGCCTCCTCTTCTAGCATAATAATTGATTGAAGAATCTCTGTGCACTTACTTTTAAAATGCATCAACATGGTCCTCTCCACAGAGGAACAGAAAAGTCTAAATGATTCTAATCAAAATTATCTCTAGTCACTTTCATTTTACTTAGTTTGCAAACCACCATGATATATCTTCTGTAATCATGCTGCACATAAATGCCTTACTTAAATGCAACTTTGCCACATTTACATCCAGAGAAACAAAAACACGCTGCCAAAACTGGGTAATGAACTTCAGAAAATCATCCATTAATTTGAACTTTTTTCTTCCAAAAGATATTTCACCCTATCTCACCCATCACAAATGATCGTGTCTTAAGCACAGCAGTACAACCAGGGTCGTTCCTACTAAAGTGGCTAACTGGAATTCTTAATCTTGTCAAATACATTTGTTTGTACTCAACAAATGTCCAGCAACTTCCCGAAATAACAAGTGGGCTAGCAGCCCCTAATGAGTGCCAGCTAAGCAAACAATTAACCTGAGCATACAAACACTTCCCCAATCTACTAAACTGCTAACCCTGTCAGACACCTGGTGGCTGCCAAATGCATTCACCCTAGCCCATCGCCCAGCCACACCTTTCCTGGTCACAAGCTTATATCACCTCTCCCACCAAGTGACAACAACAAGCCGTACATAGAGCGATTCATGAAAAAAATTAATGTAACTCACGGTGGCCCTTTCTACCTCTATCTGAAGTTTAATGAAAACTTCTAAAGCTGATTAATAAAAAAACCACATTTTTTAAAAACTCTCTTACTACACGGGATGTATTTAACTATGGTCAGAGTCATAAATGCAGGATTTCCAAGAGGCCTAAGAGCCCAAAGCCATCTCTTCCTGAGAGGCTTGTCAAAGTACCCAATCCCATTACTGTCTGCTAGAAGATGAGCTGTGCTCCAGTCTAAAAAACAGCTGGAGCACAGCTGGTCAGGCTAATGGCCTCTACCCTTAGCCAGGTAAAGAGCTCCCTTTCTAGGAGTTGGTGGGGGCAATACAGCTTTCTCCCAGTTGCTGCACAAACAGCCATCGCATTGTTGTTGTTGTTGCCAGTAGAAAACTGTTGCTCTTCTTCTGGTGTCCTTCCTTACTAGGAAAAAGAGCAAGGATTAAATGAAACAACGGCTGGAGACCACCAGGCAGTGTCAGCACTGGGCGTCGCTCCTCACCCAGATGGTAGATATAAATGTTGGAGCCAGCTCACACCAGGACTTTCTGTGAAGGGCTCCTCACCTACTAGAAGCTTCTGTGTTCCTTGTTATCACTGCTCTTCACAACAAAAGGAAAATGAAATAGAACAGCGAAGAAAGACGACCTTACAGCACAACATGAGGGGACACCTGAGATCCTCTTCCAACTTTAAAAGGGAACTAAAGAGAGACCCTTCATTCTCGATTGGAAATAATGCAATGATCAAGCTCTTTTGTGAAATGCACTTCTACCTTCTGAAGAAAAAGAGCTTTTCTATCTCTAAATCTCTCCTGAAGGCCACTCCACCTCCCTTGAGAGGTCCATGTCTGTACCAGCTCCACCAGCTATGGCTCATACGCTCAGCAGAAGAGTGGGGACATCATTGCCCTAAAAGAGAGTGAGGGGTGCCTGTGAACTCTGTGGGCAGAGCATCGCTTACTGTCTTAGTTATTTACTCCTTGCTGGGACACATTAACAATTATCCACAACGAAAGGGAGGAAAGATTTATTTTAGCTCACAGTTTCAGAAGGTTTCAGTTAACTCATGGACAGCAGGCAATGGCAAGAAGAGTCTGGCAGAGGACAGCTGCTCACAGCATCACGAGAGGGAGAATCAGGACCCCCAGAAGAAGCTGGGTAGTCTGTATCCTCCCAGGCCACACACTTCTAATGCCTTCTACCACAAGTCTTTCCTCTACCACATATTATCCATCCCTCCAGGCTAGACCTCACCACTTGCTTAGTAGTACATGCAATCTATAGGTATTCTGCAACACACAAATATATAAGGCTTTCTGGGGAACATTCCAGATCCAAACCACAAGATGTACAAATTAATAAGAACCAAAGTGTGATACAACCCAAATAATATCTATTAGTCACCACAGGAATATATAAACAAACAAAAAAAAATGACAGGTACACAGAATATTATTTGGCCAGGAAGGAAGAAAGGGAGAGAGAGAGGAATAAAGGGAGGGAGGGTGGGAAGGAGGAAGGAAGACTGCTGGGCCTGGTGACACAGGTCTGTAAACCCAGCACTCTGGAAGTCTGAGGCAGAAGGACTGCCAAGTGCAGCCTGGGCAACAGACCAACTTAGTGAGATCCCGTCTCAAAATCAAAAAAACACACACACAAAAAAAAAAAATAGGCTGAGGAGGTAGCTTTGTACCCTAGAATCAATTCCTAGTGCTGAGACAGACAGACAGACAGAGAGAGAGACAGAGAGAGAGAGACAGACAGAGAGAGAGAGAGAGAGAGAGAGAGAGAGAGAGAGAGAGAAGACCAGAAGAAAACAAAGGATTTAATTCTGACCTACGCTACAACATAGGTGAAACCTGAAGCCATTATGCTTAGGGATACACAGTGTGTGCTCCACTCAAATGAAGGACCTGAGGTGAAGGAGCAGCCTGGCGGTGCCCAGGGCTGAGGAAGGGGAAAAGACATGCTGTCGTCTAGGATAGAGAAGATCTGTTTTGCACAATGTTTGCTTCTGGAAAATGAGTGTGCAACAATGTGAATACGCTTAACACTACTGAAGGGCACACTTAGCTGAGATGGCAAGTTTTATGCTATTCTGTTTGTAATCACAATAATTTTTTTTAATGCAACTATCCCGTAAGCTGGAAGTAACTGCTCTTTTCTAAATTACCATGGCATCCTCACTGTTTCTCTCTTAAGGTACTAATCTGCTGAGAATCTACTTAGTATAATGGCATTAGTTCATTGGATTCTCTGAAATAACACCTATTAGTACCATCTCTTGCTTTACAGACAAGGAAGAAGAGGCCCGAGTCACACACTAACGTTTACAAGAACCCATGGCTACACACTGATGGAATGGGTCCCAAATACCCATCTTTCCCTGTCATGCATACCTCTACCTCAAACTTCCTCAATGCATCCAAGGAGGATGGCCCACCCCACGCCATCTCCTTAGAGTCACTAATCACCTCCCTATCACAGCCACTCCCCCTGGTGAGCTTATCTCCACTCAGCTTCTCCGCAGCGGATGACCCAGCTGACATACTCTTGCCTCTGGAAATTGTCTCTTCCCTCTCTTTTCAAAACTCCATTTTCTCCTGCTAATCCTCCTACTTGTCTGACCACTCCTTCCTTATCATGTACTTTAAGACATAGATTTTCTTCTCCAATTTCCACTAAAACAATGACTAGTCAATGATTAATTGAGCCCTATTTACTTTACATTTATTTGACACATTCATGAGACTGTTCTGACATTTGTTATTATAAGTTCCAGATCCTCCTGGACAGGTTTCTCTAAGGTGTCACTAGAAGGAGGGAACTCTATTTACCACATACCTCTTAAACCTTAGCATGACATTTGTTTTGTCACATAATAAACCTTAACAATGACTTGTTACATTTAATCTTAATATAGCAGATCCTCACAAACAGTACCACTTTTCCTCGCATGCTCTTCTAGTTTACACTGAGGAAAATTCCCAAGCATTTCAATTGTCATCTTCAACTCAAGGCCAGTTAAGGGCCCACAGAGGTACCTGATAGTGGCCAACACAATGAAAACATTTCTCCGGGTCACTAATTGTGTAGTCCTCAGATCTTTGTGTCCCTTACTGTCTTGGGAAGACCCCAAGCTGTTCTGCAGAAATCACCACTGGATGCTGGCCATCCCTTGGTCAATACATTTCAACCAGTACTACTGTCCTCAGAGTGCCTCACCCCAATACAAAGGCAGGACATGAGGACTAGAACAAGTTTGTTATGGTTCCTAATTTAATTAATTAAGCTAAATACTTGAAACTCTAATACAAGAAATTAGAGGAAGCTTGATATATGTGTACATGTTCAAGTCTGCTAAATTTTGCTAACAAGTTAATTAAGCTGACTGTAGATTAAATTCACCACAATAGCTCACTGAAGAGCAAGCTATTCAAAGGTAGAATAAGGTCCTTTATTTCTCTGAAAGATGTCTTTACCCCAGGCCTCCACACCTGACACACCCAGGAAGTAGGCCCTCCCTCCCTCTTTGGTTTTTTTACTTCATCCCTTTTTTCCAGCAGTTCATTCTAAAGTCTACTTCTGATCTCCGCCTTCAGACATGTTTTCCTACTAGTTCTATGCTCAGAATAATGGAATGTTAATAGGTTGTTAGGACTTACCCTACAAAAATCAGCGGTGTAGACCCGACTGAGTAAACATGCTACTTTGGTGGGACAGCAGCCATACAGCATTACCTACCACATGAGAAGGTATTGATTCAAGGAAAAAAATATATCCTAGAGAATTCAGAGCTTTCCTAAACGGATCCTTTTTTGATTTAAATATTGGATTAATTCCCCACCTTTATACCCTGTAATATAGACAACATACAAACTATTGCACAATATTGAGAAGACAAAATTTCAAAGAAGGACAACGATTACTGAGTTGTAAATGTGGAGAGGAAGTTGACTGGTAAAAGAGAAGGATAATTTTTTTTTTTAGGTCTGGGGAAAAGAAAACCAATCAACTATACAACAAAGGCCCACTAGTGGAACAAAATACAACATTAAAAGAAACACTATGGAATGCAGTATCAGTTTTTTGATGAAGATTATTTTTCAACAAATGAAAGGTCATTTTTTGATGACAGAAATATGATGGTACAGGAGGTTAACCCAAGAAAGTGTCAATTTTTAAGACGGAGTAGATCTTTTTCTCTCTTACAACATCATCTTGCTTTGAAAGAAGGAGAAAAGAAAAGCCTTTTGAACTTTCTGGGAATTATAGGAAACACATTTTCTTTTTATCTTGAGGTTGTCCCAGATGGTATGTATATTCAGAGTCAAGGCTTTTCTGGCATTTTTTGTTTTTATCGAACGAATTCATAGAATCATAATTGCCAAGGCAGAAGACTCCATTTCCAGCGAGATGACTATCTGAAGCGCCAGTGTCTCAAAGGAACCAGGGCCAACCAGGCCAGCTGAGAAGCCACTGGGGCATGAGAGGCGCACAGGCCTGCAAGCCACCACAGGGAAAGGACTTATGTCATCACACTCTTACTCAGAGTATTCCCTACACAGTAACAACAAACACACTTTTTAATCAGGTAGATTCCTGTCTCTAAACTCCCCACTGAACACCCTCTCACTGTGTATAACAAGCACTAAGTGCTTCCACAGTCACCACACTTGAGGAAGACCACATCATATGCGGTGTGATCAAAAATTACAGTGTTTAAATTTTTAAAAAATCATTATAGTAAAAGACACATCGCCATAAATTCCCCTATAATATGTCCCCCTCCCTTCCAACACACTTATCTCATCATTCCTGGCACGTTTTGAAGCAGTTCTAGAATCGCCTCGGTGTGGCTGACTGTACTGTCATGGCTGCCTCGATGTCCTGAATGGATTCAGACTGTTGACCTGTCATGGCCATTTTGACTTTGAGGGAGAGCCAGAAGTCACATGGTGTTAAGCCCAGTAAATAAGGAGGATAAGGACGCACCGACTTGTTTTCATGAGGGTAGATGTCTACTGTGTGGCCTTTGGCAGCAGCATTCACATTTTATTTTTTTATCACACTTCATAAGGACACTCACATAAGACGACTACCAGAACTGCTTCAAAAAGTGGCAAGCAAAATGGCCTAAGTGTGTTTAACACAAAGGGAATGTTTTGAGCAGGATTCATGGAGTATGTCTATTACGACTACAGTCTTTTTGAACTGAAACAGTCCCTATAGTTTTTGGTCATGCCAGCTACTGAGCATCTACCACTTCCACAAAATCATCCTCGCTGCTGCCTTCCCTTTCACACCCTGTGTCCTCAGAACTCCTCTCTTCAGCACTTGCTCCACTACGACCACTTTATTTTCCTGTCTTCCTCCTAGATCAGAAGATCTTTAAGGTCACAGATCCCCACATCATCTTTCCAATATTTCCAAATGCCCTTTAAGTACCTAAAATACAAGAAGTCCTTAACAGAGTCAAGAGCTTAAGGAAAATTCACAGTGCACCTGTTAGTTACTATGCCTTTCTCAAGGAGCCAGGGCCGTCACCTTGAGCAGGACACACAGCTGTGCCAGCCTTCCCTGGATTTAGCAGTCAAGTGAAATCTGAATGGACTGATAGTGAGCACTAGACAACTGACAACTCCCGCCTCCATCGCTCTCTTCCATGCTTGCTACGCAACCCAGACTAGCCTCAAATTCATGCCAATCCTCCTGCCTCAGCCTCCTGAGTTATGGAATTACAGTTATACACCACTAGGTCTGAATAATTTTTATGTGTGCAGAAGAATCAAACCCTGGGCTTTGAGCATACTTGGTCAATCCTCTAACCACTAAGAAATGCTGCCAGCTCGACAACCCCTCTCCTGATTGCTTGGAAATTGATTCATCAAAACCAAAAGAAAACATGCACATGACCTGCTTTTACATAATTCTTTCAAACTGTGAAAGTTAAGTCCAAGCCTGATTTGCAAGTGAAACTTAAGAGTCCTAGAATTATCTGTTGACACCTTAATTTGCCTTTGTCAATGATCATTCACCAAGGACATGAGACAGGTCTTTATATTCCCATCGCACTATTATTAAGCCCACAAACCACAATATACCCTCGGAAGTAGCCACGGCTATCTTCAAGAAAGTCATACTGAGAAGCAGTGTTTAACAAGGACCAATTGTCTACCAACCCCTAACAACTGTATCCGTGGAACATGTGTAACTTCCACAACCCTTTCGTTTTACTTATGCCCTCTCATTTGAACCTTCATATGACATGCAATATAACTGGTTTATGATTGCTTACCCTTTTCTCAGTAAATATGTAACTGAAGGCTCAAGGACTTTGCTATTAGCCTAATTTTACATAGCTGGTACATTGCAAAGTCAAACTTGATACCAGAACTATAAACTCCAATGTCAACAGTTATATTCCAACTACATCATGCCATCTACAAGAAATATAAATTAAAAAGAGAATTGGAAATATACAGAAATCTCAAACCCAGTATGATTTTTTCTTCTCAATGCTGCCCAAGTTGTGCATGTGTACACACAGAGTTTAGAGACCCACAGGCAAATCTTCCAGTTAGCAGTGATGATGAAGACGTTCAGTAACAGTGCTATGGCTAAAATCCAACAACTACCTTCAGGACTCATGGGTGGCTTGGCTGCCAGCTGATGAGCTCTGGGAAAGCGGCTGGATACAAGGACTCTAGCTTCACCAAGTGGATTCATCCCTGATGGGTTCATCGCTGAACAGACAATAAGAAAATGAGGCCCAAGTGAAGGAAGTAGGTCACGGGGGTCATGCCTTTGAAAAGTATATTAGTGTCCCTTACCTGCTCTTTCTAATTACTCGCTGCCATGAGGTAAGCATATTTCTGTGGTCGTATCTTCCATCATGATGTCTATGCTTCACCATCAGCCTAGACACAATGAAGCCAGGGGACCATGACTGAAACCTCTGAAATTGTGGGCCAAAATAAACATACCCTCCTTTAACTGACCTTCTCAGGTATGATGGCACAGCAATGAGAAGCCAACAAATAACATGAATAGTTAAATGTTCGACTTTTCAGGAAAATTACCTATCAACATAATTACCTCCTCACTTTTCTCGGTTACTAAAAACAGTGTTACTAAGTATGTAGCCAAAGATGGTAAGCCCTATAGCGCCAGCCCCCAGAGAACCAGGGCTAGATGGTCTTCCTCACGCATCACCAGCCTTCACCACACCTCCGGAGCTGTGGCAGGCATGTTATACAAACTCAGCGTATGAATTAATGATGATGGCCTGAGAGTTTTCATTACATTTTCTGCTTTTTCGCCACAGTCTTCTACTGATTTGATTTTGAACCATTTAAAGGCAGAGACATCTCTGTCTTCCTGTATAAATCACGCACAGAACCCCAGATGGTGTCATGCTTATGTGGCGTGCGTGTTGCATCAATATTTGCTCATTGATTTGTTGCTCAAATACCACCACTGAGTTGTGTTTGCCTGGGAAGTCATGTGGCTTTAATAATTGCTGTCTGAGGTGGGAAAATGCTTTTTCACAAAAAGGGGGAGGTGAATGTGATGTACTGCATGCAATAAGGAAAACATGGTAAATGGAAGTACATTTCCATGGCAAAAAAATAAAAATAAAAATAGCAAATTCATCAAATCTCCAAGTTTAACACTATCTTCATTGTTTTACACACACACACACACACACACACACACACACACACACACACACACGAAGGATGCCAAGTGCTGTGGTTTGGAGGGTGCCCCATTCAGGCACCATGATAACATAAGGATACCATGAGTTGTTGGGGAGGCAGGGCCTGGATGGAAAGGGCAGATGCCTGGGCTTGACCTGGTAGAGTGTGTGCTTGTTCTGACCTTCCTACCTCACTTGGCTTGCCATCTGCCATGGTGTGAGGAGCTCTCTGCTGCACTTCTGCCCATCATGCCAACTGCCCATGTATGAACTGTGACCTTTCAAAACTGTGAGCTAAAATATATGTAGACGTTGGATATTCTGTCCCAACAATGAAAAAGTAACTACACCCTGAGTAACAAAAATAACCTCTCACCACTGGGTATCTGGAGAATCATGATACTTTTGCTTGCAATATACTAGTACCAGCAATTGCTTGAGAATATTAAAAAAGACCCATTCTTATGTCTCCAGCCACTGTGTTTTATGATTTTTATGATAAAAGTACATGCCCGGGAATATTATTAGACTCCTACAATGAATGAGGTATTCTGATAAGCCAAATTTCTGATTCACTACAGATTAACCAGAAAAACACTTCTTAATAAGTATTCTGACTGGAGTGAGGCAGAGGATAATCAGAGCTCCTGGGAGCTAAGGGAGACAGTGGAGATTCTCCAGATAACTCTCCCACCCACCAAAGGGAGGCCTTTCTGTGCTTATCACTGAGATGACTAGGAAATGCAACCTACGAAATGAGTATGATTTAACCTTTCCTTCATTATAAAGATTTTTCAAGTTGTGCAAGATCATGTTTGGAATTAGAATCTGTCGTTTTCAGAATTTGTGAATGAACTTGTCAGAATGGCGGGCCAAGGAGAAGCAGATTCCAGGCCAGGCCCTGGAAAGGGTACCAAGAGTCTGAAACTCCTCAATGTGCACCACAATCGCAGGTCCCCTTCCCCTAACATGATGGTCTAAGAGCACACAGGTTGCTTAAAGAACTGGAACTTGTGAATTTCGATTAGCTAGGGTTCAATTTTATCTTCACTGTGAAAAATAATTTGATGTTGGTATGAGTTCACACTGTCAGCACAAGCCTAAAGACAAAGATATTGTTAAAGCTTAATCACAAACTCTCCTGAATTACTAATAGCATAATTTATGCCTTCACACAAATACATATTTATTTCAGCTGATGCACATACGATCAAAATATGTTGCAATGACAGACAAGTTTGCCCTTAAAAAGTACAGCAGATTTATGTTTTTCAGGAAATGCAGGCTGAAATTTGAGGTACATGAAGGTCTTTTTGTAAATCTCCTTATATCAGCTTTTTTCTTCTTTCTTCTGATTTTGAGGCACAGTCTCACGAAGTCATTAATTTACCAAGCTAGGTTCACACTTGTGATCCTCCTGCCTCAGCTTCCCAAAGTTCTTCTTGTATCTAAAATGTTCTAAGTAAATTTTTCAAAAAATAAAAAGTCTCACAATGATGAGTATGTTATGGTTTGGATCGGAAATGTCCCCCCAAAATCTCATATATTTGGATATTGTGGGTTATATATTGTTAGAAAGTGGGGACTGGTCAGAAAGCGCAGATTACTAGCATTTGACCAGGAAGGGGTCGGTCACTGGGGCTGGACCTGGAAGGATATTTATTAGTTCCACTTTTCCTCATTCATTCCACTTCCTGTCTTGCCATGCCACGAACAACTTAGCCACTTAGCAAGACCCTGTCTCAAAAGTCAAAACCAAAATATGAACTGTGGATATAACCTAGTAAAAAAAGACTTTGAGTTCCATTTCTAGGACTTCAAAAAAGAAAATGAGAGAAAGGTGAGAATGAAAGAAAGAATGATGGAAGGAAGGAAGGAAAGAAGAGAGACATCTGAACAGAACGGAAGGAAAGACCACTAGCACTAAAGCCAGGGGCAGAGTTCTCTTTGCTTGGGTATGTTCAAGGGGACCTGCGAAAGTATAAGGTAAGGTGGCTAAAGCAAGGGAACCGTGAAGGAGGAGGGTGGGAACAAGGTGGCAAGGAGAGGAAGTGGGTACGGAGACCATGCAAGTCCTCCTGCATGCAGAGTACTGGGTGCTGTGCTCTACCCTCTAGAGCCAACCCCACTTTCCGCCAGCGGTCCTGGGCCCAGCGCTGCAAGTCTCCAGAGGCTGCAGGGCAATGGAGACTGCAGCTCTGATCTTCCTGGTCACATCTCTACAGAGACCCTACACATATTTCCAGAAACTTCTGTACCCAAGTCTTCAAAATCACTACTGAAAGCGTGAATATACACTACACTATTCACAAGAGCTACGTAAAACTTGGCCCTACATGCACTTTAAAGGTAGAAGAAATAACGAAGGGAAGTGTTAATGACATAAACTCACAACTGTCATTATCCCTCTCTAACTGTTCCTTTTCCTTTTGTCCCAAGCCCTGCTGGTGAAAATGGCCCAACTTCAGCAGCCAGAATGACTACAGCCACACCCTCCCCTGCTCACACCATATCATAACCACCACAAGGTCCCACTAGTTTCTTCTCCCAATGTTCTGCACATCCTCTCTTCCTGACCATCCCCAAGGCCCTTCCTCATCATGTGTCTTCGTCATGTCTGGCAATAGCCATCCAACTGAATTTCCTAGAACAATCTCTCCCATTCCAGCACTCTGGGAGTCTGGGGTAGGAGGACTATAAGTTTCAGTCCAGCCTGGGCATCTTGATAAGACCTTGAGTGAAAACAAAAATAAAAAATGGGCTGGAGGCATAGGTCAGTATAAAGGCACTGTACCATTTTTTAAAAAGCAGTAAAACCGTATTTCCAGAAATCCCCCAATGTCTGCCCCAGCCTTACCACACTGTACCAAGGGCCCACATCACATGCCCAAACCCACTCTGCCCTCTGGACTCTAAGCTCCTTGAAGATAGAGATTACTTCTTATTCGTCTATGAGTTCCAGAAGACAGCACAGTACCCAGCAGATGACAGACAGCAAAGAAAATAAAAAAGTGTTTATCAATATTTAATATTTATATCAAGGTGATAATACAGGAATATTTCCAAAAACAAAAAGTATCTTCAGCAAACAAAAGAGTCTTAAACCAATACTTAAAAACTTCAACAAATGCCTGAAGCATTTCCAACTGGAAATATTGAGAATGTCCTGACCTCAACATACTGTGTGTCCCCTTCTAAAGAATAGTGCCAGTAACAGAACCAAAATGCATGGCAAGTGTTTATGGAAATGGCCTTCCCAAAAGCAACAGCAGCATCAAAATGCAAGAATCTCTAGAATATTTATCCTGAGGCTAAATATAGTTGAAAATATAGAGGAAAATACACAGAATTCCTTGAGGTTCATTTCCCTAAAGTTTTCATGTATATTTTCTTACTATGCTATTACTACATTTAAAATACCTCAAAAAGAATTGATGCCAAATGTAGCTGTCAAAAAGTACAAAAAGTACTCTGCCAACAAGAAAGAAATCTTCCGAGGGACCTCACAACTCTGGACCAGAACTGCGAGCAAAAATATACCTTTTATTTATAATTTACCCAGTCTGTGATATTAGCAACAGAAAATGGACTAAAATTTTTCCGGTACATTTGAGTCAGTTACCCAGTATTTATGCCAAAAGTACTAATAGACGAGAGGTGAAAAAGGAGGGAGCGGGGAAGGAGGGAGACAGAGAAGGAGGCAGGCAGGCAACGCCAAGGCTCTGGTCAAGCCCACATGTGCCAGCCCAGCCATGTGGTCACGTGGTTGCTGCTGGCCCTTCCAGAAGGGCATGTCCTCATAAAACTTCTGTGAGCCCAGTGGGATGGAGATGGCAGGAGCTCTTGAAAGGAAAGGCCGAGAGTATTACCATGGAGTCAGAGACACACGGGGAGCCCAGGCACAGCAGAGACTCCGCAGGAAAAACCACCAAGGGCCAGTGGCCCGACTGCTGGGAGACCTGGTAGTTAGAGGAAAGTCTTTTTTTAAACTCAGTGGAAAAGGCGCACATACAGCAGGCACCAGTGTAATTACCAAAGCCACCAGGCCTGTCTGCCAGGCTGGGTTGATGTGGCCTCTTGACCAGCCTTCTCCCTTGGCTTCTGGTGTACTTCTGGCGCTGGGCTCTTCCTGCCTTCCCTCCTCACTAACCCAGCAGATGTGGGCCCCTGTACCACAGCCCATGGCTCCCTACCTCCGGGCTAGCTTTGGTGTCTGCTTTAAACGGTGCAGCATCTGTGAGAGATGGACCAAACCACTCCAAAATTCTACTGCAGGGTTTTTGTTTTGTTTTGTTGAGACAGGGCCTGGCTCTGTAGCCTAGGCTGGACCTGAACTCACTATGAGTTCAGGCTGACCTTGCAGTCATGGCAATCCTCCCCCGGTGCTGGGATTAGGGTCATGCGACCATGCCCCACTTATGTGGTGCTGGGGAATGGAACTCGGGTACTTAACACTTGCTGGCAAGCGCTCAAACCGCTGAGCTATTCCTCCAGCCCCATACTGCAGGCTGTTCTGCAATGTATTTCTACCTATCCAGAGACGCTGTGATTATTTTCTCTCAAATATACCCCAAGCATGATCCTCACCCATTTGGCCACTAATCTTTGTGATTTGTTTTCTCCGAGCAAACACACGTCATGTCAGAGTGCCAAGCAGGAGTGAAAGCCGGTGGTTCTAGCTCTCAGCTGAGCACTACACGTACCATTCCTCTCCACTCTCCACGGCAGTCTCCCACTGCCAGGGCCTCCCGCCAGCGATGCCAATGCCCACTGCTCCCTCTGTCGGGCCACTCTGCGCAGACCCAGACCCAGACATGCCAGGACCTCAAGAACTGTTCCACCCCAAGCTGCTGATAGCTGCCTCCGCGCCTGCTCCTTCCAGCGCGCCATCCAAACCTGCTCCTGCCTCGCTCGCCAATTAGGCCCCACAGGCACTTAATATAGCCGCCATGCCGGCGCTCCGAGCCCTCAGCCCAGGAGAAGAGGCTCTCTGGAGGCGGAACTCCTGTCCTGGGCTCTCTGTCCCCGGCTCCAGGCTGCGCGCAGCCCGCGTCCACCGCGCACGCGGCACCTGTGCTTCACCTCCTTTCTGATCTCACGCCGGCCACGCTCTTCTATCTCCATTTCAAAAGCACTTGAGAGCATCCAAGAGGGTCTGCTTCAGAAATTTTGGGTCACGTGATGAAACCACCCTACCGCAGAGCTTCTTGAAGGCAGAGCGCCTCCCTGAGAAATTCCTCCAGAATGAAAGAACAGCACTTCGTAAAGCAATCGGAAGGAAGGGGACACGGTGCACTTCGGAGCCCCAAGGTGCCAAGCCACACGGGGGCGGAGGGACCAAGCAGAGGCACGAAAGCGGTGAGAGCACCCAAAGGAGAGTGAGAAATGGTGGGAGCACGCCTGGCCATGGGGCACGGGCCTACAACACCAGCCCTCGGGGACGGGGGAGAGAGGGCGGAAAGCCTGGCGCCAACCCGGGCAACTCAGGAAGGCCTGCCTCAAGATCAGACATGAAAACGGGCTAAGGGTGCAGCTCACTGTGAAGGCGCTAGGACTGGATTCCTCGTACCACCAAGAAAAAAAGAGAAACAACGAAAGAAAAAAGGCAAAAATCCACCAGCTGGTCTTCCGCCCCTCGGCGATTACACACCGCCACAGGAGCATGCTGTTCAGCTGTCCCCACCCGGTGTGGCTCAGGTGAGGTGCGTCAGAACGACCCGCGGCCTTAGCCCCCATCTTTCAGCGCCATCTCCAAGTGGGATTTCCAGAGTCCCAGCGTGTAATTAGGAGAGCGGGTTTTCAGCTCCAGCTCACTTCGGGCGTGTTGAGAGAATGTCTCAGTGACAGGCCCCACATTCACGTGGTCCCTTTCTTTCCTATCTTTGGGGAGCAGAGTCATCATTTCCAGGACTGACCCCACACAAGGAGTGTTGACTAGAAACTCTCGGGGCATCACTCAACAAGCCAGAAACGGGTGGCAGCTGGAGGCACAGAGCCTGTGTGTGCTGCTTTGTCCCACACAATCCTTCTTAGCCCTGGGTGAAGCTGATTACTCAAACTCTCTGCCCCCATCCTGCCGCCCCCACCAGCCTGCTTTCATTTTCCTCAGGCTGTCTGACTCTAGGAAAACAAGTCTTGCATTATGCGCAACTCCTTGGAATGAGATCAGTTCTGGTTTCAAATTCCCTTGCGGAACAGCCCCAAGGCTGTAGACCCTGTAAAAGCCCTAGATGCCTAACAGCTCAGGAAGGCCAAAGATATACAAGAGAGCTTTACTAAGCAACCACCAGCAAACGCCTCCTAAACCCAGACTGGCATCTTCTGAGGTCTCCTTTTGAGGTGAACGACAGGACCTCATCTGTAAAACAACCCCTCTCTCTGCCCACTCCTCCTCTGAGGCAGAAAGGCCAGGGCAGAGGCTCCAGCTCAGTGTTCGCTGGTGATTTTCTCCAACTGGCACCATCTGCGCACGCCCTGCCAGACTTGCTGACACAGCAGCCTGCGCAGACCATTACTAATCTCCCGGGGTCAGGAGGGCCGGCCTGCAACAGGACACCTATAGATTTCCAAGGCCAGCCTTCCCTCCATGCCAGCTAATCAATCTAGATTGGAAAGCCAGCATATTTTATTCTACTTGCTTTTCAATTTCAAAGAAAAAAAATCTCATTTTTTAAAGTTCTTAGTGTGTCCTGAAACTAGTTCAGCCATATGAGATCCTCGGAGGCCCAAGGCTTATTCATTAATCCTTTGCCAAAATTTGGCCACAAGACCAGGAGGACAACTTTTCCCAGACAGCACAGGCCTTAAAGAGTAGTGACACCAGGGAAGGACATTGTGGTGTAAGATTCAAAGTCAGTTGTAAGTTCTCTTAGCTGAGTCTAGAAAGAACAGTAAAACCTACTTGCAACCAGCAAATCGTATCTGCATGGCACAGGTCTGGGCAGTGTAACCAGGACTCAGCATCACACCAAAATCTATCTGTGATGGTGCCGCCCACCACCAGCTGCCTATCAAGTGTTTGCTAAACATCTAGTTATACCAACAGCTATATTCCCTATTTTGCTTTGGTTTTTTTTTGGGGGGGGGAGGGGGGACTTGTTTGGGTTTTGGTACTAGGGAATCAAGCCCAGGGTGTTCATTTCATACACAGCTACACTCCCAGCCCGGTTTTGTGTCTGGTTTGTGTTTTGTTTTTTGGGTTTTTTTTTTTTGGGGGGGGGGGGGGTTCTTTGCTTTTTTTTTCTTTTGAGACAGAGTCTCAGAAAGTTGGTAAGCTGTCCAGGCTGAATTCAAACTTATGATCCTCCTGCCTCAGCCTCTCAGACTGTTGGAATAACAGGTGTGCACCAGTAGGTATGGTTCCCTTTTATTTACAGCTTTATTTCTCGGGAATGGGAGCAACTCTGAGTCGAGCACTCAGGCTAAACAAGTCCAAGAACCCCACGAGGACAAGTCTGTGCCAATTTGGTTTACACAGTGCCACAGGGGCTCAACACTTCTCTTAGGCTTGTTCCAGTATGAAATACAGAACTTTGTTTAGATGATTCTGTGACTACAACGAGGAGAGGGAACATCGTGACCAACTACTGTAATCATTTATTTGTAGATGGTAGGTTATTCTAGATCTTCAAGTAAAACTATGACTCAATCTGATAGAGTCAAAAATTTAACAGCCACAAGGCAAAGATATACTATAAGCTGGGAAGAAACTAGATCTTTTGTTTACAGTAATTAAAGGTTTCAAGAAACTTTGAGATAAGTGACTTCATCTTTTTACTCCTGCTTAGATATCAATTTCTGCCTTTAAAAACTTAACAGGGTTTAAATTGAACCAATGAAGTGGTAGGGAGGGAGAGTTTGGGAGCTGTAATATATCAAATAATTCCTCCAACCTGGATCACCTTCCTTATAAACTCTGGGCTTGCTAAAGAGGAAGCTGGGAGGTTTGCAGATTGAACACGGCCATTTGGCAAGGGTCATAAAGAACTTTGCATGATTTCATATTAAGTTATTTCTTCTTCCAGTTTTCAAAGTTTCAAGTGCCTATAGATAGCTCTAGGCTAACCTGGCTCCAAGCACATCTATTCTTCCCTGTTTGGCCCCTTGAAAGAGTAACTCTGTACTGTCTAAAAAGAGGCCAAATACCCTCCGGGTCCCCCACACTATTTCTCGTCAAAGAAGCACTGTCATCACCACAGCAGGCAGGTCCCCCGCCTTGAGTCTTGACATCTGGCTATCACAAACCAAACCAAACGCAGAAAACAAATGAAACCGTTTAAAATGCAATCGTGTTTCACATCTTCTGAACCTTCACTCACCCAGCCCAAGACTCTGGTGCATTATGGGAGATCTCATTCCACTGATCTTAACAAACCAGCACCTTTACCTTTCAGGATGGCTTGTTTTGGCCCTTCAGAAAGAACATTTTACTAGCCCTAAGTCCAATGCATTAGGCTTTTAGTGTCAAGTTCTCCTCCCCCCATCCCCAGCCCCATCCAGCTTCTGGGTCTTTATTATGTTAGTCACCAGCAACTCCTTTTTCAAACAAAGACTGCCTACACTTAACTCCATTTCTCTCTGTCTGGGTCTGCTGGAGACAGAGATAAGAATCTAGACAGAGGCTTTTGTAGTGTTTTACCTATAACTTGTCTAAACCACCAACTGACAAACACAGGCTTAGCCCATAAGCCCTGCAGGTACCCACCACAGAAGAAACTGCAGAGATCTGGGCTTCGAACTCAGTTCCCATGGAGAAGCAGTGCCTGAGGAGAAAGCAGGATGCCTATCTGGGGGATAAGAAATCCACTAGAAGCCTAAAAATATTCACATCCAAGCACAAACAGTAACAAAAGGACAAAAATGTGCCTTAAGAACCCTCTGGGGCAAAAACAAACAGCCAATTTTAGGCAGAGATGGTAAGCAGCTCAACCATTCCAATGAAAATTCAGAACAGAGAACAGATATGGACAGATTAAAGTCCCTACCACTTAGAGAAACTCAATATCCTACCATGGAACTGATAATATCTTGAATTTGCCTTTATTACTAAGGGTTTCTGAAAGACAATGAGAACACAAGGGTAGATGGGAGTGGTACTAGGGAACAAGCCCAGGGCCTCTGCACTGAGCCACCTCCCCAGCCTACGTTTTACTTTCAGTTTTTGACAGGTCTTAGGTAAGTCACTAAGTTGCCCAGGCTGGGCTTGAACTTGTGATCCTCATGCCTCAGCCTCCCAGACTGCTGGGATGATAGGCCTGTACCACCAGACTCAACTAACAGCACTTATGTGTTTTAATTCTTTCATCAGCTATCAATAAGTATGACTATTATAGCATAAACTTAGGCTGGGGTCATAGCTCAACAGTAGTCTGCACTTAACATGAATATAAAGCCCAGGGTTTAATCTCTAGAACCAAGAAAAATAAAATAAACCAAACCATAAACTTAGAAAACTCCTTATATCTGAAACCAAACACATATACATACTACATTGCATAAACAGAGTGTGTCTGTGTGTGTGTGTGTGTGTGTGTGTGTGTGTGTGTGTGTGTGTATGCAGAAAGACAGAAGATATAAAACAGGATTCATTTTATTCATTACTTCTGTGACCACTTAAGACTTTATCTGGTTATAAAGATTCCCTACAGAAAAATCCCTACAGAGCCTCAGCAACCTAATCCAGAAGGAAGGCCACAAGAGAAATACCCCAACAGGAATGCCCCCTTATCTACCAGGCATCATGCAGGATCCTGAAACATGAGAAAGACATGACTTCTGCTTTCTCTTGGCACCTGGGGTAAGGACAAGGAAAGCTTCAATCCCCACTGCTAAGGTTTGTCTGAAGAACAACTGCTCACAGACGACATGAACAAAAAACCCACCTCCCAGGAGAGGCTACCAGAGTCAGAGCAGCGAGACGTATGTTGGTTTCTGATAAAGTGCTGGTATAATATTAAAAACCAGTTAAGAGTGATCAAAAGAACCACAACTGAAACGCGTGGTCACTCGTCCATCATGTGCCATGACCATCTGCCTGAGGGCTGTCTCGGTTAGGAAGCAGAACAGCCTGCCCCGGCTCTGCTCACAGAAACCAGATGTAAGAACAGTCTAGGTCTGAGTTTGAAAACACACAAATTGAAGGACCGATTTTCTGTAATATTTACTGTTTGTTCCCTATACGGCTTTGCTCCCTACAATGGTTTTATGTGATCATTCTTACTAAGATCTAATTCTTACTCAAGGAAACCACTTGAGAGCCTGCCATGGAAGTAACTTGGCAAAATTAATCACACCAAAGAAGCTCTGACCGTACTGCAGGAGAATGGATCACCAGGTAGAACGGATCCCTGGGAGGGAGAGCAAAGAGGATCCTGAGAAGATGTGAAAGAAGAACCAAAATCAGAAAGAAAAAAGACTTCTCTGTGTGCTGGAGAATTCCATGCAGAATGCCACCCTGTCTGAGTAAGAGATTTATGGAGGCGCTCTGACTTCTAACACAAAATCCAAAAACCACCAAAATACCACGGGGCCCACCTCAAAATGATTCTACTAGGGCTGACTCACTGGCCAGTGCTGCACGTACCACTGCATGATGTATGGCAGCATATTTCAGGTGCTGAGCCATCATCTTTCCCCATAAATATTTTTAAAGAAAATCACTTTCCTATGCTCCACCTACTTCCCCACACATAGGTACAGTTCAGTAAATCAGGCAACAAAGAAAAACTGACCTGGACTGCATGCTTTATCTAAACCGTCACTAAACTCCAGAATTTGCCACCTCCAACTTCAATTGCTAAGCAAATAGTGTATTTTCTTTCTGATTTATCTGAATGTCTTAAATACCAATCTTAAAGCTCACAGACCTGTTGGCTTTGGCTTTTTATTTTTTTTATTTTTATTTATTTATTTATTTTTTTTTTTTTTTTTTGGTTTGGTTTGGTTTTTTTGTTTTGAGACAGGATCTTGCTCTGTAGCCCAGGCTGGTCCTGAACACACTGGTTTAGCCCAGGCTGGCCTTGGTCTCAGAACAATCTTCCTGCCTCAGCCTCCAAGTGCTGGGATTACAGGCATGCGCCAACACGCACAGCTTTATGTGGTGCTGGGGAATCAACTCAAGGCCTCATGCTTGCAAGGCAAGCGCTTTAACCACTGTGTCATTCCTCTAGCCTCTCCCAGACTGTTTTTACATGTAAAAGGGAGCCTGGAAATCAACCAAGAAATCTTCTCTATCAGAAATAAAGATACCACAGCTCAGATCTGAGGGACCTGTCCAAAACTGCACAGGTGGAGACCAATCCATCAGCTTTACCAGCCAACATGAAACACAGGGACTAAGCAAATTGACTTCCCCTCTTCAGCTAATAACAGTACAGTATAAATGACCCAGAGTTTCTTTTTGAAAATATCTGAATTCATACATTTTAAAAATATGTTTAAGTACTACAATCGTTTGATGGGGCAGTTAAATAAGAGTGTTTTTATAGCCACCTTTCAAAGCTAAGCACATGTGGGGACTAACTGGACCACCCACGTTTAAAATCTAGTTACTCCATTTAATGTTTATTTGGTTTGTTTCTAAATGTGTATTTAAGTGGCAAAGTCATAAAAGGAAAAATTAATGCTAATCGATACCAGATCTGCAACCAGGGAGTTCCTCTTGGGTTTGCAGCATTTAGAGAAGTCAGCCGAGGGGGGGAAGCAGGGGGAAGCATTCTAAAATGAGAGAACTCTGCACAGGACTTTAAAAGCAAGTCCCCCACCGCATGCTGTATGCTGAAAGAGGAATCAGCTGAGACCAAGATCTGGCGCTCTGATGGACACTCAGCGAAAGTAAAACGCAGGGATCTAAGAAGTCCAAGGAGGTGACAAACGACAGTCAACGCCAGGAAAGAATATGCTTCGTGTCCTTCTGGTAGCTTCGAGACTATGCTACCCACAACTCTAGATTTTAAAGTGAAGTGCACACAAACTTCAAAAGACTCAGAAACAAAGATTGCATTTACTTACCTACACGAGCAGACGGTTCATATTTCTAAGGAATGTTCCTAATTTATTTGGAACTCAAAATACAGCTTCTCATAGAAACAATATCATGCGTAGAGATTAGGTTGCCAGACCAGCCTAGAGAAACATTTTATTAAAATTCCATATATACCTGAAGTAATAAATACTGCAACTATTGAAACCAGAGCAAGAAAGAGGAGCGAAGGTCCTGGGGCAGTTAGCAGCGGGAAAGGGACTCTGCGGGGTGGGGAGGACGTCTGCTCCCAGAGGCCTGGACGGCCCCCCTCATGGGCCCCACAACCCCCTCGCCTTCCTGTGCTCCTCTTCCACGCCAGTCCTCATGGAAGATGAGGAAACTGAGACACAAGTGCTGCAATTCCCACCTGCCTATAGCTACCAAGCCGCACGAGCCACCACACCTGGGCCCAGAAAACAGGAAATGAGGAACCTAGGACCCCACAGAAAGGCAGGGACGGCGGCCACCTGACGCAGAGGTGCCCCCAGTGGTCCACACCAGTGATCTGGGCTCTACCCCAGGCTTTGGGAAAACACGCAATCAGCGCCAAGGGCTGGTGCCTTGAAAAGTGAAAGAATGCTTCTAGGAAACACAGCCTTTGTTCTCTAAGCACAGCCAGGGTCCAAAACAAGTTTGGGCCATTCACAAGGCCAGCAGAATTCAGGGAACAGAGCCCAATGCACATCACACAAAAGTAAGCCCTCTTTCACAAGCGGGGCACCTTGATACAGTTAATTATCTTCATATTATTTGTGTTGGGTACTGCATTAAGAACGTAAAAAGGAGCCAGGTGTGGTGGCATATGCCTGTAATCCCAGCACTCCGGGAGGCTGGTGCAGGAGGGTTGCAAGTTTGAGCTCAGCAAAGACAACTTGACAACTTAGCAAAATCCTGTCTTGAAATTAAAAAAAAAAAAAAAAAAAGGACTGTGGATGTAGCTCAGTGCAAAGGCCCTGAGTTCAGTCCCCAGTGCTGGGGGTGGGGTGGATGGAGTGGAAGTAGGGAGAGGTGTAAAAGGTGAAAAATTCCAAATTTTCCAGGCATACAGATTAGGTAGGGCTCAGTATTTGATTGCAGTATTGGCCTAAAACAGTGAAAGTCCCTTTAAGGGATCATTATAAAATTCCAAGACTGAAATTCAGTTCCTGATCAATACAACACACAGAATCTACCAACCAATAAAGGGGAGTCATGAGTTTGAAACGAAGAACCAATTCAAAAGAAAGGATTTAGCTGGGACAAAAAGCTGAGGAGCCCCAGGCAATACATACCCCTCCCTGCTCAGCTCAGCACACCTGAAACCCGGAGAAAAGCCGCCTTAAAAGCTCCGCCCTGGGTTTGCAAAGATCTACGGAGTGGGAAGGAGTACACCACACCACCCTGGCTGGGCTGAGGCTGCAAGCCCGCACACAGGTAGGCCGGCTCCACCCCGTGGGTCCCTGCTCCAAGGCAAGTCCAAGCAGAGGCAGCCTGAACAAGCCACACGGAAGGTTCAATGCCCTCCAGGCACCGGCGCGGTACCACGTGCTGGGGAGCAGGCCAGGACGGCGCTGACATGATGAGTTAATTCCGCCGCCCAGCGCGGCAATCCACAGATGCCCAAGCCTTCTGCGGTCCTGTGGCTCCGGCAATCCTCCAGATAATGAGGGAACAGTGGGACGCGCTGGGGAGGGCACTGGGCTGAATCCGAAGGCCTAGATTTCTCGCACTGGCTGCCGGTTCATCTCCAGGGAAGGGGCACATCTCCCTCTCTG
Organism: Ctenodactylus gundi; assembly: GCA_004027205.1. Classification (NCBI taxonomy): domain Eukaryota; kingdom Metazoa; phylum Chordata; class Mammalia; order Rodentia; family Ctenodactylidae; genus Ctenodactylus; species Ctenodactylus gundi. Next base: position 46,704 of record PVKB01002491.1, on the reverse strand, counting down.
GGACTAAATTTCCTCAGCTGTAAAATAGCAGATGCTCTCTTCCAGCCCAGAATTCTAACTCAAATGGAAACTGAACCGCGAACGGTAGAGCTACTCGGAAGTCCTCCGCTGTCTGGCACAGGAACTTTTCAGGTCGGTTTAGCCAGCACACCCAGGGCCTTCTGGGAAGGGTGGACACAGTGGTATCGGCAAGGCAACCGTGTACAGAGTGCCATTCTTATAAGCCCTCCAGAATATCCGAAAGAAAAGGAGATAGAAAGAAAAGAGAAGTCTGCTGGTGCACACCTGTAATCCCAGCAAGTTAGGCCCCTTCTGGACAATTTGGCAACTTAGACCCTGTCTCTAAATTTAATTTTTCATTTAGTTGTTTGTTTATTTTTGAGACAGGATCTCACTCTGCAGCTCAGGCAAGTCCTGAACTCGCCATGTAGCCCAGGCTGGCCTCAAACACAGCAATCCTCCTGCCTCACAAGTGCTGGGATTACAGGCCTGCATCACCACGCCGGGCGTATGTGGTGCTGAGGAATTGAACCCACGGCCTTCAGCTTCCTAAGTGAATGTGCTTTAATCACTGAGCTACTCCTCTAACCCCTGAAATCTTAAAATGGGCTGAGAGTTGGTCACGGTGGCACATACCTATAATCCCAGCACTCGGGAGGCTGAGGCAGAGGATTGTTGTGAATCCAAGGCCAACCTGGGCTCCATAGTGAGTTCACGACCAGCCTGGGCTATAGTGAGACCCTGTGTCAAAACAGGGGGGTGGAGGGGCTGAGGATGCAGCTCTGCACAGAGGTCTTAGGCTTGATTCCCAGTAGCACAAAAGACAAAAGCAAAATAAAAACACATTAAAGCATGAGGTATGATCAAAACATATAAGTTTTTAAATCATACCAAATCATTACAGTAAAAGACATGCTGCCTCTCTTCCCCACTAAGTATGCGTGTTCTCTCGGCGCACACTCTCCCACCATCCTTGGCAGCTGCATTTTCCTGTAATACTTCTTTTTTTAATCTCCACTTGCTGCGTCTTTCACCCGCTCTCCTCTCCTGTGCCAAGAGCCAAGCCTGTCTCAACACGTAGTAGGCTGAACACCATCCAAAACCACGGCTAATGAGGCCCGGTGGTGCATCAAACTTCAAATTCGCCTTGCACTGGGACCCTCTGGCAGAGGGCGCCCAGCAAGACGAGCTCATGCTCCCAGGCATTCGCTTCACGGGGTGACAGCAGTACCATCTTTCCGGGGTGCCCGTGCTGGTGTAAGGTATACACAGGCCAAGGAGGCTCCCCATAGCTCTAGGGCAAGGAATAAGTCACCTCTCCATGAGGGATGGCATTTAACTAGGTGACTCAATGCCTGTTAAGCAACAAGCACATGAGCTTGCACAGAGCCTGAGGTGTGGCCTACTGCAGGGATTCCGATCTTCCGCGGAGACCTTTCATCTCGTGAGTGGGTGAACAGGGTCCCAGAATGCCGTCCCGATGACCCCACAGTCCTGCCCGCACGATTCCTTGCACCCTGTGCCTGCCCGCACCTTCCCCTGCCTAGATCCGCATTTCCCTCCCAGGCTGATGCACAGGTGGGACAGTTCTTACTCCACCCTTTGGGACTTGATGTATTTGGTTTTTCATGTACGTTGCATTCTGATCATCCACACGGGACTTGGGGGTGGAGGGCAGAAAGATAAAAGGATAAAAGGAGTCACTGCAGGCATTTTTTTCATGTCCAGGTAATCTGTATGATCTGGTTTAAATTGACCTACTCTTATCATACCCAACAGAAAGGGGCAACTGGCCAAGATGCATGCCTAACCTCATCCATTTGGGCACGTAGACCTTATGCCCCAGAAGAAGGCACCCTGGACTTCAGCAAAACACCCAAAATGCAGCCCATGAAAAACTGAGTCCAACCAGCACTCTAAAGAAGGGTCCTAATGGAATCCACAGCACCAGACTGGCACCTCCGCACTCCTTCAGTTCCTAAACCACAGCAACTTCTCCCTTCTTGTTCACAGCCCATTATCCTCTTTCAACTTCAAACGCTGACTGCCCAGAAGCTGCATGCCCTCCGTGGAGCCCATGCCTACCAGCACCCGTGACTGCTTTGCTTCCAGGACTTAAAAGGAGCCGAGAAATCCCCAGCCTTCCAGATTGAACGGCTCTGCGTGGCATACCCAAATTGCATCCTCGCTTTAACCCAAGCCATAATCCTCCTTCAAAATCCTGACAGAAACAGAAAAAAGGATTCAATAAGTTAAAAAAAAAAAAAAAGCCAAGGTGCTGATACATGGAGTCCTATCCAAAGTCCTACACGGGTCCCAGTCCCCTCCATGGACTCCCTTGGGGGAATATATTCTGTAACAATTCATTCATCTATGAAGCAGCTTTTATTCTTCAGCTGTGCTAACATAGGATCATATCATGTTCAGTTTTCCCTGAGCAAATAAGGAGTAAGGAGCCCCTCAACACTTCTGTACATATCCAGGTATTCTTTTGACTGCTATTATCTATCTTTTATGTGTGCTAGGGAACCACCTCACAGTACTGACAGTGCAAACCCCAATTCCACTTGCGCACAAAGAGGGCACGAAATTATCGCAAATAATTCATCTGAGCAAACACTAGTGCCTTGGGCAGCCTGCATCTGCGCACAGCACTTCACATCACAAGCTATGGGAAGAAGGGCCGGAAGCCATGTAACAACAACATTTTAGATGCTAATCACTAAGTGGTAATATTTTGGGATGATTTGCATAGAGCATGAATACCTGATATCATTATGACATAGAGAAGAGGATCTATAGTCAGGTCCAGTGGTGCAAGACTGGAATCCCAGCAGGCAGGGAGGCTGAGGCTGCAGGAGCACAAGTTCAACCCCAGCTAGCGCAACCTAGTGACTTAGGAAGACCTTGCTTCAAAATCTAAAATGAGCTGGGTACATAGCTCTGGGCTCAATCCACAGTACGAGAGAGAGAGAGGGGGGGGGGGGGGGAGACCGCGCTTATGAAGGGTCACCACCTCAGCAGGCAATTTACATGAGATAGTCTTCAAGCTCATCAGTGCTACTAAGCTGCAATTTTTCAAACTCTTTTCTATCTTTTATGGTATCTTCGACAGATTGCATAATCTGAAGGGCATCTTTCATGATTATACTGTACCTTAATTTAAATTTTTACTTCCAAATTCAATTTTGCTATATGTACCCCTGGTCTGGCCAGGCACAGCTGTGGCGTAGACTCTAAGAGAGGGCTACTCTTATGCATTCTCTACTCCCCTCCTTCCTCACTAACAGCAGGAAGAAAAAGCAATGTTTCCCTACACAACTGGCCATGACTGCTTCTCTGGCTAATGCTGGCTGTGGTGTGAGATCTGAGGGCCCCACAAGACTCACTTCCTGCACAGCTTCCCTGATGCACCCCAGGGGTCCCTTTACCACAAGCCAGCAGCCTTTCAAGGTGACTGGGACAAAATGGCATTCATGTCCATTTTACCCTCAAAGAACACACTGACGCTTGCCAAGCCCAGCGGAGGGTCTACAAACCATTCCACAGGCTGCCCTCTTCCTGCCCATTCTCTCCAGTCCGCTACTCCCCAACTGAGGGGCAGGTAGGTAAATTGGCCTGAGCAGGACCTTAATAAGGGAACCAGTGCAGGGCTTGCTCTCTTGTGAACACCCCATATCTTCATGAGAGCGACTCTTGGAACTTTCCTTCCTATTTACCATATATAGCTGGGAGTCTTTCTCTTCTCTATCGGTCTCCAATGTTCTCCAATGTTCTATGCAGCCTGTAGAATGCTGGTGTGGGAATGGGGAACGTAAATGAGGCAGAAGGACTAGGACCACTTCTCTCTGAAGAGGTCTTTAGGGAAGAGTCTGGCCCCTAATGGCCAAGACTCCCAGCACACGGTGATGTTTTCAAAGCATTCTTCCTGATCTGGAGCTCCAACACCTATAATATGACCAGGAAATGCTCACACAACTATGGCAGACATAGTGACATAGAATCACCCACTTACCCAGACATGTGCCCTTGGAAATGTTTGTTTGAGCACATACAAAGGTGTATTCCCAAGGTCATACAAAATAACAAGACAGCCCCAACTCTACTTCCCATACTCACATCTGTTCACTTGTCAGACACTAACATGTATTTGTCTGCTCTATAAAAACTGCATTTTTCTTGATTTCTTTGTGTTTTTGGTTGGGATACTATCCATTTTGCTCTTAGATTATTAAATAAAGTTTCAGCATTACAACTTCTGTTTCTGCTATTTAGCTATTTCAGTTACATTCTGTATTACTTTAAACAGCAAAATTCAAGGCCACCTTAGTGAAACAGAGCTTTAACTAGAAATAATTTTTAAAGAGAGATAATCCAAATTAATCTTAGTTATTTTGTTTGAGAACCCAGGGTCTTACATATGCTAGGCAGACTCTAATCACAGACTCTGGCCCCTAATCTTGGTTGTTTCAAGTCTATACAAAACTAACTACTTTTGCAGGAAAGCTTTGCTTGGTTGGAAACATACTGAAAAGATGACAAGAGTGTATTGGTTTGTTTTCAAGTTTCTAGACTCTACCTTTAAATCACTGCCTTTACAATAATCCCAGCCAGTAAAACAAGTATTTTTTTATCTCTTTCAAAGATGTAAACACTAAGATACCAAAGGGTTGAAAAATTATATCACAGGTATAATTAGGTGTGCTGGCTATGAGGAAGAAAAAAGTATCTCAAGATAAAAAAAAAAGTACACTTAATTAATTGAGGGGAATTATCTACGTAGAAAGTAAAAAAAAAAAACTTGGCCAATGTCCTTCTGTTGGTGGCGAGATTCCAAATCAAGTCCCATACTATGTTAGCTGGAACCTGTATTCCAAGACTCATTCCCTCATTTCCCAGGATTCCAAGAGCATAGTATTTTTAGACATACTCAAAAGTAGCTTTTTTGAATCACCACACTAAATATTTCTGGAGGATAATAATGAAAGAGCTAACATTTATCTGATACATGGTAATTTTTGATATAAAGCAATACATGTGCACATTCGGCCTCACATCATTAGCTTTATTTTAGAAATGAAAAAATTAAGAGAGTCAATAATTACTGAAAAGTCACATAGATAATAAATGCCATGTTTGGGACTCAGACTCACGTTTTCCTGCCTTTTATTTTTTAAAGACAGGGTCTCCCTCTGTAGTCCAGAACTCACGCACCCAGGCTGACCTCAAACTCATGGCAATCTTCCTGCCTCAGTCTCCCAAGGGTTGGGATTACAGGTGTGAACTACCATGCCTGGCTTCCTACTTTAAATTCTTCCTGGTTTTCACTACTGTGGATGGACTAGTTTTCCTATAACATTTGATGTGTTGCCTGGGACAGATGTGTTACTCATTTTACAACTTGCAAAGCTCTTGTGAATGTCTTATCTCTTTCAATTTCCCTAGCACCCCAGAGGAAAGATAAGACAGACACTATATTGATTTTAAAAATGAGGAAACTGGAGCTTAGAAAAGCCCATTTATCAAAGGTCTTCCTACTGAAAACTAGCACAGAGGGAGGGTGCCAGAAGCCAGTGTGACCTTTAGGCTGGTCTAGTCGCCATGCACTCCTGCCATCCGGGAGACCTCTCACTTCCAACACTATGAGTTCTAACCCTATGGTACGGGAACCCACAGGAATCAAGAGGAAGACGTGTATGTGTGAGGCAAGGCCTTGATCTCCAAGAAGTGTGTGAACCTGACCACAGACAATCCAAGGGCCATCCTTTCCTGGTCTCTGCCCACAGGAAGCAATGGATGAAGTGGTGAAGATGGAAGAGGCAGGAAAGGACCCATAAACACCTAGACACAAAACCAAGTACCACAGGATAAGAGAAAATGTGAGAGCCTGGACCTGGTGAGAGTGTTCATTTCTGCAAGAAAAAAGAAACAAAGTCAAATGCCTTGACCATCAGCAGGAAGACTGGAAACAAAATGAGACCATGCTATAGTTTCAAGGTACGTGTCCCTTCAAAATGCATGAGCTGGGATTTAACTCACAAAATGATGGTCGTAAGAAGCGGGACCCTGAGGAGGCCAGTAGGCTGTGTGGGCTCCACCCTTATGAATGGGAACAAAACCTTTACCACTAGGATTCAGAGAAGTGCCTGCTCCGCTCATCTCTTCTTGCAATCCAGGAACCAGTGCTCACACCCCTTTTTGCCCCTCTACCTGCACCGTCTGAGGACTCAGCAACAAGACACCATTTTGGATGTAGTGACACCAGACAATGAATCTACCAGCAATTTGACTTTAAACATCTCAGTCTCCAGCGTGGCGAGATATTTCTGTTGTTTACAAATTACTCTGTCTTGAGTATTTTGCTATAATAACAGAAACAGACTTGACAGAGAAGTAGGTGTAGACCGCAAGAGAAGTTCTCAGAGTTCTCTGAAAACCTCAATGGGAATGCCCTGCATGGCTACCTGATAAGTCTCAGCACAGGGACCCTGGGCACCTCATAGGCATAGGACACAGCAGAGGACACACACAGCCCTGGATTGAGGGTAGACTTGTCTAGAGGGCTGAAAGTTCATTGACACATTGACACTCCATTGATTTGATTTCAAAGATGTCCCCTAAGCCAATGTGGTAATCGACCTCCATATTTTCAATATATCTTTTCTTTATTAAAGGGATAATGGGCCTGAGGGGAGGTGGACCATAGCTCAGAGGTTAAAGCACTTACCTAGCAATCACAGGGCCCTGGGCTTGATTCTCCAGCCTCACATAAACTGGATGTGGTGGCACATGCCTATAATCCGAGTTAGCCCTAGGGAAGTTGATATGGGAGGATTGCCATGAATTTGAGGCCAACCTGGGCTACATTGTGAGTTCAGGACCAGCCTGAACTACTAAGCGAAACCCTGCCCCAAAATAAAAAAAAAAAAAGAATTTAAAAAGTTGATTTTCTCTTCTTGTATCACATGTGGCTTCAAATCTTAAACAGTAGCCAAGCAATTAAAACTCTAGTGTGTTTGAAGACCACTATCTATCTCCTGCTCAGGTAGAGAAACTGGTTCTCTACCCACAAGTATGATAGAGCTGTGTGGAGATCCTCCTTGGGCATGTCCTTTGTGACTGGTTCAAAATAATTCTTAGCAATATGACAAGAACGACAACGATAAGGGCTGGAAACACTGTGTGTCACAGGAGATTTAATATCATAACTCATGGACGTAAATACTACTATGTAGACTACAACTTGGTATTGTTTTTTGTTTGGTGCCATCTTGTTCCTATAACAAATACCTGAAATTAATTAACTTACTTTGGATCCCAACTTTGGAGGTTTCAGTTGAGGAATAATTGGCCCCCTTGCCTTGGGCCTGTGTCAACACAGTACATCGTGGCAGGAGGCTATAGTAGTGGAAACCCATTCATTCGTGGCAGCTGGGAAGTAACAGAAAAGAGGTGAAGAGAAGACCAAAGTCCCACAACCTCCATCAAGGGCTTCCTCAGTGGCCTTGCACAAGGCCCCACCTCTCAATGTCCCGTCTACCTGCCAACAGCACCACCCTGAGGACCAAATCTTTTGTAGATGGGCCTCTAGGGAACATTCCAAATGCACAGGAGAGGAACTTGACATGTTGAGAATCTGTTTCTTTTGGGGAACAAGAAAGGTCAGTGCTAAGGATCAAAACTAAAATACTAGGCCTTGTACATACTAGACAAGCATTCCACCACTGGGCTACAATCCCAAGCCCTAAGATGATTATTTATATTTCAAAATCAAACCTGGGAAAAGGAGCTACCCCTTTCATGGTACCTCTTTATGTCAGGGACTGGGCAATAATTTCCCAATGCTATACCCACAAGGCCCTGAGAAGCAGCTATGATTACACCCATTTCCACATAAGAAAGTCAAAGCACTAAAAAGGAAAGTGATTTACCTCAAGTGAGAAAAATCAGACTCACACCTCAAGTGGAACACTGGTTCACTAAACAAACAAGAAATAACTCAGGAAGGAAGCATTTGCCTTGGGTAGGGAGGCACTCCTCCATCAGACTTGACATCAAAGGATCAGAACCTTTGAAGATAGTATGCTGGCTCAAAATCCAGTTTCAACAGAAATATCAAGAAAGGGGAAATTTTAACTATATCATTAAAGAAGCAGGATGGAGTATATTTTTTTAAGAAATGTCAAGAAAACTAAAAGAGCTTGAAGGTAAATTTAAGGGGCCTAACAACAATCTTCAACTATGCAGGGTACTATAATAACGACTTGTTCCCAGTCTTAAAAGAAAAAGAAGAGAGGGTTATGTCCCAGTATGACAAGTCATAGCTAAGGTTTTAAAACTGCAATTTGGTAACATAGAAGGTAAGTAATCTGTGAAATAAAACCATCTGCAACCACCCTCAGGAGATCTCATTGCCTGATCTATGAGGTGACTTGCAGCAAGCAGCCCTCAGCTTCTCTGGCTAAAGGTCCACCAAGGACCCCTCAAAGATGAAAATGCAGGCTATGGCCCCTGGAGGAAGCAGGAGGCCATGGTAGTCCTTCTGCCTCCATCCTTCCATGGCAGTGGATGGATGAAGGAAATACATGGAAGAGACGGGGCTTATAGGTCCCTGCTACCCGATAGGGCGTTTAAGAAACAATCTTAAGACAGACTTGGAGGTGGGGGTGAGAGAGTAGGAAGGAGAAAGGGAGGTAATATGTTTAAAAAAAAAAAAAAGAACCAAATGAGGGTAATAGTGGAAATTAGGGGAGAGGAAAGTTGTGGGTCAAAAATCAGAAGGGGAAGAGATTGTAATTTTGACACAATATATATATGCAAAAATACTTCAGTTCAATGTAAGCATTACATATTAATAAAGTGGTGACTTTTCTTAAAAAGACTTGGGATTGGTATAAGTGGACACACTGCCTGGTGATCGAATTACCTCCTTGTGGTCACTTATAATTGTTCTTTTCAGATTAATATTGGAAAGTGTGATGGGGGATAAAATATAGTCTCCAAGGATCCACTGCTTTTCTTCAGCACTTTGGTTTGTAAAACTAGATTTTCAATCTTCAATTAATATTACACACACAAACACACACACAAAATCCTGAGTACATGACTGATCTAATCCCTTTCCCCATCTTGAGGTAATGTCTTTATTTGTTCTATTTGTCTTCCATACAATTTGAGGCCAGGACAGTAATTTATTTATCCCCGCTTCTCTCACAAGATCTTCTGAGCTCACAGTGTCAAAGTCAGAATCATTACATTGGGTAGGGAGAGAGAGACAGGGACCCGGCCCAAATCAGCCTCCCATAATCACCTGCAAATAAGCTTCAGAGAAAAACATCAGACAGAAGCAAGAGGGAACAATGGCCAAGAACAACTGTCCAACCCATGTCCAAAAAACAGTAGTGAGTGAGAGCTCGTTGTGGTGATGTGAGCTCTCAAAAATTCTGCAGTTAAATACTTAGGACTCCAAAGGCCTAGAGTCCCTCAATTTTATAATACAACAGAGACATGAAAAGTAAGGAGAATTAAGGTAAGTTCTAATGCTCAAGAAAATCACTAGAGAAACGACATTCGTATAATTTGTATGGAAGCTAATCCCTTACAAAACAATTATCAAAGTATAAATTCAAAGAAAGATCTTGCTGCAAACCTACTAGCCCAGAGTGCTGGAGTGATTTTAAGAGGATGGAATGACAGTGGCAGTTAAGGACTGTCATGGGGCACACTTGTAAGACAGAAGTCTCAAAAATGTGGCAGACCATAATAAGCTTGTGGTTTTAATCCCAGAACCAATGTTAGAAAATATGTTGTATATACTGAGGGTGAAGAATAGCCCCTGAAGAGACACGAGACTAATTCCTAGCACGTCTCACCACTTATACATACACACGAACAGGCCTAGTACATGTGTGGGAGCTACAACTCCCTGCCCCATCCCCACTGTCCTCTGGTACTGTGCAAAAATGACATGAGAAACAATAGCTAGTACCACAGAAGTATTTTCACAGCCAAGAATGAACCAAGGACTGGCAGGGTTACAGCAAAGCATTAGGCAATGGAGGGGAAGAGCCCACAGCATGAGTCTTGCTCCAGAACAGGGATCTAGCTCAGGGGATGCCCCAGCATGGACAGAAGAAACTTTTTCTTCATGACCCTGGTGGAACCAGCAACCACAAAGGTGAGGAGCCACCTCCTCTGGTCTCTTTGTGGTATGTTCTATAATGCGGTAAAAGCAACCTTCAACCTCAAAGGTGCTGTTTTAAAATACACCCCCCATTTCCAAGTCCCCTTCCTAACTAGCAAAAGCTTACCCTCCTATTTTCCCTTTCTGACATTTTCCCAATAAGTTACTCTCCTAACAATGTGCCTCCCATAAAATAAACAAACAAACTAACTAACAAAACAAAAACATCCATGTAGCAATTCTGTTTGATGTGCTGGAAGCCGGGTTTCCTGGAGGTCCCACGCATGTGGGAAGGCAGCAACGGAGTTCCTTCCTTCTCTTTCTAATGCCTGGAGGAAGCCTTCCATCATCCTCCCAGTAGATGAGTTATTGGGTTGGTTTCCCCATTTAGAGTTAAATTTATGAAAATCAGCAGCTAGCTGAGAGCAGGCAAAGAAGTTCCAGGTGTTGGGAGAAAAGAAAACTCTCCACAATTAGCATTTTCCCTTTGAAATGTCCTCATATCCCTCAAATAGTAGAACTCAAGTGTCCTTAATTTTCTGCAGATTTTTAGTATGCAATGTGAAGAATCATCTCAAGGGAAAAAGACTGGCAACTCCTGGAGTGCTATGCAAACACTCCTTCTAAAACCCCAGCACTGAGACATACAGGCGTGGATTTAAATAGGACTGCAAGTTCAACAGACTGAGCTCACACACAGCGAGGCACAGGAAAGGGCTGTGTGCCCATCCTGAGACGTGGCAAAAACACGCGAAAGATGAGTTCTGATGAGCAGGTGTTCCAGGCACAGAAACACTTCTAGTCAAAATTGCCCTGGGTTTCAAAAATAGATTTTTAAAGATTAATTTCTAGGTGCTTACTATAAACATACAGAAAGGAAATCTCTGGATTTTAAGGCTAGGAAATCTTCCTGTGGCTGTTTGTTTTGTTAGAACTAGAATAGCCCTTAGACGTTAGCTTTTCCAAGAAAGAAGATACGCCGATGTAACTTTTTGGTGCAAACATCAGACTAATGCTATAGTGAAAAGGAAATATTTCGCACTGCTCCTAAAAAGGAACCTAAAAAACTTTCAACTTTTTTTTAACTACCCAATAAAGATGTGTAATACTCAATCCTCACCCTGTACATAGCAGGTCAGGGAGAGCCTTGATTAAAGGAAGTCGCAGCAATGCATCCAGCACTGCTTGATAAAGAAACTCAGTGGGTCCATCATGACAAGTTGCCTCTGTTTCATAGATAAGGCTCAGAGAACTTAGGGATCTGCCCAAGCTATGAACTAATAATGCCAAGACCTGTTCTGATTTCCCCTGGCTGTACTACTGGTTTTTCTTATGCATCAGTGACATTTTAATTCCCATTCATAATGTAAGGAAACTGGAATTTTTTTGTTATTGTTGTGTTAGCTAAGAGTAGAGGTAGTGTACTACTCCACTGTTGAACCACAGTTATTTTCCAACACTCTAACAAATACCAGAGCTGATCAACTTATAAAGAGAAAAGGACATTGTGGCCCACAGTGTTAGAGGTCTTATTCCATGATCGGTTGGCCCTGTAGTTTTAAGCCAGATAGCTCATCGCCACAGGAGCATGTAAAAATAGCACAAAGCCACTCACCTCATGCCTAGGAAACACAAGACAGACAGGAGAGCATCAGGGTCCGGCAGTCCCCATCCTACTACCTCACAGGAGTGCCGGGCTAGGGACCAAACCTACAATACATGGGCTTTTGTGGGGCACTTAAAAAATTAATTACTGTAACATCATACACTCTTTTTAAAATTTGCTTGTAGACACTTCTTCAAATTTGTCTATTAACATGCACTTAGATTTGCATTCCTGCATAAAAAACTACCAAGAACCAAGGCGTGAGCAAGAGACACACAGAGCAAGAGGGACACAGTCCACCAAGTCCAGCCACCGTGGCTGGGTGTACTCTGGGTACACCACAAACCTGAAAGGGAGGTGTGGGCTGACCCGAATCCTTATCTAAAGACTCAGAGGAAATTCTACTTCCCAGTTCCTCCTTGCCATCGGCCGACTTCAGTTCCTTGCAGCTGCAGAACTGAAGTCCCACACTGCTTGCCACAGGATCCTGCCATCTTTGAGCCACCAAGGGCCCACGGACTCTTTCTCAGACTGACTTCCTTCAGGCAGCATAACAAAACTCTGCTTTTAAAAGGTGGAGATGTTCAAATCAGGCTCAGCTGGATAATTTTCATAACTTGAAGTCAACCTCACCATATACAATAGAGATAAGAATCCATCCTTCCCACAGGATTATTCAGGGTATGCAACCAATAGGAGTCCCGGGGCTGAAAGTCAACACAGTCCTCCAAACTTACAGCTTGTTTACTTTCCCTCAACACTGATGAAATGGATAAAATCTTTCTAGAGGATGGTGCGGGCAGAACTGAGAAAGACCTTTCACAGTCACCTGCATGTTCTTCTACCTGAAACTGGGAAAGAGAGAGCCATTCCTCCTGCTTTGCTCATTGGCTCAATAGGTGTGGGAAACATGGGAACGCCAGCGGGCACTAGGCACGTCGCTGTCCATGACTCAGGCTGTAAGAACGCACTGGTCACAGTGAGCCTCGCAGGGTTCGGCAGCTATATCCACCAGTGTCCTTACGGCAGGAGCCACGTCTGTCACCAACTCTGAGGGCGAGCACAAGGTCACCCACATACTCAGTGCTCCATAAATACTTATTCTAATAAACTTCACGTCAGCTGGAGATGCTGATATTGGCTGATGATTCTGCTATGATGGTCACTGCTCCCTCCTCACACGATGAGCACACATGGCCACAAAGGGGGGCGGAGGATTGGGATTGACTGCCCAGTTAAAAGAAAGCACTATGTCACTTCCTTGCTTTTTACCCCACCATCAAAATACCCTGATGAAGATAAAATAAAAGTTCTCCAGAATGTACAAATCTGTGAGGACAAAAGACTGAAATGACACCAGCAAGGGCACCCCAGAAGCCAATGAGCAGGTGAGAGGCAAGTGACTGGCCAGACTGGTCCTGGCTCCTAAACCAGGCAAGGAGAAAGCAGAGCACCCCCAGGCTGCGCCAGCCTCCGCAGGGCCCAGGCGGCCCGGTCAGAACGCACACCCTCAGGCCTACCCATACAGGAGCACACATGTTAACGAATTCCCACACTTCAAGTCAGCGGCACTCATTAAGTTCAGTCCTTTCTGTTTTTGAACATATATCCATTTTCATGTGTTTCAGGAATTCCAAATTCCAGGAAGGAACAATAACAGCAATTTTATTTACCATATGTTAGAAATCCAAATTAGAAAATGTCTGTACAGGAGACACGAATGCTACAAATTAGAAAATCTAATCGGATTCGGGGAGGTGGCTACTGACATGAAACTTTAAAAAGATTTTATACATCTCTGACTCCCTTTAGATGGCAGTGTAATGGTGCATACATTTGTAATTTATAGTATACATAAAGTCCCAATGAAAATGAGCTGAAACAACCTGATCTTTGCACAATTAAAACTTGAGTTTTGACAACTAGTATTAACAGATTTTCCTGTCATAATTTTTTATACATAGCCTCAAGTTCATGACCATAACCATTTTGAAGTGCATACTTCAGTAGCATTGAGTTCATTCAAATCATACCAGTCACAGAACTCTTCATCTTGCAAAACCGAAACCCTGAGCCCATTAAACACTAACTCTCCATTCCCCCTCCCCTAATTTTGGAAACCCCCAAACTTCTTTCTCTATCAATCTGTGTAGAACTGCAATCACACAATATATACAATCACACAATATATGTCCTTTTGTTTCTGGCTTAGTCCACGTAACTTCATGTCGTCGACTACATGTGCATGCTGTTGCATGTGATCAAGTTGCTTTCCTTTTAAGGCTAAATAATGTGTATATAAATAAACACATTTCCATTCATCTGGCAGTAGGCCCTCTGATTGCTTGTACTTTCTGGACTAGTTTATAAACCTTTTGCCTTCTTGTTTTTTGAAAAGCTGTCTTATTGAGATGATAAGAAATTTTACTCTGGTTTCAAGACACAATACAGAATAGAGATGAACTGCAGGAATGAAGAGGGCGGGGACCATCATGGCTTTGAAAGTTCAGGCCACAAAAACAATCCTGTCCCCTTCCAGGGAACCCATATATTTCCTAATATGCACTCAGAGGTATTTTTTTTTAATACTCTCAATATCTGGCAGGGAAAGAAGTGGAGAGAAAGCCTATTTGAATTAGTGAAAGCACTGAATTACAGTTTTTTTTTTTTTTTAAGCAAAGCAATTTTATTACTTTCAACCTATGGGAAGCTAACAAATTGTCAGAGGAGCCCTGAGGCTGATATTTTAATGAACACAGGAGAATCCTATATAATTACCATATCAAGTGCTAGGAGGGAAATGGAGGAGACTGCTGAAGTGTTGGAGGACACTTAAAAACAGTTTATACTCCAGGATTTTTAACACCGTACCACCAGAACCACTAGAACAACATGACTTCGCTTTTAATTAGCAGCACTGAGAAGGTTTAAACAAAAAGACCAACTTCACACAAACATTGGGAATTAAGGGTTTTATTATGTCCTAATTTTCAACCAAAATTCTGCACTACGAATAAATTTAAGAGGAACGGAAAACATTTGAAGAAAAAACAAAAGCAAACTTACAACTGACTGGTATATTTAAACTATCTAGCTAAGCAGTTTATTTGCAATCGACAAAATTAGAGAAAGGAATAATTCCCGCGTGACCATACCAGCTTAGGGGAAAGACAAAGAGCAGCAGCGTGACAAAATGTGTGTCCTGAGAACAGGTGATCAAAGGCAAAGGCAAACTGGAAAACGATGAAATATCAAACCCACCCCAGCGCCGTCCCTCACGCTTGATAACGTCTCGTGTTGCATGGTGCCTGTTATTCAGTTCCAGCCCCCAACTTCAAAAGTGCAGTAAGAAAGAACTGTTTGCAGCTTTGCATCCTAGGAAGACAGCACATAAACACATCCATCCCATCTCTGTCATGTGTTTTCCCTGAACATTTTCAAACTGACAAGTGCTAGAATTCATCAACATCATTACCTCCCACCTGGAACTGGCATCCTTAAAGGAGGGGGTGGGGATCCCTTTTCTACCTCATGAATATTCTGCAAAGATGCAAACAACCCAGCAATAAAAATAAGTACAAAGAAAACTCTTAGAGCCAGCCATTCTAGTCTAAGGCGATGGGTCACTTTATATCTGAAGCCTGGGAGGACCTCACGGTACTCAAGATGGAGTGGTCAAGGAGGACAAACGTTGAAAATCTGTCAGTCCCCACATCCTGTTGCTCCATGCCTGGCTCTGTGTGAGGAAAACAGACTACTGTGAGCTGGCCTGGTTCCGTAAGCACGGCTAACTTTGATGTGGTCACAGGAGGCCAGGGTTAAAGGAGAAAGTGTGATATGTAAATATAAAAAAATGAGAGAGTTATCAGGGGAGAAAAAAAAGAAGAGAGCGCAAACAGATTGCCCTTAATTATTTTTATACCCCTAATTTATTTTTGCTTTTATTAAAAAGAGAAAAATAAGGCATGCAAGTGTTCTCAGAGAAACTGATTATTCTATTCTGATTAATGAGGCATATATTAAACATCTTTTAATTAACCAAAGAATAGTTATTACTGCTTACTGCATGCTACAGAGGCTGAGAACAATCTTTGGAAGGTAAGTTGCCCCTCAGAGGGCAGATTTCTGGTAGAGACAAAACCAGAGGCGCCTGCCCCTGCCCACAGCTCCTCCCTCCTGAGGGCAGCTCAGAGTCAAGCTCTTTACATTCCAAAACCTAGACCTAACACCACTAAGAGCATCTCATCCTGAGAGAAAGTGTTGAGTATTCTTAAATTCAGACACCTTAATCTAGTAAATTTCATTGAAAAGAGACACACGACTCACCTGTAGCCCCCTCTGCCTCTTTCCCATGTCCCCAGACTCCCTTTGCACATGGGTTTTCTCCCGTCCGGCCTTCCTATTCCACAAACACTCCTACTCCTCTTCAGCACTCCAGTTTAAATATCACCTGCCCTTCACGCAGACAATTTCAAACCTAGGTGTTACCAAACCTCTACCAGGCCCCTGTGGCATGCTCAGAGGTCCCACAAGACATTAAACAATTGACAGTGCAACTCTATCGTCTGTACCAGCAGACACGAGTCTCCTTTTGTAGACCTTGCATCACAATATAGAAACCCATGTTCTATGCTCAAATAGTGCTTCCTGACTCAGTTCAGAACAAACCCCAAGGGTCATATCCCTTCTCTGTGCTGGCTGGGCCTTGCCACCGGCCTGTCTGATGGTCTCCCTAAGTGTCTGTTTCCATCCACACGTTCCCTGTTTTCCGCGTCCCAGCATTTCTGACCTAGGGACACCAGCACTAGCTTCCTAGCTATGCATGAGAGATTCTGGAGGTTGGTTAAGCTAAGTGGTGTTCCTACTGGAGTTCCCTAAGACCTCATATGATCACTTTGTTGGTCACTCAAGTTAGAAAACTTGGACTTTCCATCCTTCCCATTTTTACTTTTGGATGGTTATAAGGCATGATCAAAATATATGGTAAACACGTGCATTTTTTAAACAATGATTACACTAAAAGATGCATTATCATTAATCCCTCTCAAAAATACTTCCCCTCACTTATACTCTTGTCCCGTTCTGCCACCTTCTGAAGCAGTTTGAAAGTCTTCTTTCACGAGTGTCTTTATAAGGTGTGAGCAAAATAGGTCGGTACCACTACTGAGAGCCACCCAATGAAAAGGCAGGCTGGTAAAACCATGGTCATGTGTCCTCGCCACCACATTCACTGATCGGGCACCACACAACCAGAAGGCTCTTTTCCAAAATATTTTGAATCAACTCAGGACACAGAGCAATCAGGATGGAGCAACTGAAAATGCTCACAAAACTGAACTTCAAACTGCTTCAGAAAGTGTCAAGAATGAAGAGCTAAGTGAGCTCAAGGGGGAAGCGAATTTGGAGCAGTCAGTGGCAATATCTCTTTTACTGCAACAACTTTTTAAAAATGTAAACAGTGACTGTATTTTCCAGCAAACCTCATACTTACGAGCCTAGAGCTTCCTAATTCCCCATGTAGCTTTCTGATTAAGTAATAAGAGGCTGGATTCTTCCTGGAATGCCATTTCTTCATTTATTTTATTTGTTCCACTGCACAAATTTCGTTAGCTACTCCCAAAGGCCAAGTGACACTTGGCTTCAGAGAAAGGATCACCCTGGATCTTGAACTCTTACCTCAAAGGAAGATGTTTAAAGCATAGAGTAATTATGTATGATTCTAATTTAGGACAAAGTGGGAGGTAACTTACATTTTTAGCTCTTAAGTGGGTGCTCATGGCCATATGCAGCCAATGAGTGAGAAGATTATATACTAAATATAGAACAAAACTCATCTATACAGTGTAATTGTGGATTTCTAAGTTTCAGTCTCAAAGCCACAAGAAATGAGGGAGCTATTCAGAGAAGCGGACTTGCTTAGCAAATATTCTATACTTTCTCCTAAAATCACCACTATTTTTCCCCAAAAAATCAGGTTTTAACTAAACGAATGGTAGGCACATGTCACTTTAAATTTATATATTGACACTTTTTGTTTGGCTTTTAGAGTCCCCCCACAAAAAAGGGTGATCACTGGTGACCTCTCCTAGAAGTACTGTTAGAGTTTTCCAAGTACCCAGGCCCCTGAGTATGACATGCCTACACATCTGGCCTCTCATTAGTTCCAAGCAATGAGTTAGTAATGGATCTAAAGTAAGATGGAAGAGGGACAGTTGAAGGCAGAGAAAACACAGCCTAACCAAGAAAAGAGGAGGTCCTCACACCCCTCCGTGGGTCCTCGGGTCTGAGCAGAGGGAAGTGTGGTAGGGACGCCCCAGATGGAGCACTTGGTCGGAAGCCCAGAGGCAACATCCGGCTTTTGTTCACGTCCACAACCGTCCTTTAGGGAGGAAAAAAGACCCGAAGGGCGTACATAGAGAAAAGGCTGACTTCTAACCAGATCTTACTGAGGAAAAGGAACATGGATGTGCCTACTGTTTCCGTAAGATCCGCTGCTGCTCTATGTGAAACCTATAAACAACATTCTAACGACTGTACTGTACTAGGGTTCAAAAGTTCAGCAGTCTCTGGAGAAGTGGTAGCGCGCTCCCCAGGGAAGGAAGGACGTGGGGGCTCCAGATGGGAGGAGAAGGGTTATTGAATCGCGCTCCTCCCCCTCAGACCATCTGCAAAAGCTTAGGCCTCCGCAGCCATTCTGACCTTCAGGCCCGGAGCCCTTACTCACAGTGCACCTGCCCGGGATTAGGTTTCCTGCTAGTGAATGATTGTTTCTTTCCTTTCGGCCACAAACAGCTGTCACGTGATCAAGTGGCACCCAGGCAGAGAAAGCTGGCCCCTTGCACAAGGGCTGGACAGGACGCAGACCGGGGTGATTCATTTTCAGAAAGCTGTTCCTGAAAGGCCTTTTCCAGTTTCTACCACTTCTTGTTTCAGCTCACAGATAATTAAAGGCTGTCTGAGCCCCAGCTCTAACCTGGGAAAGAGCCGTCTCAGTCTCCATGACTCATTAGAGCTCGCGGGGATGAATGGGACCCTTTGTCTCTGGCTTTTCCCTTTGACCCCGGAGGTTGCTAAATCTATGGTTTCCAACCTTGTGAAAGTGAGGGGGAGCCCAAGAGAGTGCAGCCGCCTCCGTAACAGGAGCCAGCGCGCGTGAGGGCAGAGATCAGCTGCACCTGCTTCCTGGACGCCTGCTCATCAGATGATGTGTCCACCAAAGGTGTAAGGAGACCCTGGACAGCCATTTCAGGAGACACACAGCAATCCCGCAGATGCCTTTCCATCCAAAGGAGAGCTCGGGCAGCGAGCGAATTTATACACCATGTGTACACCTTAGTCAGGACTCTACCCAGCAGTTGCTGGCATACAAAGGAGTAGGTATCTGGGGATTTGCAAGCACAGCTAAATATCTCAAGAAAAGGTAATGAGGCTATTCCAGGCACACTTTCTAATGATTACAAATCGTGGCTTTCATTTCACAGGACACGTCTGTTAACTGAAACGTGACACACAGTTAGGTCTGCAGAAAATGCCTCCCAATGGTTAATCGAAATGGTATTCCTCCCCAATCAGAGTGAACCAGCAGGGAAGAAACAGTGTGAAACCCTCCCAGACCTCCAGGCATCAGAAATCAATGCTGGGGTCAGAGAGGTGAGCAGCAGCGGCTTTCCTCTTGGGAGGTTCACTCCTATGCGGCAACAATGCTTACTGGGTCTCTCTCTCTCTCTCTCTCTCTCTCTCTCTCTCTCTCTCTCTCTCTCTCTCTCTCTCTCAACACAGATAATCCAGGTGTGCCTCAAGTGTGCTCCTCAAGAGTTTATGTGTGCCACAAGTGTGAACACAGCCATGAGGTCAAAAGATCAGATGCACTCTAGAAGGAGGCCTCTTTAGATGTGGTTGTAGTTACCACAAAAAGGAAACACTGGGATTACCTGCTGTCCACCCATATCCCTCAAACCCCCGACATACCAGCCCTGGCTCCAAGTCCCTGGGAGGTTTAAAGGCGGAGAGATAGGGATGCCCACCTTCTGTATTAGTACCCGTGTGGATGAATGCCACCTGCAAGTGCCCAGGTGCTGAAAAGCGTCCGCCTTACTTTGAAGCACTATGACCAAAGTGGCTGAACACTTGGGGGTGATGGCGGCAGTGCTCAACTGAAGGCCAAAAAGACTCTGAACACAGGAGAGAGAGAATTCTTTCAAAATGTCCTAACTGAATTGCTTTCTTTTTAGATTACAAAATGGATTTCATACATTTCAGCTTAAAAAGAGAGAAAGAAAAGAAGGAAAACAGATCAGTTTATTTTCTGAGCCCAGTATTAATGACAAGATGACATCACCGGCAGCCAATCAGAAGCCTCTCTGGTGTCTGATGTTCTAACACCATTTCATATTTATGGATAAGCACCAGAAGGGTGTCAACCCTAAGCTGCATTTCCCTCCCTACTCACTTCTAAATAAAGTGCCTGCTTTCATTCAGCAGCCAAACTGCCAAAAAAAAAAAAAAGAAAGAAAAAGAAAAGAAAAAAGCTCCCTTCCAGTGGCACTCTTCCTCCTCATCCCAGCCTGTTTTCTGGCAACCCGAGACAATAAGTGGAAGCCGGGAAGAGTGGCTGGAACGTGTCTCACAGGGAAGGCACTCCACTGAAAGCTCAAGCCAGGGCCTCATCTGCAAGCCCTGAAGGGTGGCGGAGAGCCGAACCATGTGCAAAAGAAGGATTAGGGCATGGAGTTCTCAAGAAACGGGAGCAACTGTCTATGACCTCCTGACCATATTTTTGAAATTATTATCTACTCTTACTACTTCTTAATCCTGCAAAGCAGCTTTGAATAAAAGAGTGGGAAAAGGGAATCTATACTAGCTCACCCAGGACAGAAAAGGTAGGACACTGCCAGGGTTCAGCCCCACCCCCCAAGACCCAAGAAAGCCAACAACCACCCATGCACTGCCCAAAACAGGGTACAGGCACGAGGCCTTCCTGTCTCTGATGGTGATGGCTCTCAGGCACGGACTAGCTCATAAGCTGTAAGGAGATGTAGCCAGAACACATTTTCAAATTTGTCTTCAGTCTAAAATTAACAATCTGTGCAAACAGAAATTGACAACGCATTTCAAATTCTAGGAGACACAAGGGGAGTGTCTGTCATGTCCCTGAAACATCTCTGTCTTAGACAACATGTTCCCTGCTTTCCCCTGTCTGTCCAAATCTCACCTTAGGAGGAGCACAGCCCTGTCCATTCACTAACCCCCATCCCCTGTGGTGTCAGGGTCATGGGATGCAACTCAAACATCAGAACTGCAACGGGAAATAAAGATGCTCGGCCATGCAGCAGAAATGACAGAACTTGGTACGCCGGCCTGCAGCCAGGGCGCCAGGTCTTGACTGATGTTCTTTTTCTACAGATTTAACAATGTAGAATGAGGGGGGGGGGGGGGAATTAATAATTTCAGAGCAAATTCAAAGTCAACTATCTGGGCTTCGGTTTGGAGCCTACTAGACTCCTCTCCACTCTATACCTTAGTGAATGTCAAAAACATCCAAACAAGATTTTTGCAGCTGGTCCCTTTGCCTAATTAACCTGGCTCAAAAAAGAGAGAGAGAGAATCAATAGGCTCAAAGGGGGGAGGGAGAAGAATAATTAGGATTCTTGGGAGCTGTACAATTAACTAGAATCATCTGATTGCTCTTATATTCACTCACCAAAGCCAAAACTAGTCTCCAGGTACACAGTCCATGTTGTGTGCTCTCTTCACGTATGCCGCTCCACCTACAGGGGCCCCACCCACCCAGAAGACTCACCATGTCAGACAGAGATGGCTGGGTTGAACAAAGAAGAAAGAATCGGGCCCAAGACCTCCAAATCTCTAGGTCAGATTGTTTTGCGCTTTTTTTTTCCCTTTTGTTTTGTTTTAAGATATCTTATTTTTAAAAAGCACGGGGCATGGGGTGATTTTCTTTGGTCCCATATGCTAAGCATGGGTGTTGTCACTTTGAAAATTATAAAAATTCACAAAGACAAAATAAAAACTAGACATGAAAATCTGAGCACCCGACAGAAAGGAACAAATGAAAACGCAGCATGCTGGTATCATAAATCCAAAAATAAATACGTAGGCAAATGTTTCTAAAGGGCATTTTTCCCAATGCAAACAGAATCCTCTCCAAAACCTACCTATTAGAAGGCCTGGCTTTTTACTCTCTAATCTCGGTACTCCGTGTTAACTGGCAGAAGGGAAAACTAATTTGGATCACCCAAAAATCATTTACATTTGGGTTTAGTTGCATTATATGGCAATAGTAAGTTGGCTACAAATTTCCCTCCCTAATTAAGTTTAGTTTAGAATAATTTTAAATTTTATATTCCCTTGGCACAAGCCAACTAACGAATGCAGACGGTGGCCGGCTGGCAACAGGAGAAAACCAACCACGGATTTTGGCTTTTAATTGTCTTAGATAAGTTATCCACTCGTAGCTAATCATGGGGACAGGAACAGCCTCAAATCAGAGCAAGCACTGAGAGGCCTAGGCTTGCCAGTGACATCAAGCATGTGCAGCAAAGAAGTAACCAACTGCGGCCAGGTGCACAGTCCCCAGTGTAAAACACCATAAATATAAAGGGTCAGTCTCACTCATTATAATCACCCTCCCAACTCACTGTCCCCCTGCACGTACCTCATCTCATCTCCAGTTCCTCAATGACTGGGTTGATGCTCAAATCTCCTAGGATCTCTAATGCTTATTCAACACAGATATTACACACACACACACACACACACACACACACACACACACACACACACACACACACTCGGAAATAGCATGGAGAATTTGGGCTCCAATTCTGATTACAGAAGCTAAGAACAGCTGTGTCAAAACGCCACTGGATGAATACTTGCCTAGTGACTGGTTCCAGTAGAAAAGGCAAATGAAGGCTAAAAAAGATGTCATTTATGAAAAGTACTGGGGCTGGGGGTGTAGCTCAGTGGTTAAAGTGCTTGCCCAGCAAGCACAAGGACCTGAGTTCAATTTCCCAGCACTACATAAGCCAAGGCATGGGGTCACAAACTTGTAATCCCAGCACTGGGGCGGATGAGACAGGAGGACTTCTGTGAGTTCAAGGCCTGCCTGGGCCACGCAATGAGTTCAGAACCAGCCTGGACTACAGAGCAAAACCCTGTCCCAAAAAAGTACATAAAGTCTTTGTTTATGGATTATAGAATCTGTTTCTTTTTTCTCTTGATTATAAATTCTCTTTCCTCACTACTGTCAATCAGTTGGCAAAAGCTATCACGTGCACTGTATTTTTTTTATTCTTCTTTATCTCGCCCAGTTTTTTTTTATTCAAATCTATCTAATGTTATGTTTTCTTGCTCCATAATCCCTTGTGAGGAATGAAGAAACATTAAACCTGAAATTCGTGTAGGAAATTTGTGAGGGAAAATTCAGGAAACGATATATGTGACAAGCGGTATTCCAGAAATATGACAGCCCATCGACTATCCTCGTCCTGCTCTCCCTCCCCCAAGGAGAACTTCCCTGTAGTGTCCTCCCTTAGGAAAATACTCCACTTAAATACATATCAAAAAATAAAACCAGTCATGGGTACTATTTTACACAGAAATAAAGAGAGATTGAAAAGAAAAAATTTAAGTCTTACTTTTGAGGGCCCTGGCAATTTTGCCGTGGAGGGAATAGAAGAGATACATATGTAAACTGCTATCAATCACTCCGCTTATAGACAAGACATGCTCAGCAGTCAGCTCTTGTTACACACAGAGAAGGCAAACTAAAGCCAAAATTAAGAATAAAGCCAAGGTCGCAGAATAGAAAAAATACATATAAAGTTAAAATATCACTACAGCACAGCCTTCTGTTTCTAAGGAGTTTCCTCTTGTTTCACATGAGGCGACTCTGCCCTGGTCCCTCTGATAAACAATGGAAACTTAATCTACTTACCAAGCTAGTAGAGTAGACATGTATAGACTTCACAATTTATCCAACATCCTGTCCCCCAAAACAGGAAGTGAGTCACAGATCTGAGGAACTGCTCTATCATCTCCAAAGGAAAAGACACAGAACTTCAGAGCTAACTTCTTATTCCAAAACAATATACACCAGGATAGTCAAGCCGTCTGCTCTGTTTATAATGAGCTAAGTCAGTTCCATAAACATTTCATCCAAGTGGTTTGCATCTCACCCAATACTATGTACTTTCCATGTAAAACTCAGGTCTTGGAATGGGAGCAGCGGATTCATATTCATGTTCTCTTTTCTGTGTTCCCAGTTAACAGTCTGTGTCAACAGGGAATGTTTATAACATCGATGTAGTCAAGATCAAAGGAGGACAGGATTACATCAGCACAATGAGTCATGCTTTTCTCACCAAGCAGACAAAATCGATGAATGTGAATGGAATGTTATTTAGCCGTGAAGAAGAAGGAGGAAATCCCAGTATTTGCAATAGCATGGATGGACCTCAGGAAACTTAAGCTAAGTAAAAATAAGCTAGACACAAGATGACTACTACACGATTCCATGTTTACGAGGAATCTCGTCGTGACCAGAATAGTGACTGGGAGGAGGTTAAAACAGAAGAGTCTGTGAAGGGGTGTGAGGTTTTGGTATGTTGAATGAGCAAATCCTAGGGAAAAGGGACTCATGAGTACTGTGTACTTTGATTTTTGCTGGGAGGGTAGATTTATGCCAAATGCTCTTACCACAAAGCAAAAGAAAATATACACATCAAAATAAAGAAAGGTGTCAGGGAAATATCTGGGTGTGATAGGTAACAATGTGGTCTTAATTGTGGTGATGGTTTCACAGGTTCACCAACTTCTATGCTGCACATTCCATCTGTCAACCATGATTAATAAAGTGGCAAAATATGAGTACAGACAAGGAGTAAGCATGGTGAAGGTAGACTGATACGCACTTGCCTGTGTATGTGTGTGTGTGCTGCTGGGGAACCACCCCCTCAACTTGTGTTCAAGGGTCTAGAAATCAGTGTCCTAACCAGTCTGGTTTACTAGGCTCTACTACAGTGAAAAGAAGAGTAGGATATGAATTTCATAAAAATATAAAACAATTACTAAATACTTTTCCATAGTTGGCAATCAATGACAATCACACGTTACGTATATAAGGGCCCTAGTCACAGCATTGATAGGAGTTAGCTGTTTAGTAGAGAGCAAGCGTAGAGGCAAAACCTATCTTGTATATCCTAAGGAGGGTGGGGAGGGTGGGCTGACCACACATCACTCTAAGAAACCTGGTTAATCTCCACCTCCTTTCACATTCAAATTGGAAACCAAGCCCAACTGTGTTCTACCACCCAGCAATATCCCTATGCTGGGCTCAAACTTGCAATCCTCCTGCCTCAGCTTCCCTGGTAGCAGGGATTACACGTTTGGGCCGCCATAATGGACAGAAATCTGCCTAATATTTGCCTGGAAATCATTATACTATCATTGGCTATATGTCTACAAAAAAGATTTACGTACAATGTGCCTATTCTAATAGACTTTAAAATCAGATAATCTACCTAGCTAGCTGTCAAGTTTGTATGATATTAACAATGCTTTGTTATCCCTCGGGTACTTGTGGTAACAACGTGCTCAGGCCACTTTATAAGGTCGTGCAAACTGCGCCTCACACACTCCGCTGTACCCCGCCAGTAAGGACCCACAGCCATACCATCGTGCCTGCACGCCCAGGAGCCAGAAGGGACACACTTTCTAATTCAGTAGGTTTTGGAACCTTGTAATCTAAACAGCACGACTCAGTATGTTACTTAATTGTACAGGTATCTGTATTTATATTATAAATACACACATATAGTATATGTGTACATATTCACATAGGTATGTATATATAAGTGATACACAGATCAAATATTATTGTTTATCCAAAATGCTCGGAGCCAGTGTTTCAAATTTTAATTTTTTCAGATTTTTGAATATTTGCATATACATAGTCAATCTCTGGGGATGAGACTGAGATCTAAACAGTAAAGTCATGTATGTTTCATATACACATTAAGTACACAGTCTAATGATTTTAGACAATATTAGAGTTCTAATGATTTTGTATGTGAAAAAAGTTTCATTATGTGACATTAGGTCAGCATCTCAATTTTGAAGCATTTAAGATAGCAGATTTTTTTATTTTTTATTTTTTGGAGACAGGGTCTCACTCTCTAATCTAGGCTAATCCCGATATCACTATGTAGCCCTGGCTGGCCTAGAACTCAGAACAATCCTACTGCCTCAGCCTCCCAGGACTGGGATTATAGGCATGTACCACCACACTCGGCTTACGTGGTGCTGGGGAACCAACTCAGAGCCTTGAGCTTGCTATGCAAGCACACCACTGAGCTATTCCTTAGATCGTGGATTTTTTTTGATTAGAGATGCACAAGATACACAACCTGTATATATCATGTCAATATCCTTAAATTAGAGCTCATCTCTGACAATGAAGCTGGATAAGACCCATCTAGGACATGGGTAAAGCACACTTCTGGGTATGTCTGGGTGGGTCATAGAGGCGTGACCTTGGCTACTGTATCTGGTCCTTGGCTCCTTCCTCCCCAACACTGTTCTTCCAGCCTACTTGCTGGAGCCATGAAGTGAGAACCTTCGCTCCATCACACCCTTCCACCGTGGCATTTCTGCTTTGCAGCTGGCCCGTCGTGGCCTGAAACCTCTCAAATTGTGAGCCAAATTAATTCTCTTTTTAAGTTGTAAGTATCAAATACTCTATCCCAACAATGGGAAAGATAACCAACACACCATCCAGTTTAACCGTATGTGTGTGTGTGTGTGTGTGTGTGTGTGATTTTTATAGATATGTGTATGAAAGCCTAGTTAATTACCTATTACTTTGTAGGATTTCTACACAGAGTTCCTGAACCAGAATCACATGGAATGAGAGACAGGAAAGAAAGAAGAGCAGACTAGAAGAGATGATGAGAATTAACAGATAAAAATCTATGTGAGGTAAAGAGAGGAAGAAAACTGGAAAGAGTATCTATGAACAATGTAGTAGAGAGAGGCTAAGACTGGCAGACTTGACCTTCACAAGGTTATCTTCAGTTTTCACTCCATTAACCCATGGGCTAAGTAATTCAAGTGATTTAAGCACAAAGCACTAAAAAACCCAGAGCCACGGGTTCATCCGTAAGTGAGTGATGCTCCTATGCTTCAGGGCCATAGATTTTGTGCTTAGCTCCAATTAACATCTTGCACAGGCTTCCTGCTAGTCACAAGGCAGACCGTATCCACAGCACAGGGATACAGACATGGAAATCCATCCTTACTCCTGCAAGGAAAGAATCTCTCTATGGGTCCACTCTCCCTGCAGTGGCTCTTCTGGATCAACCGTACAGAGGAACAGGAGGATGGGATTAAGCCAAGTTGGCACCTCCGGACCTGCTGCCGGGCTGAAGGAAAGGAACAGGCAAGGTCCTAAACAGTTGCATCTTTCTACTGAGCTCAGTATCACAGGCCCCAAACAGTTGTTTACCCATAGGATATTTAGGCAAACAAGCTCTGAAAATTATCCCAAAATGGAGAAGAAAATATTTCTATTGTTGAAACAGACACCCTCCAAAATTAAATATCAACTCATATTCATACTCCTTTTCTCTAACACCCACAGTGATTGGTTTATATTATAGCCTAATGTCCCTGCAGTAATAAGTAAACAAAGCAGTTTGGGTACTGTAACAATAAAAATCACCAGCTCTGCCTCTTCATTACTGGCTTCATAAGAAACTGTATTTTTTTAAATGAAAAGTTTGCTCCAGGCTCAACTCTTGCAAACCCAGCTTCAGTTTGTGGTGAGGCTTCACAGTCTTGTCATAAACCCTCCAGTGTTGGGGATTACGGTGATGGAAATGCTGACATATTAGCCACAGCTGGCACTGCAATGTGCTTTTAAATACATTGACCCTTCCCTATGAAGTCAGTCCCCAGAGCCTAGAACTTAGTGATTTTAAACCATAAAAGCAAAACTCACCAACAGTGAAAACTATAGTAAGTGCTGGAATCACAGACCTCAAAATAAAAGCACTGACTAAGAAACGCATTTTAAATCCACTTTCCCAATCTGTTGCTAAATTAGAGGAAGGAGAGAAACATGAGTTCTCCTATGGAAATACTGTCTCTCATAATGGAAGAGAAAAAGAAGAGGACAAAACAGAAAAAAGTTGTGATTTCTAACGTGGCTAAAGAGAGCTGATTTGTGTTTCAATTTATATTTCATTTGTAAGTCAAAGGGAGTGAAGAGGGAGTAAGCACATGGAAAATGACTATTAGACAGCAAAACTAAGTGTCCTTGTTGAAGATGCCCCAACCCAAATCCTAATCATTTGAAAAGCTACTGTGTGTCCACTCTAGAGAAACAAAAGGAAACAGCGAAAAAAATAAACAACTGGTTTGAGGTTTTAATGATCAATTTAAGGATGCAATTTCTGTAAGCTGCCCCGATTTCATAGACTGGCATGTATTTCCTGTAAAACCTTCTTTACCATAAACCATAGCATTATTCTTCTTGAGATGCATCTTCTGTCCCAAGCAAGAATGAGCAACAAGGCATGGGTTTCCCACACTATGCCCCAATTAAGCTTTTTCTGCAAAAATACATAACTACATTCCCATTATTTGATTTTTCCAAGTCATTTTGTCTTCTCATATGAAAAACTCAAGCTGGACCAAATGGCAGAGACCTGTAATCCCAACACTCTCAGAGGCCAAGGCAAGAGGATTACAAGCTCAAGACCAACCTGGCCAACCTAATGAGACCTTGTCTCAAAATCAAAAAATCAAAATTGGGCTGGGGTTCTAGATTGGCAGGAAGGCCCTGAGTTCCATTCCCAATAGCTGGTTATCTAGTTAGCTAGCCAGTGTTTCTCTCTCTCTCTCTGTCACACACACACACACACACACAACAGAAATACTAAACAATTTGGGAAATTTTGTTTAGAAGTAGTGAGAAAAACAAGTGTCTGTATGACACATAACACATGCAGACACACCACTATACATGTATGTATACATTTTACATACACTTAAAGAGGAGTGTCTGTGTCCTCCTAAGTTCCCTGGGGCTAATCTCTGCCACGTGAATGCCTCTCACCACCATGTATATATGAATGACACCCTAATTCTTAGTCCTCACAGAATGTTCTCTCGACCGGAAACACATATATACAGATAGTCTCTGACTTAAGATACTTGATATGATATTTTGACTTTACAATAGTGCAAAAGTGACACAAATCCAATAGAAAAGGTGTTTCCAATTTTGAACTCTTCTTTTCCCAGCTAGCAAGGCACAGCACAAGTCTCTTTTGTGGTACCAGGCGGTGGCAGCAAGTCACAGTTCACACCCAGGCACTCAGTCCAGACAGGAAACCATCCATACCCGACCGTGTTTTCAGCCAGGACAGTCAGAACATAAGCTGAGCTGAACACAGTGAGATTTACAATATTTTCAATTTACAGTAGGTTCTATTCTACAGTGTAGCCTTACCGCAAGTCAAGAAACATCTGTATACAGCCAAATATTCACAGGTATGACAGACAGGAAGCTAAATGTCAACATGCCCAGCCCACAGCTGCACACCACGCCCCCACTTCCTTCACTTGATCAACCAGAAACCATCTCTCACCTGTTTTAATCTTCCTACTTTCTTTCCTTCCCCAAGTGCAATCATTACACAGGCTCAGGTTCATCCTTAACAAGCCCTTTCTTCCATACTCATCACTGCTATGTTCCATCAAAAGTTTTCATCTGAAATTTTTCAATAGAAACCTCATTGGTTGGTTCACAGCCATGAGTTTCCATCTACCTCTAAAGTCCTATTGGAATATTATTTTTTTTAACTTGAAAATCTGTGTCTCTTTCTTTATTAAGCTTTTTAATGATTGACCCTGTCCACTCGGGATGAGAATCATACACATGTTGAAGAGCAGTGGGGTTATTATAACACAGATTCCTTAGTACCTCTCAAGAATTCAGTAGTGCTCCGGTGGGGACCCAGAACCCACATTTTTATAATGCTCTCCAGGTGATTCTGATACAAATGATGCACTCAAGGAACAGAAGCTAAGACACGCTTTCTTTGGGTGGTATACAAGGTATGGCACAATTTTCTGCCCCAAAATATTAGTACACATCATACATAGTCTATAACCAAGCTGCAAATAATTTCTGAAAGCAAGCCAATATAATACCCAAAATATAGTAGCTAGAAAGAAAAGTAGAAAATGAAACATGTAATAATGTGTCAGTTTTTTACATCTGTGCACATCTACAGTAGGAGACAGAAGAAGTAGCACATGCTAGAATCCACATGTGCAACCAAAAAGCCAAAGACATATCAATGCACCGTGTTTACTGACAACTCAACTCAAATCCCGTGAGTGGCGTGGCACTGGTGATGTGCTCTTCCTAAACTGTGAGTAACAGTTGGTAAAGATCCCCCTAAGGGGCTAGAGGCATGGCACAGCGGTTAAAGTGCTTGCTTTGCAAGCATAAGGCCCTGAGTTCGATTCCCCAGCACAACACAAAGCTGGGCATGGTGGCCACATGCCTGTAATCCTAGCACTCAGGAGGCTGAGGCAGGCAGATTGTCCTGAGTTCAAGGCTAGTCGAGGCTACATCAATGAGTTCAGGATCAGCCTGGGTGACAGAGCGAAACCCTGTCTCAAATAAACAAACAAGCAAACAAATAAACAAATAAATAAAATAAAGATCCTCCTAAAATAATATGCTGCCTTCCTTCAATGGACAAAGTAGTTTATTTCTCTGGAAATTCAGCATATAATATTAAAGCTGATAACAGATGTTTTATGCTTATATGAAAAATAAATATCTATAAATAGATATAGATATTTTGGATCTTACATTAAGATCTGCTGAAACACCAGAAAGTCACCTGAGGCACAAGCCACTTCTCCGCATGCAAGGTACTTACACCTGGGGTGGTGCGGGGTACAACAGCAGCAACCTCCAGTCGCTGGGACCAATTAAAATCAGCACGGATTTCCAACAACACCCCTCCAGAATGTACGAGGTCATGTCGCAGAGTCTGGTGCCCAGCCCATCACTCCGCATGAACAACTCTAAAGTGACAGGCATCTTTCCTGTCTCTAAATGCAGCAGACAGTTGGCTTTCCCTGTCATTCGATCACAGCTGGACTCCTCAGCTCTCCTCTCTTACCTGCTTAGCAAGAGTCTCTCATTTATCTGCATGTCTCTCACTCCTTGCGCTTCGTTCAAGAAGCCCGGCTCACGGGCCTTTTTACTTTCTTACTCTCTGCTCTTTTCAAAAATCAACCTCACCCCTAGTTCCAACTACCATCACAACAACTATTATCACCTCAAACTTGTATCTCCTACTGAACCTCTGCTTGGAACAGCAAGCCACCACCTACTATCTCCCTTCCATAACTCAAGAGCCTTTGCCAGATCATGTTTATCATCTAACTAACCACACCATCCCCACCCGTGCTCCTCCTCAAAGCTTAGGTCTCCCTGGTTGCTCAGCACATGACAACCGTCTACCTGGCCGTACATTCCAGACACCCTGGAGTTGCCTGACCCTTCTTCCCACATCCTTCCTACCCATGACAAAGTTCTGCCGAATACCTGTTTTGCTCACCAGTTCTAATCCTGGGCCTAGCATAAAACTGAGTACAGGTGCACAGTGCATGTGCTCAAAGAACAAATAAAAGACTTCTACAGAAACAGTGAGCTATTTGCTTCTCTATGAACAAGACATCCCCTGGGCCATTTTACAAATTATTTCTTCTACATGCACACTGTACTTGCACACTAAAACCTTACACAGACGGATTTACACTGGAATTCTCTGCTAAAATGCAAGTTCCTCAATACAATTCCCACGGGTCTCCCCACGACACATGCTGGGCTCCTTCTCTGCCATCAGGGGCCTGCACATACAGCACATAGCAATAACACCATCGCCTTGGGACTCTGAGGCACGATGCTGGTTCTCCCTCCTTTTGGGAGCTAGGAAATGGCAAACAGTAGGGTCATCAGACATGTTTGAGTGATTTATGTAATAAATTCTGTCCCATAAGTCTTGTTTCACCTCTCTACAGAGTTTGGAAGGAAGGGAGACAGGGGAAACGGGCCAAAGAAACTTAAGAAATGGTGAAAGAGACAATCCTGTGTGTTCTCATGGCTCCACAAACCCACACACCTCTGTCTTTCCCATCCTTTTACAAGTAATGATAACTTTGTTCTTTCCTTTCCACAGACAGGGTGAGAGTTGGGGGAGCCACTGGAGTAGGTGCGAAGAGAGCCACACACACACACACACTTCCTGTGAGATGGCCACTTCCTGCAGGACGCTCACCACAGAGTTCCAGGTAAGGGTCAGCCCTTCTGAGGGACGTTTTCCTGACTGTGGGAAAAGTTGTTAGCAAAAGGCTGTAACTACACAGCTATTCAACCACAGTGCTGGAAGAGAATCAAAACAAGCCGAAGCTTAATTAGTGCTGAACCTTTGCCTGCTGGGCTCCATGCGAGAGGCTGAGCTCCAAAAGTCACCATCCAGCCTGAGATTCCACTTCAGGCAGGACAGGCCTCGGAGGCCACTAGAGGCAAAGCGGTGAACCTGCTTAAACCTTTCCTATCATCTGTCATTCCCAGCTTTTGTACTTTTTTTTTTAAAACCCAAACTCCAAGCCCTGTTGAAACGCTACTATTTTCCAGCTCCTTGCTCCTTGACGCCCTCCTCTCTCCTTCCATAAATTAAATTAATGAGGAGTTTTCTAAAAGAGTGCATTCTCTTAAAGGCGCTGTTATTCTGAAGTTAATGGCTCTGACAAGCAGCCAGGCCAAACAGTCACAGGCAGCAATAACTCTTGCAACAGCTCCAAAACTTACCCTCAAATGTCACGGAGTCCTACCCCGATCTTTCTTCTCCTTTGATTATCGCTGGTTGCCTTCCTTCCTCCCTCACATTTTATAGCAAACTCGAGTGCATCAAAGAAACCCGTTAAGGTTGTGTACATTGAGAAAGGGGCTCAATCTCCACGTTACGATCGTGTCTTTTTGTTCCCACAACGTATCTCTAACAGAAAAGGACAAGTGGAAATTTGTCGCCGCACAGAACAAGACAACAAAAATGCAACCAGAGGAATGAGGGGGAGGGGCGACACTCAGTGCTAGCGTGTTCACGGGATGCCTATACACACTTGTTGTGTGTGAGGGACTGATAATTTTTACACGAGAAGGAATCAGACACAGATGCAACGAAGTGATCCACAAACTCAACAACCCCAACTGTTAACATCACCTGGGATTTTCTGGCTTGTGTGTGGTACTGAGGATTGAGCCCAGGGCCTTCACGCTGAGCTTTGCCCCAAGCTCATTTGTGGTTTTTTTGTTTGTTTGTTTTGTTTTGTTTTGTTTTGTTTTGTTTTGTTGATTTTAAGATAGGTTCTCACTAAGCTACTAAGATAACCAGGCTGGGCTCAAACTTGTGATCCTGCCTCAACCATCCAGAGTGCTGGGATTACGGGCCTCCTCCACCGGGCCCAGCTTCAAATCTTCAAATCACCGTTATGAGTCAACACATAGGCAATGATCAAAACAAGGTAAACATGCTGACAAAGCACAGGAAAGCCTGACTTCACCCTGCAGAAAGGGAAAAACTCAGAATACACAAGCAAGATGTATTGGCCTAAGCCTCAAATGCAAAAAAAAAAAAAAAAAAAAAAAAAATTCTTATAAGTTAGCTCATCTACCTTGAAAATATTAAATACTTTATGAATAAAATGGATCCAAATTTCTGTTCCACAATGTGTTCTAAAAATCTGGATTGCTAGACAAAATTTGAATATATGGGTTCAAAAAAGTAGAGGAAGGAGAAAAGAAAAATATAATTTTAAAAAAGGCAATTTGCTTCTAGCAAATGATCAAGGTTTATTTGAACCAGGAATAAGGTTCAGTTTGTTCATGCACTCCGTAAGTCTGTCACCTAATGTCCTAAAGTTCCAAAGTAGCAGTAGGAACAGTGGTAAGTGGGTAAAAGGACATTTTCTAACAAGAGGGGTGAATATCCGGAAGCAGGAAATTTTCTTGGCAAATATTTATTTATGAGGTAAATGGAGGAACTTTTTAAAACCAGCATGAGCATTGTTCTGCTTAGTTGGTGCAGCCTTTTCTCTGTGTGCATAATTATAGAACTTTATTTATAAAAGATGGTAAAGTTTGAAAGGTACATTAACCTCATTTGAACCCACAGCCACCATACCAAGAAAGCCCACTGTACCCATTGTACAGATGAGAAAAGTGAACCTCAAGAGTGAACGCTGAGTGCTTTGCCCAAAGTGACCATCTATGTTCCATTTTACATTGCTATAACAAACTTCCTGAGGCTGGGTAAGAAAAAGATTCACTCAGCTCATTGGTTTGGAATCCAGAAGTAAAAGATTGGGCAGCTATGTGAGTTACGGACCTCACGATGGGGGCAGCACAGTGGCAGGGGCCCAGGGGTGAAGATCACAGGGAGCAGCATGAAGCCAGAGACTCTATTTGGTTCTGGGAGACCAGCATCAATACCTTCTGAAGGGAGAACTTCCCGTGACCTAACACTTTGTACAGACCCCTCAGTTACAGGTTCCTCCACTTCTCAAGATCACCAATAAATACTTGCAGGAGACCAAGACTTCAGCATGGGAACCTCTGGGGGACACGCTTACCCCATATCCAAACCACACCAGTAACATAAACAGCAAGTCACAAGACAGCCACAGAACACATCTCTCGACTCTTTAGAAATAGATCACATTTTCCTGCTATCTTCAAATTTTAGGAAGAAAGAGAACATAAAATCAAACGATAAAATCAAAACCCAGTCAACTTCCCACCACAAGAATATCACATACAAAATTACGTATAGCTAAGTAGGTAACAGGCTTGCTTCAAGACTGAGTAAATTTATTTTCACTTAATTGTCTTCTGAGTCCATCTGCAGGCACTTCCCCATTTCCTAATATAGCAAATACCCATCTAGTCCAAGGGCAGGAGATTATCCTGACCTTGAATTTGGGATGCTACTGCCTATGGCTGAGAACACACTTAGCCAAGCACATTGTGTTCCTTGCTAATCCATCTTTCCACGAGGTGAAAACACCCCGGCACTCAATGAAAAGAAGTCTGGTAATATTTAATACGCACACAGACATTTCCCTCCTCATGTAATTCATGTGCACACATCATTAAGGATCAAAGCGCAAGCAAACCAACCAAAGAATGGGAGAGGAATTCTAAAACATCAAAGTTAATTATATTTCGTCGTCCCGATGGCTGTTACTTGTTCAATTAAGACATAGCTCTGGCTAACGATAGGCAAGCTGTGCCTCTCAGTCTGAAATGGAGCAAGATGACCAAAAGTCACACCAGGTAAAGCCGGACACCCGGCCTTTCTCAGCGCCGCAGTACCCATTAATGCACAAGTGTCTGCACTGGACTCCTCTTGGAGAGGAGCCAGCACAGGCCCCACCTCCAGGAGGCATCCTGCACAACCTCTGTAACCTAATTCTTCACCCAGCCCGCAGAGCAGAAAACCACAGGGTGAGGGGACGACAACGCCACAGACCTGTCCTGTTAAAATATTTGAGGTTCCCGGCAGCTTTTCCCTTTTAGTTTATAAGGAATACAAAGGCTCTACCACACTTGAGTCTGCTTCCAGTTCCTCTCTCCTAGCCCAGGGGACGAGGCTCTGTGCGTATGCCCCATAAATCCCCCACTCTCGAGGGCAGCAGTATTAACGGCTGGTGCACCCTACGGTACTGAGACTCAACCAGGAAAATCTCACACCCATGCACAACTGCACACAGGGAAAAAGGAAAACTAGAGTTTATTCAGGTAAAAAGTGGCAGAAGGAAAGAACATTCAGAGGCATTGAACAGCAAAAAGTGCTTCACCACTCGGCAGTAATGGCCAGGCCTCCACCTGGACATTTGATTTTTCTTTTTCCCACAAGGAGCAGGGAATAAACTGCATTTGTCAAGAACTTAATTGTACACGAGGAAGGCAATCGAGGCTTTATAAATACTGTCTGATTGCACATTCCTCCTTTAAGCGTGCAAAATAGGCGAGATTCCCAGTTTTTGACCTGCAATGCAAAAAGATCGGCATTCTAAGCGTAGCTACAAGAATTTAAGATTTGACCTCGAGAAAATCTGTGAATTTCTTCTAAAACTGTGACTTCGTTGAGCCTATACTTCTTAGGTAGATTCTGCACACAAGGAAGGAAGGAAGGAAGGTAGCCACCAGTGTCCTTGTTCCTGCTCTACAAGCTCAGTCTGTACTTCTTCCCAAGCCCGCAAAGAGTTTAGTCATGCTCTGGGCTCCATGCTACAGTTTTAAGTTCAATGGGTCCACCTATCTTATTATATCAGAAGGAAAAAAAAAAAAGAAACAAAACCAAGGTAACCAAGTCATTGTGTCTGTTCAAGCCTTTTAATATATATTTTAAAAATTGGATCTACTATGGCAGATTAGTACTTTAACTTCAAAGAATTTTTCTGACCTAGCCATGCATCTGTATCAGAACAAGCTACCTATCCATACTGTACTTTGACAAACTGACAAAGTCAAGGGCAAGAACCCAAAAGAAGCTTGGCTCTCTCTACACCACTCCACTGGGCACTCACAGAGGAGACTCGGCTTGCAGGGTTCCCACGCACACTCCCTCATGATGCAATGGAAGCTGTGTGCTCCAGCCTTCCTTTCTGACTTAAATAAACCAATGAGCCTTCTTTTTTCCCCTTTAATCACAGGTGCCTGATGTAAAACACCAAAACTCAGTTTTTCCATGATTAGCTGAACCCTCCAGAATTCCTTACAGATGTGTTTATAGCATATCCTCAGGGCTGTGTCAGAGCTCAGTGGTAGAGCCCAGGCCTAGGAGCACAAGTCCCTGATTTCATCCCGACACCTGAGAGATCTAAGCAGGCTATACTCTTGAATCAGATGGGCCACATTTCGCACAGTAGGAAACTGAGGCCCTTACAGAATCCGCGTGCACGCGCGACTAGGAATCAAGCCCAGGGCCTTCACACACAACCACATCCCAGTCCGTCCTTATTTTTCAGTTTTGAGGCAGTGTCTCCCCAGGTCACTAAGTTGCCCAGGCCTGGCTCAAACTTGTGATCCCCCTGCCTTACAGAGTGCTGAGATGACAGGCCCGTGCCACTGGCCCCGGCTTCACAGTGTTCAGTTAACAAACATCACAACGCTTAGTATTCCATTTGAAGAACCTATAGCAGTATTTCCACGTTAACTCTCTCCAAAGACCCTCTGTTCCTTTGTGGAGTAAGAGTCAACATCAATTAGTGACATACCAAAGCCTTCAATGTCACCATATTCTGAAATTTCAGCCCACTCCCCTTGAATATAAAATGCACATTTCCTGGCCACACACATAACACCTCCTTGATAATGTACACCAGCGCCATGTCCTCATGGGGCCCATGGGGGTTCTCACAGATGTTGGTACAGCAATACGGATACAAGATAGTTCACTAAAGGGAAGGCACCTTAAAAATATGAGCATTGAACTCTCTGTTCCTCCTACAAACTTTACTAAGCACTTGGATCCATAAGAGAAAAGTCTTCTTTCTTTATGTTTCAGTTTAATTTTCTTCATTTGTCTCATGACGTGATCTGGAAAAAGATAAAAAGGCAAAATCCATACATGGTGGTGCATACTAATAATCCTAGCACTCTGGGAGACTGAGGCACGAGGATCACAAGTTCCAGGCCAGCATGGGCAATTTAATGACTTCACAAGACTCTGTCCCAAAATCAAAAATAGAAAGAGTTGGGAATATAGTTCAGTGTGAAAGCCCTGCATTCAACACCTACAACAGCAGTTTTAAAAAAAAAAAAAAGAGGCCACAGGACAGTATCTGTAGCTCTTCAGCTGTCACATGACCGAGAGTCACCTGGAAGATGCCTGTTGATGATTCCACACTCTTCACCAACAGTTTCTGACTCAACAGATCCACAGTGGAAGCCAGGAATTACCAGTTTGATCAAGTGCCACAAGTGATCAGATGCTGGTGGTCCCAGGACCACACCTCAAGAAAGGCCGGCAGGAGAGGCGTGAGGAGAAAGAGCCAAGTGAGAGGTGGGGTTGAGTCAGGGCTTTGGAATTCTCAAGTGGTTTCCCTGGTGTTTACAGTCTCTCTCACTGCTCCAAGTGCAATGTCTGTTCAGTTAAAAATTCACCAAACACCACAGACAGAGAGAGTCTGACTTGAAAGCCTGATAACGCTAATGGTGGTCAACGGGATGACTCTACATAGGGGCCCGGTCGAGGCCTCGCTGCCTCCTCTCAACAATGTTTGCAGGTCCAGCTTCTTCACCTCTCTGCCTCGTCTTTTTGGTTTCTCTCTTTCTTCATTTACTTATTTTTGTGGTGGTCCTGCAGATTGAATCTGGGACCTCTGCACTGAGTTGCCTCCCCAGTCCATTTTTCTTACTTTAATTTTGAAACAGAGTCTTGCTAAAAGTAGCTAAGTTGCCAAGTTGCCCAGGTTCAGCTGGAACTTGTGATCCCCTTTCCTCAGCCTCCCAGAGGGCTGGGATCCTAGGCTTGTGCCACCATGCCTACCTGATTACTTTCTTTTGAAAGAGCCTTCCTCATTCCCCATCAAAAAATCTGTCTAGTTTCTCGGGGTTTTTTGTATTCTTTTATAAATTACATTTTATATTCTAGGTACAGTTACACTGTGTTGTATTTTAAGAACCACATTTGTATTTCCCAGTGAACTTTATATAAATGCAAACTAGAAAAATGTACTAATGAGGCACCAATGAGAAGAGAGAACCAAATCCTACACACACACACACACACACACACACACCCCTGTACTTGTGCTACCGTGGGGACCTTAACAAGTTTAAAGA
The DNA here is from genome assembly GCA_004027205.1 of Ctenodactylus gundi. Taxonomy (NCBI): domain Eukaryota; kingdom Metazoa; phylum Chordata; class Mammalia; order Rodentia; family Ctenodactylidae; genus Ctenodactylus; species Ctenodactylus gundi. Next base: position 7,956 of record PVKB01002491.1, on the reverse strand, counting down.
AAAACAAAGCAGAAAAATCCTAAGAAAGAACTAAGAAAATCTCAATAAAACTCAAAGTATGTAGAGCACCAAAACGTATAAGTGTAGAAAGATATTATTTTTAAAGGATTAATACTATCCTCTGAAACATTTATTAAACATAGATGTTTTGTGAAGCACTGTCAAAAGTGGGAATGAAAATAGAACCCAGGACTCCAACTTTCCAGCTCTCGTCAATAAATCAGGCCATTTCCCTCCAAAGTCCAAAATAGCTGAAAATGCTCTGGTTATTTTCTAACATATGGCTTAAATATTTATATTTTAAGTGCTTTCAGCGTACAGTCCACATGATAAACATTCATCAGCAGTTAGACATCTTCGTAAGTAACTCTAACTGCAGTGTCAGACCAAATATGCATTTAATCAAAATAAACATTCCCAATCACAGGCTATAAATTGTTCCAATATTTACTCAATATCTTGACACTAACACTCAGTTGCCTTTCTTCCTCTCAAAATACTGTTTTCAGGATGTTTTTATCCTCTGTGTGACAAGAGACGAGACTGAGGCCACAGAAAGATAAGTATGTCCCAGAGATGAGGGTGGAGGACTTGCAAAGAGCTCACCCATTAGCAGAATCTATCTCTTGGTTTGTTTCACGGGATTACATTAAACAATCAATCCAACAAATACTTGGGCATCTGCCGGGGACAATTCTTGTCAGGATGGATAAAGTCAAAGTCCCCGGCAAACAACGTTCACATTCTAGCTGAGAAGACAATAACAAATGGGTTAGCAAACAAACACTCAATATAAGATTAGACAGTGTTAAATCTACGAAGGAAAGCAGAGCAGAAAGAAGGCAGAGGAAAGGGACACAGTCTATGGGGGCCGCCCCTGCTATTGTGGAAAGGGTGGCCACACACAGCTGCACTGAAGCCCTTTGATCAAAAACAAACTGATTCCACCATGAGAAAAATAGTAAGTCCACTCTCCAAAGTTAGCCTCATGTATCGGGGCAGTACCAAAAGCAGAGATTAATAAGCATCTAAGAAGGTTAAGGGAAGACAGGAAGAAAGACACAGGGCTAAACCACTTCCAAAATAGGTAGCACAAAGACGGAGGGCCCATTCCCTGCACCTGGCCCCTCTCACAACTGCCGGCCAGGACACTGGCAGATCAGGATCACCTGGAGACGCCGACAGGCACAAAATGAGCCAGAGAGGGTAAATAAAGGATCCCAGGGAAGCTATATCCCTCCGGAGTCCATTTGTTCAGGATATCTGAATACAGTACTTAAGACCACCAAATGCAAGATAAGCTCATGTTCTCAAACTTTATAGAACTTGTATCACTCTAGGATCAGATATGATTTTTTTATTCTTAACAAAGGATGAACTCAAACATAAAACTCCTAATATAATTCTCTTTTAAAGCATGCCCATTTCAAAACAGACCAGTATCCTATATTAAAGGGCAGGAAGCAACCACTTTAGAAGTTTCCAAGGAGAGTGAAATAAGCCCTTGGTGGTTTTTTTTTTTTTAAGGAAATAAACATTTGAAAAGTCCAAAGCTACAGAAAAGCCATAATCTATTTCAGATTAAAAGCCATAATAAAGTCATCACTTTCTAGTAGCTGGGATTAGTTTGGTTAGAGCTTCAATCATTCATGCTTTTAATCTGAAATTGGCCCTTCAAAGCTGTAATGAATTAAACAACATGCCACCCACAGAATCAATTGTAAAAATACACTGTAACTAAAAACATAATGACTCAATCCACTTCCTTCCTCATCTTTCCATAATCCATTTGACCCTCTTCCTGTGACCTAATCTAATCACTGGCTGGGTTTCCATTAAGTTAAGATCCTCTCTGTCATGCTGTCTGAAGTCACTGCACTAGTTCTCCTAGATTTAAGGGACAATTGTATAAATGTCACTGTCTACAATTGAATTGTTAAAATGTAAAGCAGACAGTGATTCAATTCATGGCTGTGTGCTCCAAGAGCAGAACCAGCAGATGTGGAGTCTAGTATGAGAGTTTAAAAAAACCTTTTGGCGACACTGTCCACTAATAGTAAATATTCTTAGAGGAAGACAAGATTCTGAGTTTGACAAAGACCTTGTCTATTCTCTACAGCTACCACCCTGCCACCCACACATCTACAACGAACAACACAGTTACACTGCACATTACAATTTGCAAACCATTTGCACAAATGTTTATCTCCAATCCTCAGAGCAGCCTTCAGACCTTGTTATTACCAAAACTCACAAAAACCCACTGCCCAAGCTAGGTGCTTCCGGTTCACGAACTGTATACATGCAAACTGGCTTTTGGCATCATTCAATGGGAAACCAGGTGTTACCAATGGCATTATTTTAGAATAAGATAATTTCACTGTTGAGCACGCCCTCTTGGACCTTTTCTGTCCTGATTTACAGCCAGGGATCCCAACTCTCTTCAGGCTGTGGCAAGCTGTGACGTGACCACTGAAAAGCAGATAGCGAAACAATTTGATGGTGCAGGAGGAAAATTATTAACATGTCTTTCTTTTCTTTCTGTGGCATTGGGGACGGAGCCCAAGGCCTTCATCCTGAGCTATACCTCCAGTGCCCTTTTTTTTAATTTTTATTTTGAGACTGGGTCTCACTAAGTCACTAAGTTACCCGGGCTAGGCGTGAGTTTCTAATCCTCCTGACTCAGCCTCCCAAAGTGCTTGTATTACAGGACTGCACTGCAGGGCAGGGCAATTAAAAATTTCATTTGGATCTGTGTTAGAAATAAGGAAAGGGAGCCAATCTTTGGTCCAAGGTCACACACAGTTCATAGTGTACTTTTTACGAATGCTGGCCAAGCCAGCTTCAGCACTGTCCCGTGATGCTAATCTAGCCAGTGATTAAAGCACGAGTGGGAACGATGTGTCCCCAGGTAAGGCTCTGACTGGCAGGCTGATTCATAACCATCCTCAAGACAAAGAATCTAACCGGCTAAGACGAGCAAAGTTTAATTCCCTCAGTGGCCACAACACCGCCTAACTAAAGTACAGTTCCTACTGACTGACTGATTCTTTCAGCAGTTGCTTGCTTACCAAACGTGAGTGAAATCAGATCTAAGAAGATATTGCTTAGAGTCTTACCCCCACCCCTTAGACACTTAAGAGTGAGCCCTTGACCTCAGTCCGTGAAAATGGCTGCCTGGCCTCCTCTAGGTTTGTTTGCTTGCTTGGGTTACGAGCAGGGGGGTCATGACCACAAACAGCACTGTGTTCCTTGAGCTCACCACTGGCAAATGCATCTCATGATCCTCCGACCTCTACAGTACCCCCGCGTGCATGGCAGTATGGGAGTTACTACCACACTCTGCAGATAATCCAGTGGAGGCTCAGAGAGGTTAAGTAATCTGCCCAGGGTCACTAAGTTGGGGCACAAATGCAGGTCGCTTTGTCTTTAAGTCCTGAGCTTGTTCTGCTCTCTTATTCAATCAGAAATGCACTGTCTGAGGAAATGGTTGAAGGACCCCTGTACAGCACTCTGCAAGTAATTCCCAAGCCAGCAAGGTTTCCTGCTGTCTCTAAACTGCCTCCTTCTTACCCTTCATATCAAGGTGACTCTGACACATTGTCTTATTCAGGGTGACAGTGCCGGCACGACAAAATGGAACACAGAAAGATGATCTTAAATCCCCACATCGTTAAAAAAAAAAGTAATAATGATAATTTGACCCACAACACCTGTTTAAGGAATCCATCAGTACAATTCAGAATCAAACTAATTGAGGGGTTGAGCCTGTCACTGCTGTGGCTTGTCACAAAGACAAGGAATAGAAGTTCTGAGATGGGAAAGGGAAAGAATTTAAACCTTGAGAAAATGGGAGCAACAGGAGGCTCCAGCAACTGACATGAGAATTGTGGGAACCACAAGAACACTCACAATTCTTCTCTTCATCCATTTATTGCAAAACATCCACCTACACCCATCGTGTGAGTCACCTTATTCATCTAACAGTATCTCTCAAGCCAAGTCTTTTAAATAGAATGAGTGGGGGAGCGGGGGGGGGGGGGGGGGGGGGGGGGGGGGGGGGGGGGGGTTACTAGGGATCGAGCCCAGGGCCTTCTCCCCAGACTGTATCCCTAGCCTACTTTTATTTCTATTTTCAGACAAGGTCTTCTCTGGTACTAAGTTGCCCAAACTAGGCTCAAGTTTGCAATCCTCCTGCCTCAGCCTCTCAAAGTGCTGAGACTACAGGTATGAGACTCCAGGCCCAGCTTAGATTTTTTTTTTTCAATTAGAAAACAGGAGCAGACATGTTACCAAAGAGGACTTGTGTATAAGCACATTAATAAGATACTCAACATCATTAGCTCCCAGGGAAATGGAAATAAAGTGAATACTGAGATATCACTTTACATTTGTCATAAAGCTTAAAATCAAAAATAACGATAAGACCCAATGCTGGCGAGGACGCACAGAAACCAATCCCTCCTACACTGCTGGTAGGACTGTAAAAGGGTACAACCACTCGGAAAAACGGTTTGGCAGTTTCTCATAAAACTAAACATGCAATTACCATTTGGTCTAGCAATTTCACTCTGGGGCATTTATCCCAGGGAAATGAACACTAATGTTCAAACAAAAACTGTACGCGAAAGTTCATAGCAGCTTGCTTCATCGTAGCCAGTGTGTGGAAACAGCCCAGATGTCCGACAGGTGGGTGGTTACACAGACTCTGATGCACGTGAGCCACTGCTCCCCAAGAAGAGGAAACAAACTACTGACGTGAACTTCAGTTAAGATTTTTAAAAGCCAATCCCCAAGGATTATAAACTGGATTATTCCACTGTATACATATATAAAGATTTTTAGAAATGGAGATCCAATTAGTGGTTTCCAGGGCCTACGGAAACAGGGAGGGTAATAAGAGAAGTATAATCATAAAAAGGAAAGTAGGGGAATCATGTGAACATGGGACAATCCAGCATCTGTATTTTTTGTGGTTTGCAAAAATACAATCCTAAGAATGTGATAAAATTATATAGAACAGAACACACATACAGGAAGGAATGCAGGTAAAATTGGAAATTCGAATAAGATCGTTAAACTGCATCAATCTCAATATCCTGGTTAAGATACTGTTCAATAGTTTTGTAAAATGTTGCTCTTGAGAAAAATCAGGAAAAGGGCACTATTATTTCTTACAACTGTAAAACCTACTATGATCCAGTAAAAATTCAATTAAAAGCAGATCAATAAGAAGTATTTCCTTATGAGACTGTTTTTAAATAATCATTTATTAATGCTGTCTTTTTTCTTCTTTCAGATAAAACCATTCTGTTTTTTCCTACACGAGTGGTTATGGAAGTTCTCGCTTGCTACATACCATAAAAATCATTAATCAAAATCAAGGCTATGAAAGAAAGAAGGCTTAAGCAAAAGAGCCCATATTGTGAGCTGGTATCTGCACGTAGCTCCAGAACAGGCAAATCTAATCTACGGTGAGGAAAAGCAGAGCAGAATGTGGGGTGCTGCTGTGGACAGTGAGGCCAGAGCCGGCCTAGCTTCTGGCAGTGACAAGGTCCTGGTCACACAAAAGTGCACATCGGTCAGAACTCAAGGAATGTCCCAGTAAGCTTTGTGTACCTTATCAAATGGAAATTGACCTTTAAACACTCTAAACAAAAGCTGAAGGTAAGGTAAAGTTACTGTCTTTCCCTCCGCTCCATTCTTCCTGCTCGGGCCCTGTACACAACAAGATCCGGCGGTTCTAGTTCCATCCAGAGTCATCAAACTAAATGGTTTCTTTTTAAAAAGTTATGATTATCCTTCTTATACATTTTTTTCTCAGGGAAAGGAAATTACAATCAACAAGTAACCATGAGCAAATTCGTATAAAAAGTATCATTAAATCAGACTAAATTAAATTAAAACAGATGTAATTAGGGCCCTCTGAAAGTAATTTTGGCTAATACTTTGTTTACATGCAATAAAGACAGAGCAAGTACTGACCTCAGGCACTTTGGGCTGCTGTTACATTAGTTATTACATGTGCCTTGTATGTTCCAGCTGAAGATATCCTTTATAGGTCTGAGTAGCTAATGTTCTTCTGCCAAGGTTACTTCAAATGAGCCTCAGATCCCACAGAAGGAAAAGTGAAATCCTATGAAATCCACACGCTATTATAGACCTAACACCACTGGGCCAGTAGCAAAGGCTTTGCTTTGCTTAACCGCGACTGTACTGTACTTACGATATGTATTTGTTAGGCCAAAATTAGAAGAGGGATGGTGGACTGTTCCAAATTACAATTATACCCAATGGGATTCAACCTTTCTCACTTAATAGGCTTGTGCTGTGGAGACATGTCTGCTTAATTGGCCAGGCAAGTCAAGACTCTGATGAAAATTATTGCTTGACCATTCGAAGATCCTTGGTCGAGATAACAACGTTAGAAGTTTCCAGGGCTGACTGTTCACTCTTCAATGTTGCTCAATGTCCCCAGACTCTTTCTCTAGTCCCATTATAGACCAAATTATCTCACAGAGGTGGACCAGGCACACTTGGGTAAGTAGTCCCTTCCCTTTCCCCTTTTAAGTAATGGTATTTTCCCCCCAATTTTACTCCAGATGGTACCACCGGTTTGGATTTTCACCTTCATTTCATTCCTTCTCGTACCATTCCCTGTTCCTAAACAACAGACCAGAGAATAATTTTATTTATGACACCTCCAAACTCTTATCCCATAAACAGTGATTTAAAACAAAAGCAATGTATGTGAGCCTTGAAGCAATTTGAGCAATTTCTTTCAAATAAGAGGTTTATATAGAAGTAAAATTGGGATATTCAGATAATACTATGTGACAATCACCAACTCAGATGAGATACAAAAGAAATTCCCTCCCTTTCTCCCTTTGCAAACACCTCCAGGCGCCCTTGGAGGCAAGCTACGTTTTTGGACGGCACATGTCCATGAACAGTGGGTAGTAGAGGGCGTTCTACCAGCAAGGTTTCATTTTAAAACTCAGCACTTCCTCAGTGCTAAAAATCTATTCAGAAATCCCTTTCTCCTTAGGCTACAGAGCTTTATTCAGCCAGGGGCCAAGAAACGCTGATATTTCAAGAAATCTAATCTCTTAATGACTGGTGTCAGGGGAAGAGGACGGTCAAAGAGTCATCTTGAAATAAGCTGCATCTCAGGTTCATGAGAGCCCATAAGTGGGAGCTGGGAATCACAATCGCCACCAACATGTTGTCAGCATACTGTGATCTGACTGCATGGGGGTGTCCTGTCCAAGTGGATAAACTGTCCTTCCTATCACCCACTCAAACTCCACAGTCCCTGATTCCTCCATCACAGAAAAGTATCCAAGGACACATGCAGCAGGCTGCCAGCGGAGGAGGCAATGGAGAGGGAGGCTGGGCCAGGGGGCCCATCACTGAAGACCTCTGGGAAGACCTGGGTTTTGAACTAGACTTTGTCAGTGACAACAAATCCCATTACTAGTTGGGGAAAGACAGTAGCTCAGGAAGAGGGAAGAATTTGTCTGAAGTGACAGAATAAAAACAGACTGTGTGCAAAACATAAGAAATAAATTCGTATGGTTTTTAAGCAGGGATTTTCTCAAGACAACTGCGATGGCAGAGAGCATAATAAAATAGAAGGGGAGATGGGTTTAGGGAAAATACTCATTAATTCATTAAATTTATTTGACACATATTTATTGGACATCCACTCTCCACAAGACATTCTTCTAAGGTGCCAGAGGAGAAAAAATTTTTAGGAAAAAAAGTAGAATTTTCTTTTTAAAGGGAAATCAGCCCTCAAAGAAAGAGCTGATTCAAACAAGACTCTAAGCATAAATTACGTCATTTTAATTCCTTCCCAAAAACCACAATAGAGGTTTTCAGTTCCTTCAGTTGGAACATCTGATCTGCAAGAGGTGGACAGAATTTAGGTGGATTAAGGAAGTCGCCCCCCCA
>PVKB01002490.1:231317-276663 GCA_004027205.1 Ctenodactylus gundi | reverse complement strand
CAGCTTCTGAGCGTGACTTCTGCCTGTTTCTCAGAATCCTGTAATGAGGAGGGTTGCTTCACACTGTCATGTTTCAAAGAAAAAGTGAGTCCAGTGCCACCACAGTCACCACCTGGCCTGTCCTCAGATAGGCTAAAGGAGTGGGTGCCAGCTCCCATGCTGGCAAAGGGGCTGCCCCTCCATAGATGTGACTGGTTAACAAGACTGAGAGGAACAGCACGGCAGAGACACGCTGCTGATCGTGCCCTTCTACCTGTCAATCACATCTCTCTTTCATGCAACTTGGCGCTCCCGCAGCCACCTGGGCATGGGCTGCAGGCGCTCAGGACAGACAGTATGGGCCTGCCCCTTCTCCTTACCCTCCCACACCACCCAAAAGTTCCAGGGGATATCTCCTTCGGGGGTACTAAGCTGACTTGGACCAGCTCACAAGAGTCAGTTAAGATTCTAGATATTGTGACTCAGTTACCACCACATGGCAAGCTAGAAATTGACCACAGTAAAAGTATTTATACCATGGAGATTGGCAACAGATCAAGGGCCTTTGTCTCCTCCCAGAGAGCCAGCTGTTAAATATTTCCCAGTATGGGACTGGACTTCAGACACACCGATCTGGTTCATTCATGTACTCATCCACCTATTTGCTGATTCATTCATCTAAATACGCATATTTGTTACAAAATCCCTAACACTGCCGTATGATGTAGTTCCCATTCACTGTCATCCTTGCCCCTCATGACCTATGCTATGCCAGGTTTGTGTTAAATGTTGAGAATTCAGCAACGCAAGGCGGATGTGATCCCTGCTCTTGAGGGGTGCACAGTCAAGTGAAGAAGTCGGGTTTTAACCTTCCCCCCAAAGTCACAGGCCCTGTCCTAGGGGTTAACCAAGTCAAGACGGCAGGATGGAATCAGGGAGACAGGCGCCAGTTAGAGAGAAATAATACATATGTGCAAAGTCCTGGGACTTGAGGAAGCCCTGCATGTCCCACGAGCTGACCCCAAGGCCAGCATGGCTAGAGAGGAAAGCACCAGGGAAGAATGGAGCTAGGAAGCCCCTGCTGGACCGTGAGCACCAGGCAAGGGAGCCTACACAAAGGGGTGCCACTCATTTCCTCACCACCTCCTCTCCCTGGTCCTTCTCTGGGTCTCCATTTCCTCATGGGAAAAAAATGAATGTAGAAATGGAGCTAACAGGAAGCAGGATCAAAAAATACAGTGAAGGTTTAAATGTTTTTAAATGTATTACAGTAAAGACAACTTGCCATGGGTGCCCCTCAAAACACTCCCCAACACACGGCTCCCACTACTCTTGTCACTCTTTGACGTGGGTGTGGAAATCTTCTTTCCTGAGTGTCTCAAACTGTGCTGTCATGGCTGCCTCGCATAGATTCAAAGGTTCACCTTTCATGGTCGATTTGACTTTAAGTCACATGCTGCCAAATCCAGTGAGCAAGGTGGATGAGGACAGGGGTCATGCTTCTACACCTGCCTTTCCACTGGATGGCACTGGGCAGCAGCAGTCCCCATATATCTAAGCCCACCTCATAAGGACACAAAAGAGGACTTTCCTGAACTGCTACAGAAAGCCATGAGAACGAGAACCCTGGGTTAAGTGTGTTCAAGTCAGGGAAGTAATTTGAGGAGCCAGTGCATCTTGTATACTTTTTTTTTTTAATTTATACATTCACTGTACATTTCAGCGGCCCCTGTAACTTTGCTGTGTGGATGTGGGATCAAATGAAGACAGAGAGGAAAGTCCCGGTGCCACAGCTGGCTGCTCACAAACTCAGGGCACCAACAAGCACACTTCCCCTCCTCCCCCATGCCTGCTCAGACCCCTCGCCTCTGGCCATGCCGACCCCCCCCCCCATTCCTACCAAGTGCCAGGCCCACCGCTGGGGGCCAGGAACCATGGTCGCTGACAGGATCTGGTCCTGTCTAATTGTGCTCCTTGGTTTCGCCCACAGAAACTGATTGTATCCCTGCTCCCCCAGGCTGAGGGGGAGGGTGTAGGCACGCAGGGGAGGGGGTCTCTAGGACGAGGTATTTCCCCATACCCTGCGGCTCCCTCTAAAATACTGTGTTTCCCAGGTCTCTCCCCATCTCTGCGCATCTAGAGGCTTTGGTCTGAATGCTCAACTGGGAAGGTGCCTGGTATATTAAAAGCCATCAGTCAACTGTTGTGCAGGCCTGAAAACCCAGCAATCTGGGAGGCTGAAGCAGGAGGATTCGAGTTTGAGCCCAGCGTGGGAAACTTAGTGAGTTAGGAAGCCTATTTCAAAAAAAAAAAAAAAAAAAAAACCTAAACCACAATTACAGGTGAAGCAAGGTCTCCCCCTTTATTACCCTCCCCCACGTTAGAGGCCACCCCAGCCACCCACGCTGCAGCACCTCAGCCCCTCTGTTTGGAGAAGGGCGCCCCGTGGCGCCCTCCACCCCCTTGCCCAGACTCACTGAGAAGTTGTCTGCTGGAGTCGCTGACCGTCACGTTCTCTTGCCTGAAAGGGTTCATCAGCGGAGCGCACCGGTTCTTGGCTGGACGGGACGAGGAACCGGTGGGCGGGCGGGATCTGGGATTCCTACCCCCTCCCACAGCCGCCACCACCACCACCACGGCTCTGTCCCCAGGTCATCCTCTGAGAGGACAAAGGAAAACATAGGCGCAAGTGGGGGTGGAGCGGGGCACCCCTGGAAGGACGCTGGTAGCTCCAGCCCTCCGCCCGCCTTCCTGAGGGCCCCTAGACATGGCATTTGAGACTCCGGGTTTAGGCAGAGGCGCGTACCAAGCAACAGGTCCCAGGTGAGCCTGGCACGGCGAGGAGACCCCTGTCCCCGCAGGCAGCCTTACCCCAGCAGGTTCTCCAGAGGCCCGAATGCGAGCTCATGGGTTCAGGCTGGCTGCGGTTGGCGGCCCCTCGTGCGTCCCGCGCCCCCGGGCCGTTCCTCTCCAGGCGCTCCGTGTCAATGATGTACCAGAAGTCTGTGGCGATGGCGGCGGCCAGGAGCGCGAAGCTCAGCACCCCGCTCAACGCCGCAGCGCCGGCCAGCACGCTGAGGCGCACCCGCATGGCCGCGCCGCGACCCCTACCCCTCCGCGCGCCGCCTGCGCCCTGTGAACCCCAGACCCTCGGCTCGCAGCTCCACCCCACCGCCAGCTCGGACAGCAGCCCGGCCTCGAACTTCACCCTGGCTCCGCCCTCGCCTGCGCCCGAGACCCAGCGCCCGACCCCCGGTCAGTACCGTCAGACCCCACCTCCGCCCCGGAGCCTGCGCACCTACGCCCCCACCCTCGCCGGAGCCCGCGCCCGGCCCAAGCGCGCGTCTTCGCTCTCCAACTCTGCACAGTCCCCACACCTCTGCACCCTCCCCTCTCCTGATTCCCAGGCGCTCCTTTCCGCCCGCGCCCCCTATGCCTCCTGGGCGCTGCTCCGTTCACTCTTGAGCCGGCACCCCGATCTTCCCTCGCCCGCCCTTTCCACCACTCCCGCTCCAGCCCCGGTAACAGCGTGCGCGCAGCCGGATGGAGGGCGGTGCCAGGGGCCGAGTACACGGGAGGGAGGGAGACTTTCTGGACCCTGGGGGAGTCCCAAGGAAGAGCCTACTAGAGTTCCCAGGGCTCGCAGGTGTTCTGCTAGGAGGCCTCCCTCTAGCTATGGTAACTCTGCTTCCCAAACCCACCTTCACGTAATTTTCCTGTGCTGACTACTGAGGGAAAAGGCAAATTTGGTTTTGTGAGTTCTTTAAAATAAGGGGGTACGCCAGGTTCGCTATCATCTCTGCCACTGCAGAGTCTTTCCTCATCATCACAGCTGACACCTCCACCACGATCCTCAGCATCTGTTCCTCCATTACCACCACGACCTTCACCATCCTTCTATTAGTACCACCACCATTTCTACCACCTCCTTCACCATCACCACCACCCCCTCACTACCACCACCTTCATTATGACCATCACCACCAGCTGTACCACCACCACTACCACCACCATCACCTCTACTACTGCCGCCTCTGCCACCACCATCACCTCTGCCACCATCACCACCACTACCACCACCATCACTACCTCTACCAGCATCTTCACAGTCTCCACCACCCCACCACTACCAATGGCACCAGCATCACCACCAGTCTCTTGTTCGTCATCACCAACAGCCTCACCAATTCCACCATCTTCCTTGCCTGTGCAAAACTTCATTCCACCAAGTATACTTTTTGAGCCTTCTGTGTACCAGATACTAGGGTTCATGTTGAGAATACAGAGACAAGGAACCCAAACACTGTGTATGTGGTTAGTAGACGATGCAGGCTTCTCGGTCTTTTTCAAAGCAAGACTACAAGGGGAAATACTCATATCTGTATAGAGGTAAATGGAATAGGGGTCCAGATGCAGGAGGTGGCCAGGCTCAAATCTCCCTTTATGTTGGAGAGGTCAAAATCCTGGCACCCCAGTGACACATTCTTGAGGGACCATCTTGGCAAGACCCAAGTATTAGTAATCTCCAGCCATGGTGGGCAGATGATCACTAAGCAGTGTTTAGAGCCACTGGAGCACCCCGAGTGGGAGTAGCAGTGGGGTCTCAGCTGGCCTCTCTGAGGAAAGGACCCTGATGCTGACATGAGCACAGTATTTCATCAGGTGCCTTACAGAAGCTAGAACACAGTGGGGAAGGGTAGAGAGAGGGGGTAAAGGCAGGATACAGGCAGGGCCAGACTGGGAAGGTCTGGAAACCTATGACGGCTTAGATTTTCTCTAAACCACTAAATAGTTTTGAACAGGGAAGTTAAATATTCTAACTTACTTTTATAAAAATCTCAATCTCACTACTGAATTGGGAAGCAAGAAAGCCAGTTAGGAGGATACTGTAGTAGAAGAAATAAGAGATCCTCTGGTTTTAGGCCAGGGTGGCAGCATAGTGAGTAGGGAGGGCAGTGAGCAGATTTTTTTAAATTGAGAGATGTTATGGTTTAAAAACAAAGTGTCCTCCAAAGACTCATATATTGAGGACTTGACCACCCACATGGCAGTGTTCAGAGATGGGCCCTCGACATGCGACTGGATCAGGAGAACACCAAGCTCTACAATGGACTGACCCACTGACAAGTTCACAGCTGAAAACGCGCTGAGGAGGGAGGCCCCAATGGAGGAAGGAGATCATGGGGGGTGGGGGGCACCTCTGAGAGTGTATCTTATCCCCAGCTCCTTTGTCTCTGGCTCTCCCACCCTCTCTGCTTTGAGGTGAGCAGCTTTCCTCTACCATGATATTCTGCCTCACCACTCACCTAAAAGCAATGGAATCAGTAGGCCATGGACTAAACCCTCTGAAACCATGAATCAAAATAAATCTTCTCCTTTAAGTCATTCCCTGTCACTGTATTCTTCCATCTGAATCATCATCACTGTCACCGGCATCTTCAGCATTAACATGCTGATGGAGCTGCCACCAGTAAGATCGTGTCTTCCTCCATTCTACGCACTCTAGGGGTCCATCACCCCTGGACCACCATCTGGATTAAGACCGACCTTTACCCAGCCATTGCCACAATGGCTTTGCTTCTACCTTCATCATACTATCACCATCATCCTCATTTGCACCATCATTAAAACAACTCACACTCACAACATTACAGATAAAAATAAAATTCAACTGAGGCTGGTTCCTGGAGCCCTAGCGATGTCTGTAAGGTTCCATATCCTCTTCTCTTTCTCTTTTTTGCAGTTGTTTTCCTCTTGCTTGAGTTTGTTCTTCAAGCAGATTCTAAGTTATGAAGCTATAGAAGCTAAATGTCACAGCTTAGTAACCCCCAAAAGGAATCTCTTTCTCAATGGTACCCACTAGATTTCCAGAAATAAAGTTTATTGACCTGTCTTTGGTTATGTGCTCATCTCTGAGCCACTGTCTATGGTTCCAAAGAACAGAATATATACTTGCTGGCCAAATCTGAACCTCCTACTCACTCCTGGAGCCAGCTAGGACAGGTTGTTCCCACTCTAACCATTTGGTTTAGGCAGTGCCGTAGCAGCCAGATGTAGCAAGCAAATATACAGGATGCACATTTAAGATATAATTTATTTCAGATGAATGAATTTTTTAGTGTATTTGTCCCATGAAATACTTTAGATATACTTCAATTTTTTGTGCTGTTTACTCTAAAGTTCAAATGTGGCAGGGTAAACATTCATTTGTGATTTGAAAAAAACTGAGGAAAATAGGTACAGAAGACTACCTTAAACTGATAGAAATCATTCACGCAAAACCTACTGCCAGCACTTTACTAAAGAGGAAGAAATTGAATGTGTTTCCCCTTAAATCAGGAACATGACATGGCTACCCATTCTCACCAGTCCTATTCAATATAGTACTCAAAATCCTAGCCAGAGCAATCAGGCAAGAGAATGAAACAAAGGGAAGATATATTAGAAAAGAAGCCAAACTATCCTTATTTACAGATGACACAGTTCTCTGCACAGAAGACCCCAAAAACTCCACCAAGAGACTCTTAGAATTAATTAACAAATTCAGCCAAGCTGCAAGATATAAAATTAAGACAGAAAAGCAGCATTCCTCTACATTAACAATAAACTCACTGAGAAAAAGCTGAGAAGAATCTCATTCTTAGTGGCTCCTCAAAAAATTAAATACATAGGAATAAAGCTAACCAAGGAAATGAAGGACCATTACAATGAAAACCACATTATGCTGAAGAAAGAAACTGAAGAGTAAATTAGATAATAGAAACATATCTTCTACTCCTGAATAGGCAGAATTAATATTGTCGAAATGGTTATATTGCCAAAACCAATACACAGATTCAATGCGTTTCATATCAGAATACCAACATTTTTCACAGAACTTGAGAAAACAATCCCAAAATTTATATGGAACCAAAAGAGCCAAAGCAATCCTGAGCAACAAATAAAGGCAGATGGTAATTATGACTCCAGACATCAAGTTATATTACAAAGCAACAGTGATTTAAAAAAAAAAAAAACTATACGGTTTAGGCACAAAAACAGATAGGTTGACCAATGGAATAGCATCAAAGATGCAGAGATAACCTCAAGTACCCTCAGCTATCTAATTTTTGATAAAGGAGCCAAAGAAAGAGAATTGTCTCTTCAATAAATGATACTGGGAGAACTGGTTATACCCATGAAGAAGAATGAGCCTATATCCACACCTATGAGCATGTACTAAAATTAAATTTAAGTGGATCAGGACCTAGATACTAAAATGGAAACACTGTACCTCCTAGAGGACAAATAGGTAAAACTCTTGAAGATACAGGCATAGGCAAATATTTTCTCAGAGGACACCTGATGCAAAAGAAGTACCCCCTCCAGAATCAACAAAAGGGACTGTATCAATTATAAAGCTCTGTACAGCAAAGGGAACAACTAACAGAGTGAAAGATAGAACTGACAGAATGGGAAAAAAATTACCACAGATCAGAGGCTAATAACTAGAACATGCAAGGAGCTTAAGAAAAACAGACCCTCAAAATCAAAGACCCAATTTTTAAAATGGACAACTGAGATGAATAGACAGTTCTCAGAAGAAGAGATACAAATGGCCAGCAAACACATGAAAAGATGTTCAACATCCTTAGCCATCAGAGAAATGCAAATGAAAACAACACCAAGACACCATCTTACCCCCGTGAGAATGGCTAATATCAAGAACTCAAAAAGTAGCAGACACTGGCAAGGATGCAAGGAAAATGGAACCCTTGTACACTGCTGGTGGGCCTGTAAACTGGTACAACCACTATGGAAACCAGTACAGAGAGTCCTCAAGAACCTGAAAATAGACATCCCATCTGACTCAGCGATACCTCTTCTAGGTATCTTTCCAAAAGAGTTAAAAGCACCATGTAACAACAGAGACACATGCATACCCATGTTTATAGCAGCTTAATGAATAATAGCTCAGTCGTGGAAGCTGCCAAAACATTCATCAATGCACCAATGGATTTTAAAATGTGATATCTATATACAATGGAGTACTGCTCTGTCATAAAGATAGATAGATATGAATCATTTGTAGGTAAATGGACACAAGCTGAGATCATCATGCTTAGTGAAGTGAGTCAGACTCAGAAGATTAAATATCACATGGTTTCTCTAAGATGAGAAACTCAGAATACAAATAAGTAATACAGTAAAATAAGTTAGAGTCGGGGGGATGAGGGAGTGGGAGGACGAGAAAGGGAGCAGGGAAGGGATTGGGAAGTTGTTGTGATATATATGTGCACAAAATTCTCAAGTTTAATGTGACCATTGTGCATCACATATACCAACTAAAATAAGTGGGGGAAATTTCTAGCAGGGTATTGTGATTCTGTATCTTATCTGGCTAAACTAGCCAGGCCCATAAAGGAAAACCAAGGTGCCTTTACCAAATCCAAGAGAAAGGATAATGATAGGCAAAATCAGCAGACATCACGTCCACCTCCTGGGTCCCCAGGCCTCAGCCACAGAGGGAGATCCTCTTCTCGGCCCATGTGCATGTGTAACTTTGTAGGTCCTGAAAATTCTATTTTTCCTGAGGATTTTAATATAATCCTCTTGAATCCTCAGCCACTCTGCAAAGAACAGAAAGCAATGTTTTTTTAATGATTCTGGGGAGGGAAGGATTCCACCAAGCATTGGGTTGTGTCACCCCTCAGCCAGTCGACTGAGGAGGCACAATGGAACCTCAAGGCTCCCATGGCCAGATGAGCAGCCCACGACAATGACAATTAGTGCTCCACCACACAGCGAGGCATGATGAGGTGCAATCAAAACGGATGGTGAGCATTTATACACTAAAAATGTATTACAATAAAAGCCATGTTGCATTAATCCCCTCAAAAATATTTCCCCTGGCTTCAAACACATTTATGTCATTGTTCTTTCCCCTTTCAAAGGCAGTTCTGGAGCCCTTTTATGCGTTCTCATGAGGTAATCAGTGAACACTGCTGCCCAGTGCCATCCAGTAGAAGGGCAGGCTTAAAAAAACAGGGCACGGATCCTCACCCTCTCTATTACTGCATCTAGCACCATGGAACTTCTCGCTCTTCCCCAGAGTCAAAGGGACCCAGAGAGGTCAACAGTTTGAGTTGAGTCAGGACATGGAGGCAGCCACTACAATGCAACTAAAGATGCTCCAGGAAGTGGCAAGGACAGTGGGATACTTGCGTTTGCCGTGACAGGTCGTATTTTGAAGGGAATTCATGGCTATGTGTCTTCTGCCACATATTTTCTTAAACTGGAACATTCACTGTAGCTTTGATTACCCCTGACCCAGCAAAGTGGAGAACAACACACAACAAGGACTCCAGAAGCTGAGTGAAGTCTTGAGTCGGCATCTGACACGCTGGTGAGCTCAGAGCACTTGCCCCGCTTCTCTAGGCTGTCTCCTTCCCTGTGAAGTAGGTATTCTCACACCTCCCTACCCCAGAACGTCAACATGAAGAAGGAAGGGAATGAGGAGCGTGGACATACTGTAAGACCCATGATGGGACAGACTGCCCCATCCTATCCAACATGTGTCACTGGCCTTGAGGCTACTGCATGACACCCAGTAGGGGAGCAGTGAAGATTTGCTGATTTGGTAAATAAATGAGTCCTGCCCCAAACAATCTCTTCCTGCAAGCACAGAACTTATATTGCACAGCAAATGCATCAGGAATCAAGCGAGGGCTTGAAGATACACAGCTGGAATTTGCACATGGTTATTATGATCGCCACAATGGAGCGGGTGCCCTTGTTTATTGAATTTTGTGAGGTCGCCATGTTCCACCAGCCAGTTGCAGTCCACAGGCCCGACCTGTGGGCAGCCACTTAAGTGAAAGCCTCCCCTGTCCATTAGAGCCCTCAGAGTCACTCACTGGCACTCTCTATCTCCTACACCATGTAATCACCTTCAAATAAAAGGCAGCAAGAACCCATGGGTCCCATCTTTCCATTACAGGCCTGGCATGACTCCAAAAGATAACGCCTGGGTAACTTGCCTCCTACGGAGGACCTTCCCAATTGGAATAAAATTCCTTGAGGTAGAGAGAGGCTGGTTCCAGGGAGCATGAGGTGGGTGGGACAGAGGGCAGACAGGAGCCAGCACAGCAGGTTCCAGTGCCAGCTCTGCCACTGCCAGCTGAGACTGTCATCTAGGGACTGCCCTCTCCAAGCCTCAGTTCCTCGACTGGAAGAAGGGCTGGGAAGAATGATTTCCTGGAGATTCAGGCGTGTCACAGCTAAGCTACATGCTGGATGTTTACCCTACAGCAGGCACACTGGGTGTTTCCTTCTTGACTCTGCACATCAATCTTAGCAGAGACACTCAACCACACAACAGATGAGAATTCCAGGACTCAGCGAGGTTGAACAACTGAACTGGTATCCTACAGCTGTTAAGTAGAGGAGCCAGAATTCACACACAAGTTTGTCTAATCCCAGAGCCACACTTTGAATGTGGGATTGGGATAACAGCCTAAATCAAGACTAACATGTAAGAGATAACTAATTCACACACACACACACACACACACACACACACACACACACACACACACATTATACATATTGAGATATTGAGACAAGATCTTGCTCTATAATCCAGGCAAGTCCTGAACTCACTATATGGCCCAGTCTGGACTTGAGCTTACAGCAATTCTCCTGCCTCAGCCTCCTGAGTGCTGAGATTACAGACATGTGCCGCCACATCCACGCTATGTGGTACTGGAAAACTGAACCCAGGGCCTTGTGCTTTCTACGCAAGCACTTCAATCACTGGGTGATGTCCCTTTCCCCAAGTCAATATTTATTCACTTGTATTGGCTGGCAGTGACTTAATATGGGAGAAATAATGAGGAAATTTTAAGAATCAGAGAGACATCACTTTGGATGTCACCTTCACCACTTATGAGCCAAGTGACAATGAGTGAATGTTTTAATTTTCTGAGTTCCATTCCTATCAACTGATGAATGATAAAACATATCCTATCCATGCAATGAAATATTATTCAGCTATGAAAAAGAATGAAGGGACAACACACACTGTTGTAAGGATGAACTTCAAAGCACTGTTCAAGTGGAAAACTCCATAACA
This sequence comes from Ctenodactylus gundi, assembly GCA_004027205.1. Taxonomy (NCBI): domain Eukaryota; kingdom Metazoa; phylum Chordata; class Mammalia; order Rodentia; family Ctenodactylidae; genus Ctenodactylus; species Ctenodactylus gundi. Next base: position 265,571 of record PVKB01002490.1, on the reverse strand, counting down.
ATACGCAACATAGAACAAGAACCTGATTAGATGAAAGGTCCAGAGAAGACAGAAGGACAGATGAGATTAGTGATTGCACTGGGTCAGGGGGAGATGAGGAATTACTCTAAAGGAAAAGAGGCTGCCTTTGGGGGCAACACAAATTATTTAAAATTAGATTATGTTCATGATTGCACAATTCTATGCATATATTAAACAATATTAAACCACTCTATATATGTCCCTATTTTTTAAAGCCTATGTCTGACTTATCCAGGCCTGGGGGGCAGCAGAGACCCAGAAGGGAAGAGCTCAGGAGTGAGGGTGATGGTGACAGAAGTGGCTATGACAGTGGCCATGAAAGCAGCACCAATAAGTGCAGATGCTTGGCTTGCATGGGACACTGCACAGCCATCACCATTAGATAACACAGCAATCGTGGGCTGCATGAGAGGCTTAGGGTCTACAATCAATCAGGGGCTGGGGAGGCAGGCCGCCTAGATCACACTGACCTGCACTCTTTCCTGGCCTTACACCTGGGACGAGGTCAGAAGCTCCACAATGCCTCAGTTTCTCCACCTGTAGGGAAGGCATGAAGATGATCCTATCCTCAGGATTCTGAGGACATGATCTGAAATGACTCCTGTGACTTGCAGAGCAAGGCCCAAGTAGTTCACGAAAGACAGCCAGTACACGTTAGCTGCAGCCACAGGCTTGGGTCCTAGCACGAAACGCAACATGGCAGCTCAGGGTTTGACCCAGCAAGGTGACACAGCGAGTGAGGCAAGGACTTGGCATTCAGACTGAGGTCCTGCTCCACACAGGGCTACTGCCACTGCCCAGTATTAATGAGAACAATCCAGTCTGAAGGCTTAGCCTGCCCCAGCACCATGCACAGTGGCTAGCTCACCAGGCCCTTCTCCCTCACCGTATTTCCAATTCTGGAGACTGCATCTCTACACCAGAATTGCCACATCAATGCCCAGTGCTGGCCTCCAGCCAGCTCCCACCTGCCTCCCGGGCTGGGCCGTGGATAGGCCAGGCTGGAAATTCACCAATCAGGATTCTGAGCATCTCAAAGGTTTCAAGCGTGGGGACCAGAATCTACCAGTTGTCCAAGTCATGTTGCCTTGAAACTGCCAGCCTCTGGGGGCCCAGGGCACACCCTCCCCAGGCAGGATCTGGCCTGACAGACCAGGACAGACGCGTCGGGTCTGTCTCCCTACTACTGGGCTGGATGACTGGGGAGAGCACTGGAACCTGCACACAGGGAGAAAGCATGGCGTTACTCTCATCTTACAGAGGAGGGAGGGAGGCCCAGAACAGAGCTGGGACAGTCACTGAAGCCCTCACAGAGGACAGAGGAAGGGCATCTCAGGTCTGCCAGGTGGCACTAACTTAGTGAACAGCTACTCTACACCAAGCACTAACTATACAAGAAAAGGGCAAGGTTCCAGCTGCTCCTGGGAGCTCTGTGGCCGGGAAGGGAAGGGAAAGGGAAGAAGTACGCATAGCAGAGGCCAATCACAGTACTATGTAGGAGTAACCGCCCTTTGTGGAGTGCTGACATAAAAGGCCCTTCCCGGGCCTGTTGTTAGCTGGTCGCCTTCTCCCCTCCCTTCCCCATCACTCTCCTCTCCCCCCAGGCTGCGGGTGAGATCTCATCTTCACACACACGCAGCCTTAGTTTCCCACGAATGCTGAGCGAAGCGATCACAAATGCAAAGGCTTCCACAGCTGCAATTTCTTCCCTGGCAGTCATGAAGGTCAGGGTCAGGAAACCAGCTGCCTTCCTGGGCTGATGCCATGGTGTCACAGGGCTAAGCTCACTCTGGAGGCTCTAGGGAGGAGCTCCGCCTGCACTTCCAGCTTCTAGATGCCTCCTGCACCCCTCAGAATGCGCCTCCCTCCTCTGCCTGCAGAGCCAGCATCCTAGTGCCTCCTCCTCTCTGGCATCTGCCTCCACCTTCTCCCTCTGATCCTCTCCACCTTCTCCTACCTACAAGGTTCCAGAGATCACACATAGAATCCAAGAAGATCTCCCCATCTCGACATCCTTATTCAATCACACTTGCAGTGTCACCTAAGCCAAGGGAGTCGCAGGCTCCTGGGATTAAGATGCGATGTTTGTGGTGGGCCGTGACTGTGCTCTCCGTGAGGGACACATGGCCACTGGCATGTTAGAGATGACTACACCAAGGCTTAGGGGGGTGCTAGGGTTTGGATGGGCATGTCCTCCTTGGGTCCCCATGTTGAGATGGTGGAACCTTTAGGAGGTGGAGGCTAGTGGAAAATCCGTAGGTCACTGGCAGTCCTGCCCCCCAGAAGAAATTAAGGTTGTTTGCTTGGTACCTTGACTTAGTTCTCTCAAGAGGGCTTTAGGGTTTTTATCTGTGGTCCTGGGAATTGAATCCTAGGTCCTGCGTATGCCAGCCACGTGCTTTATCACTAAAGCACATCCTCAGCCCTCTCAAATGAGATTTTTATAAATGGAGCAACAGAGAGAGAGAGAGAGAGAGAGAGAGAGAGAGAGAGAGAGAGAGAGAAAGAGAGAGAAATGGAGCAAATCTGGTCCCTCCAGAGCAAGCCTGATCCCTCCCAGCTCTCCAGCTTCCTGTCTCGAGCTGCCATCAAGTTCCCTGGCATGCTCTCCTCCCAACTCTGCATGCACCTGACCTGACCCAGCCGAGGGCACCTCACCAGCTCTGAGCTGAAGCAGGCTCTGTGCCCCTGAACCTCCACAACCCTGACCTCGACAACCCTCTTCACTTTAGATGGGAGCTGCAGCAAGGATTTCATTACAACCATGAGAAATAAGCCAGTGCAGGAGGTGAAGGAACTTTGTGCTGAGACACACCAACAAAAGCAGGGACCTGGGTCGTGTTCATCTCATCCCTAGGAGCAGGGCTGGCCTCCATTCGGCTATGAAGGACACAGAGGAGTGGAGAGCTGGCCAGGGAAGGAAGGCTGGGGGTGGTGTACATGAGAAATGGGGGCTTTGTGGGGCTGGGTTGCAGGGTCCCTGGCCACACCTGCCACCAGCTGTGTGCAGCAACATCTATGTGTGCAACGCCAGTCAGGAAAAGGAGACTGGACAGCCAATGTCCCTAAAGCACACTAGACCAGCTTCTGTAACACTCCACGTCATCGAGGCAAAATGATTTCCATGGAGGCATCACAACTAGCCGTCCTTTGTCTCCCTCAATTCATTTGAATGTTTGAGACCCCTCCAGGGAATCAATTTTCCACCTAAAAAAGTGGGCATTGGTGGTGCCTCTTAAGTGCCAGTATCTTAACCACCCTTCCTGAGCCCACTTCTGTTCCTCTCCCTGGCTGGAGTTTTCTGCTGTATCTCTTTTAAGCAGCAGTAGGTACATAGGAAAGCTGAGAAGACACTGCTCTGTCCCAAGCATTCGCACCCTCCCAGTCACCCGCTATCCCTTCCCCCAGATGGCTGCTCCCGCTGCAACGTATGGACATAGTGTGATCACCCAGAACCTGGCGTTTTATTCAGAAACATTTTCCAGGGTTAAGGAGTATCTCGATTCTACACCAGTCAAGGGAAATAAAGCGTCTAGACACGGGCCAGACAAGCCTGGCCTTCTGCAGCCTGGGCTATTACTTACAGTCTGAACAGAACCCCCCAGAGGACATGCAGACAGAGACGCCAGGTCTCCGGGCTGGGAAGGAACAGAAGTGTTTATTATAAAAATAACATGTTACTTTTTTTAATCTTGGGAGAAAAAAAAACAGTCAGTTATTATCCCACAACCAGAGCAACCTCTATTAACATGGCAGGTACATTTTTCTAATGTTATTTCTATGAATAGAATAACAGTAATAGCGTCAATAGAGTTTCTCCGGGTGCAGGACCCTGTGCTGAGTGCTTTATATGTGTCGCATCAATCTTTCCAGCTGGGACCTTATCATCTCTACTTAATGGATAAGGATGCAGAGGTAAAGAGGGATGAAGCAATAGAGAGATACACAGATATAAATATATATGAAAGAAACAGAAGCCAGCATCATGGAGACAGACTACTAAGGGTTCTAAATTTTCTTAAAACTTTCATGTTCCCTACAATATTGGCCCAAGTTGCAAACTATGTAAGCTGTAAAATTCAAACAGTACTGAAAGCCATACCATGGAAATTCCCCTTCCTCTTCCGAGCCCACCCACCCAGGTACACCCACAATTAACAACTTGTATCTTTCCAGGCACATTTTATACAAACAAATGTAGCTCTGTACAGCTGTGTGTCTCTGTGTGTGTGTGTGCATGCACATTTCTTCATACACAAGTGACAATATAATCTTTGCCTGGTTTCATTAATTTGGAGAAACATCTCATGGGTCATTATGGATCAGTTAAGAGTAGGTTATAATGTAGCTAAGATGTTGCGACGACACGCATCTCACTGTGGGTCATGGTGAGAAGTAGATGAAATGATGCAGGAAACGCTTACCCTGAGTCCTGTGCACAGGTGGCACTCCCAGCCGCATGTTATTATTATTAGAGCTGCAATCGTTCTGCACACAGAGTTGACTAAAATTATCACCCACTTACATATCCTATGCAAAAACAAAAGTAACCTCGATCGTTACACCACACCCGAAATTCATTTCTAAATGGATCACAGATCTAAATGCAAAAACTAAGGCTACAGACTAGAAACTAAAAAAGAAAAAAAAGTGTGTGACCTTGAGTTGGCACAGGCTCCTTAGCTAGAACACTAGAACACAAAAAGTAGAACCCATAAGAGGAAAAAGTGATGCCTCCAAGGAGATATCACTCCCGTGGAAACCCCTCTTTGTGACGGGGTGAGACCTATCACTTGCTTTTTTCCTAGAATACAGCACAGCTGACCAGACATCATTTCTGTGGTTCTATTAAATGAAACTCGAAATGCCACCTTGCTAGCCTTCTTGGTATATTTGCCTTCTGGGTCTGCAGGTTTTGTGCTGGCAAGGCCAACACCATTATCAAAGGAGGGTCGCGCCTGGTCAATGCTGGCATGAAACTGAGACACTCAGCAAGTGGCGCTGGAGGAACTGAGTTCTACTAACAACCTGAGTGAACCTGGAAGCAGCTCCTTCCCCAATTGAAACTGCTAATGAGGCTGCAGCCTCAGCCCTGACTGCAGCCCCATGAAAGGGGTGTTGCAGAGTCCAGCCACGCTGTGGTCACGTTCCTGATGCACAGAAAATGTGAGGGTCTGAGTGATGCTCTGCAGAGAGACAGAACGACAGGACATGTCAGAGGGGACTCTTAGGGGAACTGGCTTACAGAATCACAGAAGCAGAGAAGGCCTCTTACTAAGCCGTCTACAAGGTAGAGAATCAGATGTGAGTAGCATGAGTCCACTAAAGTCTAGAAACCTCAGAACCCAGGAAGCCAACAGTGCAGACCAACATTCCCACCTCTCATTTTCCATTTGGGTCCTAGCCATTCTGATAGTGATGCCTCTCTCAGTCTACATACTCACATGTCAATTCTAGAAATTCTGGAAATTCCCCGCAGGTATGCTTAAAAATCATTCTTCTCCACTCACCTAGCATCTCTATATCCAGCTAAGCTGGAACCCAACATTAACCATCACAGTGAGATGATCAGCATGTGCCCTTCTCAGCCACTAAGTTTGTGGCGGTTTGTTACACAGCAACAGATAACTAAGACTGTTAGCTTGTTTCTGGAGAGCAGTCGGGGGTTGTGTGTCACGGATTCTGACAAGAGCCTTTGATTCTGTGTTTCCACTGTGGGGATTTGTGCTCAGGACAAGCAGAGGCAACTGCATCAAAAGGCACATATGAGGATAGCATCACAGAGACTTAGTGGGGACCTACCATGCGTCAGGAGCACTATGTGCCTTACTCCACAAGCCTCATGATAATACTATTTTTGAACAGTACTTCTGTCTTACATATCAGCAAACATGGTCTCCAAGAAAGGAAATGACCGGCCCAGGATCCCTCAGACAGTGCTCAGTAAATGCTCAACAAGTCATACAGAGTTAGGAATCATTCAGTTTCAACTTGTAGAAATCCAAACCCAGATTTTTAAAGGAAAATGAGCTCTTCACAGAAGTGAAGAGCTCAGAAGTGTAAGTGGCTCAAGGCATGGCTGCTTCCAGGAGCAGGCAAGACGCCATGAGGGCTCTCTCTAGACCAACCAATTGGCTCAGCTTGCTTCTGTTTTTCAGGCTTTCACCATGTGGCAGACAAAGATCAAGATTTGTCTCCTCCTGGCCTACAAGCCTGGGAGAACAAGAGGATCCATCTCCCTAGATTCATAGACTAATCCTAGAGAAAACTCTGATTGGCTCTCTTTGGGTCACATGCTCCTTTCTAAAAGTACATATTAGGAAGTTAGGGCTCTATGATTGGCCATCCAGGATCTTATGATACCTTTCCTAGGGCAGGACTGTCATGACTGGTATGCCCCCCCCCCCAGGACCACAGGGGCAGGGCAGAGTGCTTCCATTGAGGAAAGAATGCACAAATAGGATGGGGCTGGCCAGTCTATCATCTCCATCATGAACAAAGAGAGGTGAAGACTTCCATCACTCATGACAGCCAACTCAGGCCTGTATCTTTCCCATACATACACTTATCTCTCACCTCCCACTCCAACTTTTTCAAACCTCAGGGCAGCTCAGAAATGAGGACCAAAGGCTGCCGTTGGCAAGCCTGGAAGGCAGCTCCTCCACCCACAGTGCACATGGAAAACCCTCATAAAGGGCCTAAGGTACTCAGCCCAGTGCATGCAAAAGTTAGAGCCCAGCAGAGCTGATGTGCATCCTGGGATTTCATACACGAAGATTGAGGGCTGAGGACAGTGTCTGCAGCACAGCAAGCCAGAGAGGCCAAGGGATGTCAACTTCTCCCCCCAGGGAAAGAACTCTTGACATGGCTAAGGCTCAGGGAGCCAAGCTCTATTCTACATACTTTAGTTATGTTGACTCAATGATCCTATGAAGAACATGCTGCCAGTATTCCCATTTTAAGGAGGAAAAGTTAAGCACATATTACAGAAAAGTAACTTGGCCAAAGGCAGAGAGTTGAGGCCAGACTGTCTTGGCTATGATACTATATTTACCTGTGGATCACGTGGCTCTTGGCTGGCATCAGTCCAAACCAGCCCACAGTCGCTGCAGAGAGCTCTGCCTGCAGTCTCTGAGCCCCAACCTGAGGCCACCCAAAGACTAAGCACTTTGAAGACAGAACTCCAACAAGAAGAGGCTCAAGGCACTCTGTCCCTTCTCAACTCCTCCAGGTAGGATTAGCTCCTGTGTGATGACCCTCCCATCCCACTAAGGTGGCCCCTGGCCCAGACACAGGAAGCACCGATTCCTAACACCCATTGAGCACCAATTGCATACACAAGACAGCCACTGTTCATTCTGTGACAGGCACTGTGCTTGGCTTTGAATCCCAAATCCATCTCTTCCTAATTCCTGTGGCTTGAACATTGCCCCCCAAAGTCCATGTACTGGAAACTTACTTAATCCCCTATGCACCACCAATCTAGGGAGGTGGGGCCTAATGAGAGGCGATGAGTCAGAAGGCTGAGCCCTCACAAAAGGATTAACGTCACTGTCACAGAGGGGAGCAGTTGTGCAGAGAGCAGGCCTGCCACACAGCAAGGTCACCATGCTCTTGCCTTCATGCTCTGTGGCCCTTCCATCTCATGTCACAGCTAACACAGAAGGAAGACCCTTCCTGATGCCATAACTTTACAGTCCCAGGGTCATTTCTGTATGAAGTTCCAGTCCATAGTATTCTGTTACAGCCACACAAACCACAGTAAGACAGCAGCCCTATGACCAAACTCAGGCCCTGTGACCCACCCCTCCTTGGTGCAGATGGTCCTATGGAGTCTTCTCCCCTTGGGTGAGGGTAAGACTGTGGCCTGTTTCTAACCCATGTCATAGGGCAAGGAGAGTGGGATATCATCTAGGTGGTTATATTATGTAAGATCGAGGCCTGTCTTATAAGAGGCCTGTCCCTTGCTGACCTTGATGAAGCAAGTGGCCTCAAAAATAAACTTGGGTAAGAAGTATGTGAGTCAGAAGTGGATCCAAGAAGTGGATCCATCCTCAGCCGAGCCTCAGATAAGAACAGCTCCAGCCAAGCCCTTGATGGCAACCTAACAAGACCACAAAGCAGACAGCCAGCTAAGCCCTGCCCGGTCTCTTCATCCACAGAAACAGGGAGGTAATGAAAGCATGCATTGTTTAAAGCTGCCATGGTAGTGGTGACGTCATTATGAAGCAATAGGAAACAAGAACAGCTGTGGGACCTTGGGCAAGTTCCTCGGCCCCTCTGCAGTAGGCCAACAGCAAGTGACTAACGAGTCATCTGGATTTGGGCAGAAGTCACGACAGAGGAGTTTGGGGGCAGACTTTATGAAGTACATGCAAGAACCGTGCTACTGAGATGACGGAAATGGTCACATGTGGCTAATTAGTTTTAAATCAATTTGAATTTAAAGAATTTAAAGGGCAGCTAGTTGCACACTGGAGTGCCAGTTAAATGAATAAATAAATTTCTTGGCATTTAATCTTTATTAAACATGCAAGAAAAACAGCTGGCAAGAAGACAGAAAAATGAATGAGAGTATATTTCTCTCCACAGCATGTTTTGGGTGGGGTGGGGGTTGTTTTCTGCTCTGTTTTGTTCTGTTGTGAACTGAGGATCAAGCCCAGGACCTTCACACTGAGCTACATCCCTACCCCTTTTTATTATTTTTGAGACAAGATCTCACTGAGTTGCTAAATTGCCCAGGCTGTCTTTGAACTGACAATCCTGCTGCCTTAGCCTACTAGATTGCTGAGATTACAGGCTTGTACCACCATGTCCAGTGTCAGAGTGTTTCTATAAACAAACCATGCAATGGCACAAACGGTGTCATGGTTTGGATTTGGAATATCCGACACCTCCCCACACACCCGCCCAGTGCTCATGTATTTGGAGAATGTGGTGATGTGCCTGTGGACTCCACATGCCATTAAGAGGTGGGGCCTGATTGCATGGGGCAGATCACTGGGACATTACCCGGAAGGATACAGACTACTTCCACCATTTTTTTGGCTTCCTGTCCACCACATTATTAACGGCTTTTCTCCAGGCCTTTCCCACCATTGCCAGCTGCCTACAAATGCCCCAAGACCTTCTGAAACATGGCTCTAAAGCAAACCTTCCTTCCCTTAACTGGTGGGCGTCGGGTATGACATCCCAGCAAGGAGAAAGTAATTATGACACCAGCCAGGCCCCTCTGAGCACTGGAGTTGGAGTCTTGTAGCAGTGGAACACAGAGGGAGACTCAGTATGTAAGACACCTATCTATATATACTAGGGGTCAGCCACCTTTTCTTTTCTTTAACAGGTAGAGAGTAAATAGTTGAGGACTTCAGGTCATAGCAACTCTGTCCCCACCACTCACAGCTGCCACATTAGCATGAAAGCACCATTACACTATGAAGGGGCAGGCCTGACTCTGCTCCAGGAAGACCTCATTACACTTGTGGATAAACAACGGGGCCTGAGAGCTTTGGCTTGTCAGCAGGGATCCATATGAATTCTCCCAGAGCTGTTACCTAAGGACTAGAAGAAAGACAAATGTGTTTATTGATGTATACGCAGGTACCAAGCTGGGCTGTTTTAGTCCATGAACTCTGGCAGGTAGGTGAGTATTTTATCCCGTTTTACAGACAAAGGAAACTGAGGCTCTGGGACATTAACTTGCACAAGTCATATGGCTGGTAACTTTGGGATCCAAGACTCCAAGGCCCAGGGTTTAGTGCCCCCACCACAGTGCCTCCTCTGGGAATCCCATTCCAGGTTCCTTAGCTCCCAAAGAAACCCTCCCCCATATCCTAGCTCCTTCATCAGCTCCCACCCACAAGCCCTGTCCACGATGATGAATGAGCCAGTGCCCGGAGAGCCTCAGGTCGTCCACAGTCCCTTTCAGCCAGTCCATTCCCTGAATGCCAACCAGCCTCCACCCCGGCTAGCTTGCCCTCCCTCTGCCCGGAGTTCCGTGCTGCTCTGTCTGGAACACATTTGCCCAGCTGGGAATGAAGAAATAAAAAATGTTGTTTTTGTACAAGCTACCCTTTCCAACCATGGCTAAAATTTCCCCACAGGACGGCATAATGTCCAAAGTTACACAAAAGTCAAACTGACAACTTAGCCTTCTCTCAGTCTTATGTATTAAGCTTGTTCCCAGTGCCAGCTGTAGGCTAGCTACAGACAGGTCAGATGAGGAGGGAGCAGACAGAGCCCCCACCAGGGCCCTCACAGCACATACCCTTAATCCAACCGGGCAGGGAAGGGGCAAGGAAGGAGTGGGGACAGGTAAACAACAGGAGGCAGCAGGGCTGACACCTGAGTGGGAGACAGTGCGAGGACAGCTGTGCCAAAGCACACTGGTTCTGTCAAAGGCCATCCTGCTCCCCAGAAAATCCCAGCCACGTGCACAGACACGTGCATGACCACAGCCCATCTCCAAGCTCATCTGCACTGTGATTCAGATGCCCGCCCACCAGCTTTGGCCACCATAACAGCTGCTCCAGAAACACCCCCTCTAAATAGGTGGGCTGAGTCAGGTACCCGACTGGGCCATGATTCCCATCATCACCCAGCCATCAATCCTCTCATAATCCAGAGCCATTAGAGACCCAAAACCTGTTCCTACCAGGCTGCGAGCCTTCCTCACTGGCCGGCTCCCCACTATTAAATCTGTCTTTCACTCTACCACTGTGTGTTCTGTTCAACTCTTTGTACAAGACACCAAGAACTGGATACAGACCCCACAGCCCCACCCAGTAACAGAAAGACTGTCCAAAGGATGCAGAGTTTGAAGAGGTGCAGGAAGTAATAGGAAAGTCAGAGGGAGCGAGGTCTGTGCACAGCATCCAACAGCCTGGTGCAAACGTCACCGCAGGAGTGAGAAGGGGCCGTGCAAGGGCATCTGGGAGTTGGGAGTTGCAACACTTTGCATCTCTGAGCCTCAGTTTTCAATTCTGCAAAATGACTCAGTCTTGCTACAACCCTATAGATGGCCAAGAGAATTCCATAGCAGGCACCACCAAGATGTCCAGCTGGATGGAAGGACTTAGAAAATGCAATCTCACCCCCAGGCAGAGCTCCAAAGCCAACCTTTTGAGGCATGGACCCTCCACAAGCCCTCAGCTGACCTGCATCAATTAGATTTGGTTTATAAAATGTTCCCAAGATGAAAGGAATGGCTGGTGAGCCCTATAATCAAAGCATATTTGTGAGATCTGAAGGCTAGCGGTGTATTGTCAGCTGAAAAGAGAAAATGCAAGTTGGGGGAAGGAAAAAGAACAAAAGATCATAAAGGCTGGGAACAGAATGACCCTCCAGTACTACTCCCAGTCCTGTGCCCAGTGGGAGGGGTGCTGATAGGCAGCGTTCTGGGTGGGAAGCACCCAAGAGGCCCACCGCAGTGCTCCCGTAGGGGCGGAGGCTGTTGGTGGGGGGCTGTCCAGGCCCAGAAGGTGAGGCTCAGTCCCTGCTCTCTCCCATGCCCAGGACCCAGATTCTCAGCTCGCCCTCCCTGATGCTGCCTGGAGCCTTTCCTGATGCTGACTCCATTCTTTCCTCCATCATGCAGCCTGCTCCCCAGCCGCCTAGCCGAATGCTACAAACCACGCGTTCCAGGTGATTCTCGCCTGCAGGACTCTCAGAAACAAGCAATATAGCAGCCACAGGGGAGGAGCCCTCACCACCCATCACATGACAATCACAGGTCCACTCTGCTGAATGTCAAGGCCACAGAAGCACAGGAGGATTCAAGGTACCGGCTGAAACAAAATCAGTGAGGGCAGCTCCACATGAGAAATTCTCCAGAGCTAATTCTACTTTCTTCATCATGAAAAACAAGGCTGGTCAGATAAAATGAGAACACTAACTGCTTCACCCCATCATTCCACCCAGATGCGACTGAAGAGAGTTTAGAATGCCACCTCCTCTGTGGGTCACTACACAGCTCAAAGAGAGGTTATGGTTGCCTAAAAAATGTAACTGCATTAACGATACTCCTTGTGGGATCAACAAAGCCTACTACAGTGGGAAAAGCAAGGGTAGAAGAGCTAAGATGGCAGCCAGTAAGTAAATCATGTGCCCTGTTCACTCCATGAAACATCACTCTGTAATGAAAAGGAATAAAGTTCACTGGACACAGCACTGATTAGGTCTTATAAAACAGCAAAAACAAACAAAAAGCTCACACAGTATGATTCTCTTTAAAGCTAGACTACTTTGTGGAGGTGCCTGGATAGGCAGTAATAGTATAAAGACAGTAAAGAGCCAAGTACCATGGAAGGAAAGGTGCTATTTCAAAGGGAAGGACGGAAGAACAAGCAGGGGCCTCCAGAACTGGCTGGCAACTAGATGAGTGCTCACTTTATAACCAGTTGTTATTGTACACGTATGTGTCATAGGACGGTACATTTCATAACTGCAAAGTAAACCACCCTGGCGCAACTGCTGGAGTGGCCAAAATCCGGAACACGAATACCACCTCTGGTGGCAAGGATGTGAGACAATGAGACCTCCTGACCTTCCTTAGGAATGCAGAATGGCATCGCCAGCTCAGAAAACAGTCTGGCAGTTTCTTACAAAACTAAACGCTCTCTCACTGTATGATCTAGCAGTGTGTTCCTCGGTATTTACTCAATGAGTTGAAAATTTATGGCCACACAAAACCTGCCCACAGATGTTCGTAGCTGCTTGATTCATAACTGTGCAAACTTGAAAGCAACTAAGATGTCCTTTGGTAGGCAATGGATTGACCGTGGTACCTCTAGGCAAAGGAATGTTATTTAGCACAAAAAATGAATGAGCTTTCCAGCTATGACAAGATGTAGAAGAAACTTCAATGCTTATGATTCAGTAAAAGAAGTCAACCCTAAAAGGCTACAATTCCCACCTCATGAAATCCTGAAAAGGGCAAACCTATGGAGACAGTCAAAAGATTCATGATTGCCAGGAGTTGGGGTGTGCACTGATGACTAAGGGGCTTTTTCAGGGCAGTGACTCTGCTCAGCATCATAATGACAGACATGTCATCATACATTGCTCCAGCCCCAAAAACACACAACGGCAAGTGCACTCACATGGAAACCATGGGTTTTGAGTAACAATGACAGTGTAGGTTTGTCAGCTACGACAAATGGGCCAGTCTTGGTGTGAAATGTCATTAGTGGTAGTTTGGGGGGGGGGGGGGGGGGGGGGGGGGACTGGGAAGTATATGGAGAATCTCTTCTGTTTTTCTGTAAAATTAAAATTGCTCTAACCATAAATGTCCTTTTTTAAAAAATGTTTTATGAAATAAAAGAAAGAAAATAAAAGAATGGGATTTTGGGCACACAGCTTAACCTCTCTGCAACTCATCTGTAAAACACAATCAACAATGATTCACTTAGAGAGTTGTGAGGACCAAAGCAACAAAGTTCACAAGATACCCGGCATGTACTCCATGTGCCTCGGCATTAACAACCAGGACACGAACTCATATTCCAAAGTCACTGTCCCCTTATTTGGCTAGAAAAAATAACCCACACCCAAGCTTGAAGGAATCATCCAGTTTAATTAAAACAGAAAAGGAAATTAACGAGCAAAGGGCCATCGGCAGATAGCCGGAAAGTTGCTAGTGCTTCTCCTGGCAGGTTGGTGCATTAGCTCCAACCACGGCCACCACCCATGTCACACTGCTCTGGCTCTATTTTCCCAGGTGACAGCCCAGGGACCCTACAAGAAGTGCTAGGAGGCGGGAGGAGGGAGGGAGAAAGCTGAGAAGGGAGCTAGCTACTTAAAATCTCCCACCAGCTTGCCTCCTCCCTGGGGTGACCTAGGAAGAAAGAAAACAGAGCTGGCTTGTAACCATTGGAAATATTTATTCTCCCAAAGCCAGACACAGGAAAGAACAGGAAGGCTTCTTGAGCTCATCTCGGAAGAGAACACTTTGATCTAGGTCCCACCAGATGGCCAAGGCCTCTTCTCCCCACTAAGTGGGTAAGGTATCATGGTGGAATCTCTGAAGTCAACTCCCCATGCTGGCATCCAGGGCAGCAGCACCTTCAGCAGCGTTCCACAGGGTCTCTGGTGCCTCTTATGTTCTGAAAAGAATCACTCAGGCATACCAGTGGTTAGCATCAAGCTGCCAGGCAAGGCCCTTCTCTCATGCAGCCTGTATTCTGGTACAAGACATGGCAACAAAGAGAAAACAACACACAGAGCACTGCAGAGAGTTACAGGCCCGTGAAGAAAATCCAACAGGGAATGTGATGGAGAAACCTATGGGCACGTGATGGGATGGACTGGGAAGGGCCAGCTGGGAGGGATACACCTAAGCCATAAACAGTAAGAGGAGAAGGAGCCAGTTGTGAATTTTGAAAACTAACCTGGTAACAGGCATTCTGACCTGTATGACTGAGGGAGTAAGTAAAAATTCAGATCATCTGCAGCAGCAGAGGAGAGTCACTGCCTGGATTCTCCATGTGTTCTACATTCTGTGTCATTCTTGTTGGCCACACTGCAAGCTGGGTATTTAGGTGTATTCCAGAAATTAGAAAATTAAGCTTCCAAGCAGTAATTGCCGGAGTACCTAGCACATGAATCTCTCTCCAAAGTTAGTATCAAAGAAATGAATATGATTCCTCAATGGCCAAGCTGAGGATTTGAACCCAGCTCTGTACACCTGAAAACCGACTTCGGATGTCTCCCCATAGAATCAAGAACTAAGGTGGCAGTCGCTGCGCATTTAGAGCAGCTGCTGCTAAAAGCTGGTGGGAGGCAAGGCGCAGAATGACAATCACCTGCTCTCAGCGGTCCTGGGGGACAAGCTCTCTCCCCAGGAGGACAAGGTCTCCCAGGGCCAACGGAAAACACATCAAGTGTTTGGTAAATGTGCGACCTTTGGAGAAAGGGCTGTTCTGAAAAACTGAGCCAATAATAATCACCTGATAGCAATTTCCTGCAAGCTGGTTTCCAACCACACATCTGGCAGTTCAGCAACCTTCCCTCCGCTGCATAAGTGATCTGTCATTAGTCCAAACTGTGGGAGTAAGGGACAGACTGTCTGTGTGCTCAGGCCTTAACCCTTGCCTCGCCAAGCCTGTGAGAGTTTCTCGAAGGAAAAAAACTTGCCCAAGTGGATTGGACAGGGCTGTTCACTCTGAGTCTCCACAGAGTGCCACTGGGACACTTCAGGGGCCTGAGTCCACACTCCAGCTCTGCCATATGCTAGTCGGTGACACTGAGCAAGGTACTTCACCTCTCTGAACTTTGGGGTAGCTGTGAGGATAAAGAATTGAAAGGTGAGCTCCCAGAGGAGCACTCTAGGGGATCCTGCAAGGGAGCACGGGCTTTCTCTCCCTTCCCTCTAATGATCTGTTGCTGTGTTGCAAACCACCCAAAAATGGCATCAAGCACAACCTCTTTCTTGTGTCCACAGATTCTAAGAGTCAGTATCTCAGTCCATTCATCTTTCCATCATAGAGGACCAGCATGGGGGTGGCTTATAAATAGCAGAAATGTATTCCTTCCGTGGCAATGAAAGCATCCTAGATCTGACCTGCTCCACACACTAGCTACAGGCCACATGTGATGACTGAGCCCTGGAAATGCAGCTGGTTTAGTGTCAGAGGAGCCTAATTTTTATTTAATTGCATTTTAATTCATTTAAATTTCAACTTAAAGGCCACTTGCAGTTAGTGGCTACCATACAGTGGCTACCATATAGGGTAGCTTTCAGGAGCCAAAATCACTTCCTCCTCCTCAGGAGTGCAAGATGAGAGAAGGGACAATCACGGTACAGAACAGGGAGGAGCCCTACAATGAGAACAGCAGTCAGGAGCTCATGGGCCTGCACAGAAGTTACTACCCTCTCTGCACCTCTATTTCCTCATGTTCTACATAGACTGGACATGTTAGCATCAGCAATACCTGGCTAGATTACTCTGAGAATAAAACTACTTCACAGAATGAACCTGATGCCTAGGCAACGTCGCAGAGGCCTTCTCTTTTGCAATTGCAGTTGTATCGATGCTTTCACTGTTATGTGCAAAATTACTTGATTCACATTTGTCCTCCCTGTTGTTCCATGAAAGCAGGCTTGTGTCAATGTCCCCAACTCTCAAGGAGTACACAGTCAATAAGGAAGCAAGGAAAGAGTGGCTCGATTGATCAATCAATCTGGGGCTGCTCAACCAATCAATCAGGACTTTCTAGGGTTAGAAGAGCTGGACGGCTAACTGCCATGAAAGAGGTGACGCGGTTAAGTTCAGGTGTGACTGTGAGTATACAGAGCTTTAACTATGACTTATAAAAGATTGCATTTATTTCCATCTCACTTAAAGGTCTGGGGGTGGGGAGTACAGATGCATAGATAGTAATCAGACTGCTGCAGAAACTCACCAGGAACCTGCTAGCTGGCTGTACTGACATCCTTAAGGTGGTACCCTGATGGCTTAAGAGGGTAGGTCCAAATTTCAGGCCATACAATGAACAGTGAAAAGGACAAAGGAGCAGAAAGCAAGGATTCACTATCTCCTCTTAAGGAAAGGTCCTTAGAACTGCTCCATGACACTTCTCATGTCCCATCAGCCCCATTTGCAGCAGGCCCCATGAGTTGCAATGGAGGTTGGGAAATGTAGTTTTAATTCTGGGGAGGCAAGTATCCGGCAAAAGCAAAAACACTATACATCCAGAGGTGAGAGAAGAAAGAAAAAATGAATATTGTCCATGTCTAATGGAGTAAGTGGATCAAGGTAATGCTGGAAGAGTCAGAAAGATCTAGATGGAGAGTTTCAACTTGACCTGAAGATGACGAGAAGTCTAAAAGGATATGGATCACCTCAAATCACAATGATGACTTGTCCACAGCCCCATCAACCCATGCTCAATTTCTTAACACACTTGAGTGGCCCAAAGATGGGCATGGCTATTAATCTGGTTTCCTCCATCCTCTCTGCACACTTCCATTCATAGATCTTTGCTGAGTAGCTCCCAGGGGCCTGGGATCCATCCAGCATCCTATGTGCCTGGCAGAGTGAACAAGACTCTTTGGGACTTATATTCTGGTAAAGCAGACGGAAAATCAACACACAAACAGGTCAAATACCTAATCTGCCAGATGGTGAGAAGTGCTATGAAGAAAAGCACAGGAGAGAGAGATTGGAAGTGCCTGGGCGGGGACAGGTTGCTCTTTAAATACACAGCATGATTCCGGCATTTAAAAAAAAAAAAAAAAACAGACATACAGACCAACAGAATAGGACAGAGGACACAGAACAAACTTATCAAACCAATGCAATGACAGTACCCTGATTCTTGAAAAGGGGCCAAAAACATACAATGAAGAAAAGATAGCCTCTAACAAATGGTCCTGGGGAAAACCAGCTATCCATAAGTAGAAGATTGAAGTAGATCTTTTATTCTGTACAAAAGTCAATTAAAACTTGAACAAAAGACCTAGGCATAAGACTTGAAACTTTAAAATGGCCACAAGAAAACATAAGGGGAAAACTTCAAGTCATAGGCACAAGCAAAGGCTTCCTGAATAGGACTTCACTGGCAGAAAAAAAATAGTAAGAATCAACAAACGTGATTACATCAAATGAGAAAGCTTCAGGGTGGCAAAAGAAACAATCAACAGGGTGAAGAGACAGCCCACACAACTGGAGAAAATCCTCACCATCTACTTTTCTGACAAAAGATAATTATAATATCCAGAATACACAAAGAACTCAAAAAATTCAATACCACAAACAACCCAATCAATAAATGGGTAGATGAAAAGATGTTTCTCAAAGGGAGACATACAAACAGCCAATAAGTACATAAAGAAGCATTCAGCATCTTTAGTCATTAGGGAAATGCAACCAAAACTACATTGAGACTCCATCTCATCCCAGTCAGACAACTATCATCAAGAAATTAAAAACAATAAATGCTGGCAAAACACTGGGGGAAAAATAACCCTTGAGCTGAAGGAATAGCACAGCAGCTACAGCACTTGCCTAGCAAGCTCAAGGCCCTGAGTTCAATTCCCAGCACCACATAACAGTTGTGCATGGTGGCACATGCCTCTAATCCCAAGACTAGGGAGGCTAAAGGAGGAGGAATGCCATGTGTTCAAGTCCATCCTGGGCTACATAGGGAATCAGGATCAGCCTGGACTATAGAAAAAGACATTGTCTACTATCCCCCAAAAAAGAACTCTTATACCCTGTTAGTGGGAATGTGTCTTAGTTACTTTCCATTACTGTGACTCAGTACTCAACCTCCACAATTTAAGGGAGGAAAGGTTTATTTCAGATCAGTCTCAGATGATCACTGTTGTAGTTTGGGTGTGAAGTGTCCCGCAAAAGCCTCCCTCATGTACCTATAAATACTGTGTACTGTTGGGAGGTAGGGCCTGGATGGAAGGGGCAGATGCTTGGGGCTTGACCTGGAGAGGTGTGCGCTGGTTCTGCCCTTCCCCCCCAGATTTGGCTGTGCTCAGCCATTCCATGAGGAACTCTCTTTCCAGCTCCTGCCCCGCCATGTGGTTCTACCATTTTCAGCTGCCCACACATATGGACTCTGACCTTCTGAAACTGTGAGCTAAAATAAATCTTTCCTCCCTAAGTTGAGGATGTTGGGTATTCTATCCCAGCAAAGAGAAAGTAACTAAGGCAGTGACAGTCCACTCATGGTCAGCCAGCGACAGTGGAAGCACACAACAAAGGCAGAAGTAGGTGCAGCTCCTCCTCATGGCATGAAAGATGGAAGCCAAGTCTGAGAGGAAAGGGTAGAGCTATTCTTCAGGTACTGACCCAGTTATCTGCCCCTTCTGGGCCAGGCCCCAATGTTCTGCCCCATCCAACCAGTCCCCACCTCTCAACAGCACATGGGCACTTCGCAACAGCCAAATAAATAATACTTTGGGGGGGGGGGGGGGATAGCCCACATCCAAACCATAACATTCTGCCCCGACCCCCAAAAGACTCATGTCCACCTCCTTATGTAAAAATGCATTTAGTCCTTATTTCTGTAAGATGCCAAAGTCTTAACAGTTTCAGCACAGCTAAAAAGTCCAAATCCAAAATCTCTTTGAGACACAAGGCAAACTTTCTGCTATGAGCTCCTGTGAAAATCAAAGAAAAGTAGACCATTCCCAATAGACAATAGCAGAGTAAATACTCCCATTCCAAAAAGGAGAAATAGGAGAAAGGAAAGCAGACTAAAGCCGGAACAAAAACCAGCAAAACAGTAACCACAAATCACCTGCAGTCTCATTAAATTCTGTAGCTCTGTACCCAGTACCCATGTAAGCTGTGGTGAAATATAAACTCCAAAGAGCTTGGGTAGCCCCAGCCCTGCAGCATTGCTTCTGGCTGCAATGGCATCTTACCTTCTTTGGCTGGTTCCTCTCACAGCTTGCATCTTTTCTCAGCTGATGATCCATGTTTCTGGCATCTTTAAATTTCCAGAGTCTCCAATGTACCTTAGCCTTCTCCTTTATAACTTCATAGCCTGCCCTCCCATGGGCATACTGCCTGGCCTCCAAGGCCTTCCTCTGAAACCTGAATGGAAGTCTTCATGAACCCAAGATTCTTACACTGTTCAAGCCTGTAAGGCCAGGACCATACAGATGTCACCACAATGAACTATTGAGCATAGCCTGATCCCCTTGCACAATCTCTGTGGAGGCTTCTGAGTTCTTAGATGGCTGAACTCAACAGGTATTTTTCTCACTGGCCCTATATGATGCCCTGGGGTACTACTCTTGGAGCAAGGTCTTTAGTCTCTACACTCTTTAATTGGTACAGAGTGGGAGCTTGTTAATTCCTGACACTCCCTCAAGGTAACTTTCTAATAGTCCTGCTTCCAAGTACTTGGGTACTTGGCTTCATTTTAATGCCAATCTCTTTAACTTCCTTGTTCTTTCCTCCCCTACCTCTGCAGACCCTTTCTGTCCACCAAAGCTGCAAATTTTTTGTATCATTTTCCTCTGCCGTTTTTCCCGTCTTTTTCTGTACAGTGGACTAAAAGCCACAGGTAGTGCCCAAGTGAACAATGAGCTGCCTTGAGATTCCCTCCCCAGATTAAGTAGCCCATCACCCTTAATCTCAGTTTCAGGCAATGTCTCTGGACAAGGACAAAATGCCAACACACTCTCTGCCACAGCACAGCATGCACGGTTTTTAGACCACTTGCCAATACCATCCTCCTTCCCATCTGAAACTTCTTGAGCCCTCCCTTTCTGATCCACACTTCTATCAGTATGATAGTCTTCTGAGCTCCAACCAGAACCTCCTAACTAGCTTGGCTTGCAGCACCATAAGGCTTCTCTAGCCAGCATCTTCAAACCTTTCCAAACAACTCCTGCAAACTAGCTCCAAAGGCTTCTAAATCAAATCATCATATAAAGTCACAGCAATGACCCTACTTCTCTGATACCAATTTGTGTCTTAGCTACTTTTTTGTTATGGTGACTCAATACCAGACATCCACAATTTAGGGGAGGAAAGATTTATATTAGCTCACAGTTTCAGACACGGTCCATTCATGGGCAGCCAGCAATGGTGGAAGCACACAATGAAGGCAGAGGTGGCTCCTGACAGCATGGCAGACAGAGCCAAGTCAAAGAGAAGAGGACAGAGCTACACTTCCAGGTACCACCCCAGGGATTTGACCCTCTGGACCAGGCCCCAGTGTTCCGCTCCACTCTGACCAGGCTCCGTCTCTCAACAGTACATGGATATTCCACAATAGCCAAATAAATGAGGCTTTTGGGGGACACACTACTTTCAAACCATAACAGAACATAAATTAGCATCACCACTATGGAAATTGGTACGAAGGCTCCTCAAAACACAGCAGAGCTATCATTTGCTCCAGTTATTCCACTCCTCAGCATACTCTTGGAAGAATTAAAGTTGTAGAAACACCTGTATACCCATGTTTACTATAGTGCAATTCACAATAGCCAAGACATGGAATCAGCCGCCAATGAATGAATATAGAAAACATGGCTATATGTTTACACAATAGACAATTATTCAGCCAAGAAAAGGGACAAAATTGTGTCATGTGCCAGAAAATGGAAGGAACTGGAGATCATAATAGACACGGAATGACAAGTTGCACAATGTTTCATTTGGTATACAGAATCTAAGTGAGAGAACAGACAAGCATAAGGGAGACTATTGGAAAGGTAGAAAGAAAAAGGAGGAGAGAACTTTCAGGTTAAAATGTAGCAACAGGGACAATGAGAGTGGAAATGATTCAAGTATGTTATATTCATGTATGAGCCTGCCAAAATGGAAATCACTATTCTGTATAATATACAGTGTTAAAAATAAATAATAGGATGGCTAGGGAAGGTCTCTGCAAGTGCAGCCCTGGAGCAAAGGCCCAGAGAAGTGGCGAGGCAGAAGGTAGGTGACCAGTTAGGGACAAAGCTTTTCACACTAGCAGAATAGCCAGTGGGAAGGACTTGGAGAGATCATGGCTGCATTTGGGGGGTGCAGCCAGGGATGTGATGGGGACAAAAGAACTGTGTGAAGGGTTTAATCAGAGGAAAGATGTGGCATGGTTTTTGTTTTCAAAGGATCTCTCTCCCTGTTTTATTTTCACAAATTTGAGGACAGAAAGTGCCAAGACTGTGAATGTCCTATTCCTCCGGTCCTCCCTGCCAGCCCATCCTCCCCCGGGGCTAGGAGAGCCCTCAGTGAAGCAAGCAAACTAGACCAGAAACAGGTCCCAAGACATCCAGCTGGCTGGCTGCACAGCATCCTGAGAGACTTCAGGAAACACAATCTGTTTCCCTTTTTTAAAAATTTTTTTTTCTAGTTTCTGTTGCTTGGTCACCCTATCAGCACCCGTGTTTTATCAACAGTAGCCATGAAATTGATGTTGACTCACTTCTGTTTTGAAAAGCAAAATCTCTATTTAAAAGTAATTAAACCAAAGGACGCCAGCTGAGGCTGTGTGTGTACATACACACGCTCTGCCAGGCACAAGGGCTTGTACTGCCTGTGTGCTTGTACTTGTGTGTTCATTGGCCTGTGGTCTGTCAATAGGCACATCTGTATGCCTGCATGTGTCTGTGAAGTATATGCCCATCCTGTGCATAATAAAACCTGGGATTCTTACAATGGACTAAAAGTGCTGAGCCTGGCTACTTTTGCACAGCTTCCTCCAAATGCCCCTCCCCAAGACCTCTCTAGTCAGGCTGACATCCGTGCCGCCCCTGGAGTGCCCCTAGCACAGTCCTACCCCAGGGCCTTTGCCCTGGCTTCTCCTTCTCCACAGAATGCTCTCCCCAGACAACTGTACAGCCCACTCCTCACATCACATAGCCTCTGCTCACTTCCTGCGACATCATTCTGACCTTCCAGGCCATTTGATCACCCTCTAGTCCCAGGCCTGTTCTCTGTACCACACATTACCTCTCAGCACACTATACTGGCATTGTACTTTTTTTGAGACAGGGCCTCACTCTGTAGCCCAAGCTCCTGAACTCATTATGGAGCCCAGACTGGCCTTGGACTCATGGTAATCCTCCTGACTCAGCCTCCCAAGTGTTGGGATTTCAGGCGTGTACCACCACGCCTGGCTTTTGTGGTACTGGGGAATCAAGCTCGGGTACTCAGCACCTGACATAGTGCTTGCTAGGCAAGTGCTTTAACCGCTGAGCCATCCCTCCGGCCCCGATATTGTGCATTTATTATCTGCTACTTGCCCAACAGAATATACATTCTATGATAACAGGAAACTTATCTGTCTTGTTCCTTGTATCCTCCTCTTCCTTCCTACCCCCAACCTAGACCGTAGTCTGCTGCACAGCAGGCACCTGGCAAATATTTGTTAAGAATAGATATTTCCCAGTAAAGCCTGGGGGCAGGGTCTGCATGCCTGTAGGAGTATTTTCATGTGCATCTGTCCGGGCACCTGCACAGGCACACTAGTGTGCAGATGTATGTGTGTACCCATCTGCATGTGTCCATTCGTCTGTCTGAGTCTCTGGGTACATCCATATTCCTCTGGGCAAGAGTGTGTGGCTGAATACTGGGGAGGGGGTCAAGTAAAGTACAGGCGTCAGGGAAAAGTGCAAATGAAAGCTGTAGCCTTTATAAAGCTGGACAAGGTAGCGCTAGGCACTTCAACCTATGTGCTGGGAAGACGTGACAGTGATGACCACTAAGTGCTACGCAAGAGCTGCTTGGCTTGAGGGGTCAGGGAGGAAAGCCCACTCAGGCCCGCGACCTTCCGTGGGTCTCATATTCCAGATGCCTCAGAGGCAACACCAAGCAAAGCACCACTGGATGACGAATCAAGGCTGTGAGGCTCACACCAAGGCCTCCAAGGACCTTCAGGTGCCTGCCACTTGCATGTTCCAAACATTCATAAATTTAAAACGTAACACATGCATTGGATTTCATTTCCTGTTTAGATTCCAACTACAACTGAGATTTGCCTTGGTGTTGGAGACATAAGAAGAAAAGAGAGGCTGGAAGAATGATACAGTGGTTAAAGCACTTGCGTAGCAAGTGGAAGGCCCTGAGTTCAATTCCCCAGCACCACATAAACCAGGCATAGTGGCACACACCTGTAAACCCAGCACTCAAAGAGGCTGAGGCAGGAGGATGGCCACGAGTCCAAGGCCAGCCTGAACTACAGAGCAAGACCCTGTCTCAGTAGGAGAAGAAGAAGAAGAAGAAGTACAACAACAACAACAACAACAACAGATGAATAATTACCAGCAATAACAAGTCCTAAGAGCAACGATAATGGATAACAACACTTAAAATAAATGAACAACATGTCGGTGGTTTACCATACAGGTTCAAATCCAGGCCTTACAACTGAGCAGCAGGGTGACACTGTGTCACAGGGAACTGCGCCAGAGGCCTAATCTGGGCCCAGATTACTATTCACTCACCACCTGCCATCAAGAAAATAAGAAAACACCCTGCCATGGTGGCGACATGCCAGTAATCCTGTCTGGGAAACTGAGGCAGGAGGATCGTGGGTTCCCGGGTAGCCTGGTCTACATAACGAGACCTTGTCTCAAAAAGAAAAAGGAAAAAGAAAGAAAAAAAAAGGAGGATGGTAGAGACAAGGAAACCCATAAAAATGTAAATTAGTGTATTCACAATTTGGCCGAACTAGGAGCAAAGGGACTGCCCTCCGCAATCCCAGCAGGTTCACTTATAGAAACAGCAAACGCCGGGAAATATGCCCAAGAAGGTTCGGCCAGCCTTTGGCCCACACACACGTTCCAAGTCTGGTTCTACTGGAACTTCTCGGATCCGGGCCTGGGAGTGGAAGCTTCACTCTCCGCATGAGAACGCGGGAGAAAGCGCTCACTCAGCTCTCACTTTTAAAGCTCCTATCCAACTTCCGGTGTCACTTGTGTTAGTTATTTAACTCCTTTCGAGGGTGAATTAGAACACCCACCTGAAGAAGCGTCCCCACCTAGGCGGGTCACCGCAGCAGACTGAGGAGCCGCGACAGCGGCCGTTCCTCCTTTGGCTTCTGCCGCGCCTCCCGGGCGCAAAGCAGGGCAGCGCGAGCCCGCCAAAGCACCGCACGCATGCGCGGCCGGGCCAGTGGGCGTGGCCACGGGCGGCGCGGAAGAGTGACGCACGGGGGCGGGGCCGCGCCAGCGGCGGCCGGCTACCGGGGCGCCCTCCTGAGTCCCCTGACGCGGGTTTGGGTGGGACTGCAGGCCGTTTCCCGCGGCGGTAAGCTCCTGGGAGACGCGACGGGAAGGGGTGGGGTACAAGAAGGCTCCGGGCACAGACTTACGGGCTGCCACGAAACTGAAGCCTTAGACCTGATCCCGCTCTGAATCTGAGTTTCTGCTACACGGGATGTTAGGAAAGGAGCCCATGTCCCCGTCCCGTTTTCCTTCTGGGGTCCCGGGAGGCGGCAAGGCAGAACGGGGAGCCCCCGAAACCCCTGACTCCGGCTTTACGCGCTGTGGCCGGGCCGTCTTTTCCGTACCTCCCCGGGCTCAGGTTACTGGTCTTCACACCTGCTCTCCCATATTCCAGCGTCTGGCCGCGCCGCATGGTGGAATCGCGCGCAATTCAGCGAGTGGTTGACACCTAGCAGGGAGAAAGGCTGAGAGGAGGGGACCCTTTCCCTCCTGGTCCCAACAAACTGCTTTTGGGGACAGCAGAGACCCCTAGAGAAGCGTCAGGGTCCGGCCCCACACCCTGAGGAGAGCCGAGAGTACTTGTCAACTCGGCTGTAGAGAAGAGCTTGCAGCCCAAGAAAGGGGTGGCGTTGCGTGCAGGGGACGTCCGGTCGCACTGTGTGGCTTTCTCTGTGAGGAGAGCTTCCAGCCACCATATCCCCCGGAGATTCTGAATCCGCTGCTCCTGAACTGACCACCCTTTTCCCATCTTTTCAGTGCATTCTTTAATAATAATTCTGTGTTGTAATAATGATAGTAATTTCTACTATGACTTACTGTTTGCTGTTCCTGAGCCTGCTCATTGTCTTATTAACTCCTCGCACAGGCCCTGAGGTCAGACAAGAAGGCCTCCTGACTCTCATAGGCACTTCACTTGGCCTTCCATTTGTTGCAGGATTTAATTCCAAGGAAGCCTGGGTATTTGGAATTTTAAAATTGAAAAATCACCTAGAAATTCAGGATATGAGTATCTTTTCTGTTTATATTTAAGACAGTTTGGTGTGCTCTTCTGAAAGAGCAATGAACATTTACTTTCTGAGATGTAATTTTTGGATAAGGTTATAATACCATAGGAACAAATGTTATCGCTTGGTTCATGTTTGAATCGCACAGCAGCAAGAAAGATCACCCTTACTCCCCTCCCCCCTCAAAAAAGAAAATAGGGAAAAATCCTCTCTTTTCTTCCAGGACATCTTTCAGTCCTGGAAAAGCTCAAATCCCAGCACTCCTGGAAGCTGAGGTTGGAGAAACACAAGGTCAAGCCTAACCTGGGCAATTTAGGGGCTTAGAGAGACCTTATCTCAAAATGTTAAAAAGGAGGCAGTGTTGGAGACGTGATGTAGCTCAGTGTGAAGGTCCTGGGCTCAGCCTCCAAAAAAAAAAAAAAAACAGTCAAGGGGGTTGAGCTAAGTTTTATCTCCTCTGGATCCATTCTGAGTTTGCCTGTCCTCATCAGTTAAGGGCTTTATCCAGAAGGTTGAGCATTTCACTACCAGGCTCATTCACATCATGAAAACCTGTGGCAGTTTGCCAGATTCACAGGCTTGACTCACAACCCACTTGCTTTTTGTGGGTTATAGTGTTAAGCAGGAAAGCCATGATGGAGACCAATTTTCCCTCAGTTCTCCGTGTTGTGACCCTTCTACCGTTCCGCAGCAAGGGCACACGTGCAAGGACTCCAGTTGGGTGTATGTGGATCATGAGGACATCTGGATTGTGATGATCCCCATTTTTCCATTTTCAAAAATGAATTCCCCCCCCCCAGAGGTTTATGAAATAGCTAGTGTACACACCTACCAAGGAACAGTTCCTGTAGGCAGTTGGGGTTATGTACAGGTTTGAGTTAAAACACCTGAAATCAACCCCTGGAGTCCGAGAACTTGTGGTACTTTGTTACCTGCTATAAGCCAAGGACTGTGCTCAACACTTTATGCACCCCTCCCAGGAGTCCTTACAGGATGAGAATATAGTTGAAGAAACAAGCTCAGAGTGGTGAGGTGATGTTCCCATCACATAGCTGAGAGATGGGGGGGGGCCAGGGTTTACATCTGGGCTGACAGCTTCCCTGCCCATCAGGATGCTGTTGTGGGGGCCTTTTGATGAGCTAGATTATTTGCTTGGAGGGAAATCCTGTGTTTTCACCAGTTTGCCTCAGGCATAGTTTTCCAAATTTTAGTTATTGCCTGTCACCTTCATAATTGTCCCAGACCTATATATCACCCCCACAGTGAGTCCCTTAACTGCTTTCCCCTTAAATCCACTCACTTTCTTTTAATAGGAGAGCTCTGAAACAACAAATGATGTGTGGGTAGGTGATGTCAGCTTCTAAAATAAGACTGAAGGGCCATAAAAACTCAATGCAAAGTGTAAATCATGACTGGATTCTGGTCGAGGAAAAATATCAGAGAGACAGATGGGGAAAATTCGCTGTGACCTGGATGTTCGGTGGCAGTAAGGAATTACTGTCTCTGGTCTACAGATGGTCTTATGGGTAGGTAGGGAAAAGACTTTGAGGAAGAATTTATAAGTAGTGTCATGGTGCCCGCAGTGAACTCAAAGTGTTCAAGGGGGAAAATCCCAGACAGACAGATTGATAGATGGTGAACAGGGTGAAAGCATATGGCAAAACGTTGTTGGTCACTGATGCTTATGTGGTGGGTATTTGGTTCTTAATTATGCCTTTTAACTTGTGTGTAAATGTCCATAGTAAAGATGAAGAGAAGAGAAAGGAAAGGAAACTTTATCATTGTGTATAAATGGAAACTGAAATTCATTGCTATACATTCATTACTATGAAAATGAATACTGTGCAAACAAAGTAACAGTTAAATTCTAGCTGGATTTTTTTCCCTTGCCGAGGGCCTGAGACTTAACCCTTAGGAAAAACTAAAAAGAAATTGGCAGGGGAAGTACTTTCTTGTGGGGTGGAGGGGGAGCCATTGTCTACTTGGTTCACTGTGTCCGCAGTGGTCCCCTCGGCCACCCTGAAGACTGTTCTCACTCTCAGGCACTCCTGTCACAGGAATAACGTGGGGCCCAGCCATGGACGAGGTCACCTTCAGAAGTGACACTGTGCTATCAGATGTCCACCTCTACACCCCAAACCACAGACACCTCATGGTACGGCTGAACGGTGTGGGACAGCCTGGTAAGGTGATGGGCTGGGCAGAGTAGCTCAGTGCCCTGTGACCCCTTTTTGTTTTCTATTTTCTCATTCTCGTCGTTTTGAGGAGAAGATTGGGCAGACCAGACTGTTCATCAGCCTCTCACCAGTTAAGTGTCCCCCCTTCACCTTAACTGAGCACCCTCCTGGGTCTTGTAAATACTTGCTGTGTGCGAGGACGCCTAGGACCTGATACTGGAATGCAGGAGGGGATGGCCCCCAGTCCTGTGGAGAAAGTGAACTCCGCCTGTATGAAGGCAGGGTGGTTCATGTGTGTAGTCCCAGCTACTCAAGAGGCTGAGTCAGGAGGATCCTGAGTTTGAGACCAACCTATGTAAAAATTTTTAAAAGGGTAAGTCAGTGCGAAGGCCCTGACTTGATCCCCAATATGTAGGGCAGAATGGCATAGTGAGAAGAGGAGTGTATTTGAATCCTGCCCTGGCTGCAGGCCCAGCTGTGCAGCCCGCTGTCCTCAGTCTCGGTTTCCACACCTGTGACCTGGAGCCACTATACCTTCTCCATGGATTCAACACAATAGTGTGGGCCAGACACCTAGATGGATGGATGGAGGGGAGGGTGTCCACATTTTAGTGCCTGCATTGCAGATGCTCAGAAGGCTGCTTCTGTGATTGGTTGTGTCTGCTCTATTGACCCCCGTGGCCCCAGACCGAGGACCCCACTGAATCAGATGGGCTGGTATTATGGTGTCTCCGCCTTGCTCTTAATATTCCTTCTAGTTAGTAATCCTATTTCTCAAAGAATGAGAGAAAATGGAAGACACCTTGGAATCATTCTCATTCTGTGTCTTCTCTTGCCTTTCAGTTTTCCTGTCCCAGTTCAAGCTTTTGTGGAGCCGAAACGCTCAGACAGACCCAGGGACTGAGGGCGGTGATGACAGACATGTTCCTACACAGGAGATGCTGTCCACCAAGTCATGTAGCCCAGGGTCCCCTGCCAGAAGTGGTCACGGTCAGGAGGATTACTCCCTCCAGGCCAAGGCTGGCACCAGTAGCCAGGAAGGGACAAGTGCTCAATTCGATGAGGATGGGGATTTGGATGTGGTGAGAAGACCTCGAGCCACCTCTGACACTGACCTGGCGGAGCCTCCAAGAGACAAGGTACATCCCATGGTTCTAAGGCAGGAGGAAGAGGATGTCACAGAAGGTGAAGCACCGGAGAACTGCCCCCACAGTGTCATCAGAATAGGTAAATGGAGGCCTGGCTCTTCTGCCCTTCCCCTAGGGTGGTCCCGCAGATCCGTCAGGGCCCAGAGTACTCTGCGTGTACTCTGTGTTCAGGCCAAGCCAGGCCATCATCAGAAAGACAGGCACCGGAGGTATCCCTGGCGAATCTGGGAGCGAGTGGTGCCCCTGCCGGCTGAGAGTCCTTTCCGACACACATGCACCACTCCCCTCCTCAAGACTCCTTCATGGCTCCCCATTACCCTCAAGATAGAGTCTGAACAGCTCACCTTACGGGGCTGTGTATGGCCTCCCTCTGTTCACCTCTTTCGCCTCAGCTTACCCTCATCAACCCTCTTCCATGTGCCTCCTTATTCTGGGCCTCTGCTGTGCTTGCCTCCTTCCTGGGTACCTGCCCCCAGCCTTTGCTGTCCTAACACGTTCCCACCTGTTGTACCCATCCCAGCATAGCCTTCGACCCCTCCAGAAAGGCCTGCTGCCACTGCCTCCTGTGTCCTTGCTTGCTCTCGCTACGTGGCATCAGGGCCTGGTGTGCGGAAGACTCTGCCAGGCTAGTCTGGCAGCAGGGAGCCGGGGAGAGTCCAGAACTCCTCAAGCACCGACAGAGATCCATAGTTAATCTGGTGTGGGCTGATCAGACAGACTGGGAGCTTGGTATCCAGAGGGACAAGGGAGGGATGAAGTTTCTGCAGACACAGGCAGGACTGAGAACATGGATCCCTAGTGGAGGGGCAGAGCAGGGCATTGTGCTGACTCCAAGGTTTCATATCTAGAGATGTGACACTCTGCAAACCCTAGGAATGGTGAGGAGCGAGGGCAGGAAACTGGAACCTGCCAGCAGTAGTTAGGCACACATTGGATGCGTTTGTGAGCACCATGTTACTCAGTCCCTGCAGGCTCCCTCCACATGGCACATAGGCAAGGGAGTGCCAAGCTGGCTGAGCAGCTGGTGGCCAGGAAGAGCTAGAGCCGGTGTGTCCACCCTAGCAACCCTGTACCACAGAGGGTTGGGGGCAGGGCAGCCCTGACTTGGGTCCAGGGTCAGTGGCGATGCCTGGAGGCCTGTGGAAGGGCCCAGCCCTGGTCAGGAAGGGAGATTTGCATCCGTGGTCACACTCACACATGGAGACAGAACAGCAGCTCGGATGCCTGTCCACTCATCAGACAGTTACTGAGGCCCGCTCAGCCCCAAGCAGTCTGTTCTAGACCACTTCAGGGGCGATGCAGAATCTGCACTGGAACCCTACTCTGTTTTCCATGGGCTTGCTGTTGTCTCTGCAGGAAGAATGAGTAGTTCCTTCTTATAGGCTCAGAGAGGTTAAGAAACTTGTCAAGGCCACATTTCCAGTTGGCTGCACAGTGGAGAGTCATGCTAGGTCTATGTGATGCCACAGCCCCTACTCTTGCCCCCTGGCATGTGATCAGAGTATTTAAACGTGGCCCCTACAGAATGGAAAAAGCTCTTTCTTAGGGGCGCTGCTCTGGGCTCTCTGCCTATTGGTCTCTAGTGTGTGCGTGCATTGTGTCCAGGTAGCACACACACCCTGCCGGAGTAGAGGCCCTTGGGAAGGGGCCTGCGTGTGGCAGCTCCTCACCGGCCCCATTCTGCCACCCTTGGCACAGGTTATACCAATGAGTTCATCTGTCTCCACTCTTTTGGTCCTGCCCATCCTGGGGGAGAGCAGGAAGTAATTAAGTCTTTGCACTTAAGTGATGACTTCTAATTATCCATCCTGCATCATCATGTGAAAACTTGACCCTGGGACTGAACTCAGGCTCATGGGCCCACAGGGCTGGATTTTGATCCCAGCACTACCCATACTGGACAGGGGGCTTCCCACCATACCCTCAGGTTTTGCATCTGTGGCATGGGCTCAGGAGCACTGCTCTCAACGTTAGGTAAAAATTGAATAAGTAATACCCATTAAGTCAGTTTTGTGTTCGATTCTGAAGTCACTTGATTTTAAAATCGTTTTTTTCCAGTTTGCTTTAGGAAAAAAATCTTGAAAATGTCTGTGAATGGGTTGTGATTACTAGCATATAAGTATATTACAGTTACAGAGTTGCATTTTCTGGACATGAAGTGTACTGTGGTATATGTGTGGAGTTAGCGAGTCTAGACTTATTGTGACCCCAGTCTCTGAGCCTTGGGGTACAGTCTCCAAGGGATGTGGGAGAGAATGAGCCACAGTGTCAGGTCCCCCAAGTGGTGTTCCCTCATCAGCCGCAGCTCTTAGTGCATCCTCTGCTTCTGCTTCTCCAGAGCGCCCCCAAATCCCCCCTCCTGCCCTGGCACATTGCTATGCCACCACCCCCCCACTTGGTGACTGTCTGTGTCCCCATTTTCACAACGGACATTTCTCTTTTGGTTTCCATCTCATCTAGAGCACACCATGGCCACCCCCCTGGAGGATGTTGGCAAGCAGGTGGGTAGGTCCTGTCCATTGCCCATGTCCCCAAAAGGACTCTTCAGAGCCTCACATCCCCTGTTGTTCTCTGTCCTCGCTCCTCCAGGTGTGGCGGGGCGCCCTTCTCCTGGCAGACTACATCCTGTTCCGGCAGGACCTTTTCCAGGGGCACACTGTGCTGGAGCTCGGGGCAGGCACAGGGCTTGCCAGCATTGTGGCAGCTACCATGGCACGGACTGTTTATTGTACAGGTAAGGACTCCATGGCATAGACTGAACAGAGAGGTCATCGTCACTATGCGCATACCTACTGTAAAACAGGAGTGAGGCAGGGACAGGCACTGGACGTTACTGCTTTTGATTTTGCCATCCTTTCCCTGGTTCTTTCCACATTCCACTCTTTCTCAAGGATATCGTGAGGACCCACAGCCACCCCCCGCACAGATCACTGAGTATCAGAAGTGTATGCTCACACCTCAAGAAAGAGCAAGCCTCTCAGGAAGCCAGGAGGACGTTCCCTTTCTTATGCCCTCAGGGCCAAGTTTGTCACTTGTTCCTTGTCTTAGTTACATTCTCACTGCTGAAATAGAATACACAACACTCATGACTTAACAGAGGAAAGTTTTATTTTAGCTCACCATTTCAGAAGTTCTCAGTATGTTGTGGGTGGCCAGCAATGATGGAGGCACCTGGCAGAGACCTAGCCAGTGAGAGGCTGTTCACTGCAGGCAAACAGGAAGCCAAGTGAGTGAGGAAGGGAGGAGCTAGCATACATCCTTCCAGGTCATGTCCCAGTGATCTGCCCCTTCCAGACCAACCCCAGTGTTCTACCCCTTCAGACAAGAGCCTCCTCTTAATGGTGCAAGGAATCCTTAGATATCCTACAGCATCAAAGTACGTAAGGCTTTTGGGAGACAGTCCAGCTCCAAACCCATAAATAACACTGCTATCATAGAAGTCTTGCCTGTTCTTTGAGAAATTTATAAAGTAGCAAATTAAAAAGTACTCATATTCCAACCCCAGATACATTCAGTCATGTGTAGTTGATTCAGCATCTACTGTATGCCCAGGACAGTTCCAGGGCAGGGGATCTGGCAGTGAGTAGGGCAGCCGAGTCTCTGGTCTGAGGATGCTGTATTTTAGACCGTGTTCTAACTGGTCATGTATATGTGCATGTGTATGTATACCTCCGTGCCTAGGACTACCTCTGCCTATCTCCTCGCCTTCTTCCCTCATTCTTTTATTTTGCTGTTCTTACTGTTCTTTGGGTTTGTCCTGTTCAAGAAACCATCTAAAATTTCATCTTCTGTGACTTCTGTGATTCATTTCTCTAAGCATAATGGTTTCAAGATACATCCATATTCCTCCAAAGAGCTCCAATTTACCCTTCTTTATGGTAGAGTGGTGCTTCATTGTATACGTATATATCCCACATTTCCTGTAGCCTTTCATCTGTTGATAGACATTGGCTGCTTCCAAGCTGTAGCTGTTGTGAGCGGTGCTGCTATAAACATGGATAAGCAGGTACCACTGCAACTCGATGCGAGAGACAGATTTGTCTGTGCACTACAGTTAGCACAGCCCTCGGGTACACATCAGCACCTGGTGGTCACTTTCAGTGATCACAAGCAGTGGGGCGCCTGTCACCAGCCCCTTTGTCCAGATGGGCAGGCTGAGGCTAATGTGCAGTAGTCATACTCAAGCTGCTGCTGGGACCCAAGACACCTGGCCAGACCTCCTGGCTCAGAGGGCCTGAGTCACGTGGATGCTTTCCCCTGTATCACAGAGCAGAGTCCTATGAGTTCATGCAGGCTGGCAAGGGAACAAACCTGGGTCAGAGCTCTGGACCTCCTCTCCATC
Organism: Ctenodactylus gundi; assembly: GCA_004027205.1. Taxonomy (NCBI): domain Eukaryota; kingdom Metazoa; phylum Chordata; class Mammalia; order Rodentia; family Ctenodactylidae; genus Ctenodactylus; species Ctenodactylus gundi. The sequence goes on along the minus strand of PVKB01002490.1, from coordinate 232,239 downwards.
CAGACACGATTGCATCTCCCCCACCTATTTCACATGTTAGAGTCCCTCCTGGGATCTCTGTGATTAAAAACTAAAGATTAAAGATCTAAAAATGGAGAGTGTGAGAATGGTTGGTTTTCAAGTGTGCTTAACATGCACAGGGCTCTGGGTTGGATCTGTAGTGCCAGACTGGAAGAAAAGATTTTAAAACTCCTGAACCTGTTGTGTGCTGCCAAGTACACACCAGCAGTGTCTCCTTGAACCAGGGGCACAAGGTAAGGGATAGATCACCTCATTCCAAGCTCTTCTTAATCCCAGAGGATCCGGACCCTGAGGTACTGTATTAGCATTTCCAGTACTGGAACAAATTGCTTAACACCCACAACTTAAAAAGAGGAGAGACTTAATTCCATGATTTGGGGGTTTCAGTCTGTGGTAGTGGCTCCAAGAAGAAACAGCATGGTTATAGAAGGGCATGACAGAAGAAAGATGCTCACCTCATGGTAGCCAGGAAGGAGAGAGGGCAGGGAGAGCCAGGGAGAGAAAGCTACCCCTCCAGGTCACGCCCCCGGTGACATGCCTCTCCTAGCAGCCTCACTGCCTGCCAGCCAGTCTAGCTTTGATCTCATCAGTGCGTCTGTCCACTGATGGATCTATGGAGAAAAGCATCCCATGACCTAGTCACCTTCCAAAAGCTCCATCTCACAACACAGTAGGCTTTTGGGGGACCATCTAGACCTAAGCCACTACATATACACACTCTAGTCTCTGGGGAGTTTGCTGTGGATGGGGTGGAGGTGTCCAGACTGACAGTGGGCCAAGCAAATGTCATTCTTAAGACATTCTGTTCCATACACACACTGTCTCTCTGTCTCTCTCTGTTTCTGCCTCTGTCTCTCTCTCTCTCTCTCTCTCTCTCTCTCTCTCTCTCTCTCTCTCTCTC